>OX637363.1:9550363-9933353 GCA_951799405.1 Agapetus fuscipes
GGAGCCCCGCGCCCCAACAAAGCGCGCTCATACAAACACCAGTAACACCCGATCCCTATTGTCACTCTACCCTACTCTGCCTGTATTCTGTGCATTCTCCGCGGTCGTGAATTATTGGGTTGTTTGTTATTTTGAGGATCACGCCAGCTACCTGTCTTTCATTTCTAATGTCATCCTAATGATATTTGTATTGAATGGAAACCGAAAATGTTTTAAACCACTCTGTCATATTTGAATTCTCAATCTTCAACAAGTATCAACAGTACTTAAGGCGTGTTATAAAGCTAAATCTGCCGTTTTTGTTTCTTACACTTTATGGTCTTAGCAAAATAGTTACAGTAATGAAAAAAATCAAGCGTGTTTATTATTTTTTTATCTTAATTATAAAGCTTGAACAAAATATATAACTTAAGAATTGTCACCACAAAAAAATACTTAAAAAAACGCGTTTTTTTTTACATTTTTAGCTTTTTTTCGTGTGTGCTGTATTTTGGATTTTTTTTTTGCTTTTTAATTACAGAACTATACATTGTTTAGGTTCCGTACTCAACATTTTTTTTATAATGTCAATAGTTTTTGAGTAAATATGGAAAAACTGAAACTACTTAATGAATTACATTTAAATTAAATCAAAGAACACAGTTTTTCCATATTTACTCAAAAACTATTGACATTATAAAAAAAATGTTGAGTACGGAACCAAACAATGTATAGTTCTGTAATTAAAAAGCAAAAAAAAAATTCCAAAATACAGCACACACGAAAAAAAAGCTAAAAATGTAAGAAAAACGCGTTTTTTTTAAAAAAAAATTGTGGTGACAATTATTAAGTTATATATTTTGTTCAAGCTTTATAATTAAGATAAAAAATTAATAAACATGCTTGATTTTTTTCATTACTGTAACTATTTTGCCAAGATCATAAAGTGTAAGAAACAAAAAGGGCATATTTGGCTTTATAACACGCCTTAACTGTATACCTTTTTCGAACAAATCCATCTTTCGCATTTTCCTGTGATGTTTCTCATGTGTTTTTAAACTTTATAATATGCCAATCAATTGGATATCATTTATTGTCCATGCATGAGGTTCAATCCGAATATACGATTTCACTATTTGGCACTTCACCACATTGATTTAATTAACCTCAATTATAGAAAAGGGTAGGTTGAAAACTTTTACTCAGTAGGTATGCTATTTACTAAGTCAACTCTCTCATTTTCATCAATAACTTGGAATACCTACTCATTTACTCAGTTAAAGTTTGGATCAGTTCATACTTGGGTCACACACCAATGCAGAAGAAGACTTTCAACAATTGAAAGCCATAAATTGAGCTTACAGGTAACACGGCTCTGACACTCCTGGGATACACGGTTATTATTATTATTAATGTAATTTTTTCTGCGCCTTTTCATGACCGTTGGTCATCCCAAAGACGCTGCAGATTTTAAAAATAGATGTGTTATTACAACCCCTCTGAAAGCTGCCTCTTTGTCCGTTGTCCGCAGTCCAGAAAGTTTCACGCATCAGCACGAAAAGCCCGATCGTCAAACAGGGTAGTCGGGCTTCTCCTCGGGAGCTCCAGGGTGCTGCCAATGGTTTCCGCTGACCTCAGTGTCCACCCTCTCTCGTCAACGCATTTTTTATCAATGAGCTGTTGCAGGCATTGACTTACGTCTACTTACGAAAATGGTCATTAGTAAGAAAGATAACAACGACCTTCACAGTTCCATTTCCGAATTGGCGAATGTAAAAATGTTTCTAGAAAGCTGGCAGCATTGCCGCGTGCGTACTATGCCCGGAGCAGTCCGAACGCATGCAGTATTAAATCTTGTGATCGATAAAATTGACGAATTATAAAGGAAAAATGCATTATTTTAAGACATTATGGCATGTGCTGTAATTGGGTGTCAAAACACAGAATGGAGAAAGCAAGAAAACATAAAATTTGACACGTAAAAACATGTTTTGTATGACTACATAACTGCAACGGTTGACAGGACCAGTGACGGCTTCAGGAAAGGTGCATCGGTGCATTGCACCCCCAGTAATAATGCCACGATCCAATACTTACAAATTATTAGGTTTAGGGGGGTAATCAATGACGGCTAGTATAAAAATGCACTGCTTGATGAAAAATCGACGAGCCGTCACTGGACAGGACTGAGACAAATGTGGTAGATGGTATGTATCAATTCAGTAAGTTAGTTTCTGCTCCTCTTTGTAATAACAAGTAATAACTCAATAGTTGCAGGTATTCGAGAAGTGATCCATGCAGATCACTAGCTAATACGAATACGTCCCTCTTACAGACTGTCGTTCTACATTCCGGCGTGTTTCTTGAGTTGCTTGTTGAATGTATATATGTCTGTAGACTGTGTGAGAGATTTGACTTATTGTTGGCCAGTGTGGTCATCAGGGGCGCCCGCCTGGCGCCCACATTCTACGACCTTTACTCACAATTTTATTGGTCGGATAACTTCGTGCTTCGTTCTTTTCTCATGTCCTCACTATACAAAAAAAAATAACGTCCATTTAAACCAGGTATGGCCAACAGAGGCTTTTAAAAATAAAAATTTAACATCAATCCGGCTTTTTCAATTAGTCATTATTGAAATAGACCACGTTTCTACCTACCTTCCCCCCAAGGTTGGAAGCTCATCCCCACGGTAATTCTTTCCTACCGAATATCGGTAATATTTGTATGTAGACTAATCTGCTGTTCACTTGCGGCCATCTTGGATTGCTAGGTCTTTATACAAATATTACCGATATCCGAAATTGCGAATGAATGGAATATCCAGAGTCATAATAAAAGAAGAGCCTGTATGAAAAAGATTATGACTCTGGAGGAAATGAAGGAGGTATGTAAGGACAGAAATAAATGCCGGTTGATCTGTAATGTTGGCGGCTAGGATTTTATTTAATTGGAATTTGTTTTCTGTTTTAGTTTTGATATCCATAGATATTATTATTTATTGATTTAAAAAATGTAATTTGTCGTGTATGTTCCTTGACTTATAGGTTGGTATGCGGCTGACCACCCATGCTGTAAAAATGGTTCACTTTGCCAATGTCATCCCTGTTACACGGAAGGACGACAAGAGTTGCAGGGTGTATGTCCATTTGAGATTTGTTTTTTTATGTTGTAGGTTCACATGCGGCATGTGCAAGCGCGAACTTGTACGTGTCTGGTTGTGAGAATGCATGTAATGTAAATCTCCAATGTAACATATCTTTGCAACTTAGATTAGATTAGATTCGGTAGGTAAGAATTACCGTGAGACTTCCACCCCTGGTAGGTTGGAGTTTTTATGATTTACTTACGTTATCTGACTAGGTATGTATTTTGTAAAAAAAAACTCGCGTTTGACAAGGTAAAGAAACGAATCCAATCTATGGCTTACAAAATCCCAGTACAATTTCATAATACGACAACTCATACCCGAGAATGTATGCCAAAAGGACAATACATTACTTTCGTTTTCAGCTGAGGTCACTGACCGCCAACTCGCTTTTTATTCTTTATAGCAGTGGTTCCCAAACTTTTAATTTCGCGTACCAATAATGAAATTATAAATCAGTGGCGTACCAATAACCAATTTTTGAGACATTTGACCAGGGCTCTTCTGTTGACAGCGTGTACACCGACTTCCGCAAAGCTTTTGATAAGGTTGATCACCTTATATTACTTAAAAAGCTTCACTTCAATGGAGTCCAGGGCAACCTATTCAGGTGGTTTTGTTCTTATCTTGATTCGAGATATCAAACTGTTACCCTGAATGGTTACGCCTCATCATTGTGTGCGATAAGCTCAGGCGTCCCACAGGGCTCCATATTAGGTCCTTTTTTATTCACAATTTTCATATCTGATATCCATAAATGCGTTAAAAACAGCAATTTATTATTATTCGCAGATGATATGAAATTTTTTTAAAAAATCGATAATATTAACGACTGTCTATTACTGCAAGAAGACATAAATAGACTCAGTTTATACTGCTCGATTAACAAACTGTCACTTGCTCTTGAAAAATGTAAAATTATAACCTTCTCAAGGAAACGCATTCAAATCAATTACAATTATACAATTTCCAATCACACACTTGAAAGAGTATCTTGCATACGCGACCTTGGTGTGATTTTCGATTCCAAACTACTGTTTGACATGCATGTACATGCCGTCGTCAGGAAGGCCTTTCAAATGATGGGTTTTGTGTTTCGTGTGACAAAAAAATTCAAAATGATATCGAGCTATATGACTTTATATCATTCATTGATACGATCACAACTAGAATTTGCTGTGACTGTATGGAACCCTTTTTATGATGTGTATAAAACTCTACTAGAGTCGGTTCAAAGAAAATTTACGAAAATATTGTTCCATCGGTTAAGCTACGAAAACCGCTCTTACGACAAACGCCTACTTCATCTAAATCTGGTAAGTATTGATAATCGATGTTTAATATTGAGTGCGTTGACTCTGAGGAGTATCTGTCTATCGGAAACGGATTGCCCTGGTCTTCTATGTCAAATTAAGTTTCGTATACCAAGATGCGCATCTCGTTCTTCACAATTATTTTTTCTGTCAAAATGTCGAACAAATGCAGGTCAAAGAGCTCCTATTCATAGAATGTGCAGTGATTTTAATAAATATTTTAATGATTTAGATTTGTTTAATAAGGGGAAATACTCCTTTAGGGGGGACTTGATGAAAACTATATATAAAATGTCTTTTACACCCAGTTTATAGGTGCTGATTGGGCTTTTTGTTCTTCTTTTTTATTCTTCTCTTTTTTCTTCTTTAACTTTTACATTCTTATGTTTTTCTTTGTTTACTCTTCTTGTTTCTCCTTGTTATTTTTGTTTCTTTTACTAATTTTATTACTTTTGAATTTTGACTTCCTCTACTTCTTTTATATTTTTATGTCAGCTACATTAAATTTAAAATATATATGTGGGAAATTTTTAAGGATGTAGGCATTTTAAATTATATGTATCCACTTTTTTACTTTCTTGCTATAGCCGAAGGCTATAAAGAAAGTTATGATTTGGTGTGAAAAAAAAATTTCGAGGTTTTCACGGAAATGAGTTGTCCTGGTGCAGGACATGCCAAAAAACACTATCTTTCAAAAACGTCCGTCTGTATGTATGTATGTATGTATGTATGTATGTATGTATGTATGTATGTATGTATGTATGTGTGTGTGTCACTTTCCAAAGTATAAGACCTAGAGATACCAATTTTTGGCTACATCAACTTTTTTGGACATGTATTAAGTATGAATAACATGGCATTACACCAACTTGAAAATTCAAGATGGCTGCGATACAAAAAAAACATAAAATTTCACTTTTCTCAAAAACGGCTCCAAGAATTTTTCTTAAATTTTCAGAGTTGCCATTTATTAGTTTTTAACTTAATAAATTAGTTATATCAATACTCTTACTAATCTGTGTCTATGGGCTGCCATATGAAAAAAACAAACGATTGTGATTTTCTCGACAGTTAAGGGGTCAACAAAAATATAATGTTCTACAATATTACGGACAACATAAATTTCTACAAATTTACAACAAAAAATTTTTGAAAAAATGAATATAAAGCACCTTTTACACGACCTGAAATTTTAAATCGAAAATATTACAAAAACCTATTAAAATGCAAGATACTTAAATTTGTTTTAGATTTGATAGAAAGAACAAGCTTATCGCTTTAATTCGTAATCATTTTTTTTTTACTTTTTTGAAAATTCAAGATGGCTTCCGAAGAGCTGAAAATTTAAAATTCGATTTTCTCAAAAACGGCTCCGACGATTTTTCTTAAATTTTTTGTGAATCCATTTATATAATAGTGCTATCTAATAATTATAATCATTTCTTCATCATAATCTCGATTTAGGGAGTTGCCATATAAAAGAAAAAAAAAATGGAAAAATTCTCGGCAGTTAGAGGGTTAATAAAAAAATAATGTATTACAAATGTAAAATAATAATAATAACATATATATTGCCATCATTATTTTTTCCAAAAAATGAATCAAAAGTATAGCCGCCATACAAAGTGAAAATTTTCCATACAAAATGTATTAGCAATTTTCTTGGTAGTCAAACGGTTAAAAATAGATAAATGGCTGAGATTCTTAAAATTTTATGAATTCCAATAATAATCAGTCGTTACTTTTTCAAAATATAACTAAAAAGTTTACCCACCATACAAAGTACTAGTTTGCATACAGAAGGGTTCAATGACCATCTATAATAATCTAGAATATAAGTTGCAATGAAATATAAACATTCAAAACTAATATGAAATGCATGCCCACAAACAGGTATGTGTAAGTTCGCGCTTACGAATGCTGAATTTGTACTTACAAATTAAAACCAAATCTCAAATGAACATAAAACTTGCAACTCTTGCCGACCTTCCTTGAAACAGGGGTGACATTGACAAAGTGAATTATTTTTTACACTTTGGGAGGACTGAGAAAGGCGAGAAAATTGAGATAAGACTGAATGAAAAAAGAGTGGAGGTCGTGAAAGAATTTGATTATCTGGGAAGCAAGTTTGAGGCGAATGCGAAATTGACGAAATAATTGGAAAAGCGCGCTAGTAGAGGAAGAAGTGTAATGGAAACGATTGGAATAATTGCAAGAAATAGGAAACTTACGAAAAATATGAGATCGGCGGTCCACAATGGCATATTGGTTGGTGGAAGTGAGGCTTAATGAATGTGAGCTGAGTAAAGTATGTAAGTACGGTTGAAATGGCTTACCTGAGAGCAATGGCTGGAAAGACACTGAGTGATAGAGTACGTAATGCTTGAGTGATGAACGAGTGTGGTATAAAAGAGAATATGAGAATGAAAGTACAAAAAAGTACGATGAGATGGTTCAGACATCTTGAAAGAATGGATGATGAACAACTAACGAAGAAAGTGTACAAAGGAAATGTCAGAGGAAAGCGCGGAAGGGGAAGGCTGAGGAAAGAATGGTTAGACCAAATAGGTGAGATTGCGAAAGAATGGATTCTGCAGAGTGAGAATAAGAGAAGAGTATGTATGAAAAAGGTGATGACAGCAAAAAGTGGAGGCGCATCTGCGGAGGTACCGGCCACCCCTAATGAAACGGTGGCAGGATACAGTACAGTACAGTACTGAGGTCAGCTTCATACCAACCTATGAGTCGAGGATCTTTCTTGTGTAATTGGTACTTTTTCAAATAAATCAACAAAATATTTATATTCATTTAAGTATTTATATGCCTATATCCATATTGTACGAGTATGCAGGTACACACCGCGGTGGAATAAAATTGATTTATTATTGATATATTACATTTTTATTGAAACGGCATAAGCTGGTAGATGATTCTAGCTTTACATACGTCATACAGTGGGTAAATTTTTGCAAGAAAGTCGAGTACAGATTCTGTGCAATTTATTGTTTATTGCAACTGTGTCTGTATCTGTTTTTTCTCCTAATAAAGTAAAATAAAAATAATAAAAACTGCAACTGTTAATGAAAACATTATGCTTATTTATTTATTATAGAAAAAAATACAATACTCTTAGTGCAGGGGTGTCCAACATAATATTATGGAGGGCCAGATTTAGTATTTTTGTAATCGTGGCGGGACAGGCCTGTCTTAGTCTGAAAAATGGTGCTGCATGTTCGAAACAAAAGAGGAAATATTTGGCTCAGTTGTACTTAGCTTGAAGCGCGAAATTGAAAAACGTTTTATCTTATTATTTACTATGTATTTCCTATGGCCATGGCTGCTTGCGTACCACCTTAAGAAGCGTCGCGTACCACTGGTGGTACGCGTACCATAGTTTGGGAACCACTGCTTTATAGAATATCTGTACCAACCACTAGTATGAATTTGAAATTTATGCGTTTTACCAATAATGTATGGGAAACTGAAATAGCGCATCTATGAAGCGTGTATTTTTTGATACACTTTTTTATGTTAAAACGCTTTGGTTGAATAGAAACATACGAGTTTTTATATTTGGGGTGCTTTAGAGGTATGTATAGAGGGCGCCGCGGGTGCCTGAAAGACATAACTCAAAATATAACTGGAGGAATGTACCGTAGGGGTCCCTATTGTGGGGCGCACAAGGGGACATATTATATAGCTCTGCTATGAAGAGCCCTTCTGCTCATGTGAACTTTTATTCAATTTTTTTTTTAAAAGATCGAGATGTGTCATTTGTTTGCTGATTATTTGTATGTATATCAAAAGGTCGATAAACTGAAACTAAATCTAATCTAAATCTAAGCTGCAAAGATATGTATCATTTGAGATACATATTAAATACATTCTCACAAGCAGACACGCATAATTTCGCGCTCACACATGCCGCATGTGGACCTACAATATAAAAACCCAATCTCAAATGAACATAAACCCTGCAACTAACTTTTGCCGTCCTTCCTGAAACAGGGGTGACATTGGCAAAGTGAACCATTTTTTACAGCATGGGTGGTCAGCCGCATACCAACCTATAAGTCAAGGAACAAGCTATCGTGGCGCCCTTGAGATGGTCCTGGACCATTAAATGGCGCCACAGGAAAGAAATCATCCATCATCATCATCATAATAATAATATACTTAATAATAATACAACATTTTTATAGCGCCTTTTCATGACTCTTGGTCATCCCAAAAGCGCTTGCTCATATGAGCGCGCGAACAGGTGGGTCTTCACCCCTTTCTAAAACTGCTCTCCAGATCCATTTCGCGCAGGTCATCTGGGAGGCCGTTCCATATCGTTGGAGCAGCCACCTTGAAGGCTCGATCTCCAAAAACGGTCTTCTTTTCCCTTCTTGGAAACTCTATCCGACTGCGACATGATGCTGCTGATCGCAATGTTGCTGTTCTGCTGCTTGTGGTGGCTGGGCATCATCATCGACCGGACAGTAATAAAATATTTGTTTACCTTTTACTTGGCTACCTGGCCGTGTGAATACACAATTTGTCCATACGAACCTCATTCTGCACTAAAAGATAAAAATATTTTCCCAATGACTTCATTTTTGGTAAGTGCATTTGAGCCCCCTCACCACCCGCCTTTGAAAAGCTTTTCTGTTTATTTTTCACTTACACGGTGTGATAAGCAGGACAAGCAGCCGCTCTTTATCTCGGCCAGACCTCCATTGACGACTTATGGAGTGGATACCCACTTATCACTCGTATACGGAATGATCGCAAACCTTTGAGACTTTGGTCTGATTAAAAAAAAACGCTACCAAGTCGGACATATCGCCACTTTAGGCTCGCGGATGGCAACTCGTTTAATACACGTCAATGAAGGGCTCCCGTCAGGCATATTAGCTTCAGTAACCTCGACGTTCTGGGGAGGGTGGGACTTCTTAGAGTCATGCGTTAGCCCCTGATTTGAGGATTCTCTTTTTCCTTTCTTTAGCTGATTAACTTCAACGGGAAGGCCTTCCGCCGCCAAAAAAACATTGCAAGTGAAGTATCACCAAGTGAAGCGACTCCGCATGAGTTGTATGAACTTGGTGGGTGGAGGTGGGTAAAGTGCCTGGCCGCACACGCACGTTTTCCGCATTCGTTTTCCTAATTCGTTTTCCGTATTCGGACATCCGAACGCATGGAATCAGTAGAAAATACATTAACTGACGCACACGTTCGTTTTTTTTCCGAACGGAAAAAAAATCCGCACGTACGTTTCGAGTGCAAGCCGGGCGCGTTCGGAGAAACCTACTGGAAAAAACCTAATGACGTCATGCGGAACGCAGCGCTTGCATACATTTTGTTTGAGCTGGTGCATACGTTCGGAAATTTCTATTCAGTATTCAGTACTATCTGTACTGGCGTGTGGATATTCCGAATGAAGAAAAACGAACGTTTGCGCTTGTCTCACGGAATTTCGATTCGAAATTCCGCATTAGGAAATCGAATACGGAAAACGTGCGTGTACGGGCAGCCTTAAAGGTAAAACTGAACAAGTACTCATACACATAATTTAGAAATCGTGGATAAGACATTTTATTGGGTGTAAGTTCTCATAGTTAGTGAATTTATTAAAAGCAAGTGCTCGTGTCATGCGCCAATGTCACCCCTGTTTCAGGGAAAGTCGGCAAGAGCTGCAGGGCTTATGTTCATTTGAGATTGGGTTTTTATGTTGTACTCGTAGGTCCACATGCGGCATGTGTTATTGCGAATTTATACATGTCTGCTTGTGGGAATGCGTTTAATATGAATCTTAAATGATGTATATATCTTTTCAGCTAAGATTTAGACTCATAACAAACTTCTGAACTACAGGATTTTCACACTTTTTTAGTGTTTTCCCTCATAGAAAATAGGGAAAAAGGTGCACTGATCTGAGAAACCCATTTTAGCTTAATATGTCACTTGTTCAGTTTTGCGGTTTTTTTCAATAGATTTGCCACCAACCTTTTCTGCCTGGCCAGAAACAGGTATTAATATCATCAATTAACAATTGATTATTATTTATTTTAATGAATTGTTAATTAATTATTACCCAATAACATATGTTGAACCAGGGTCAAGTTATTATCAAATGACCCAAGCGGGGATCGAACCAACGTTACTCTATTCCCAATACGCTAGAAAGATCAATAACACTGACCTCCTTTAAGATGTCTCAGGATTAAAACAGGATGTTTCTTTGAAGGATTGAAATAGTCCTTGTTTTTTCATTTTACCTTTAAGGTGCTTGTATATAATATAGAGAGCAACTACCTACCGCCGCTGACTAGCAGGCGGTAGAAGCTCTGTAATATTTTTTGTGTTTATGGCGATTAAAATAGTTTTTTTCTGTGTTTAATATTGAATAAAGAACCGGCAGTGTATGTTTGTGGAACAGTAATAAGTTAATACGTGTTTGCGCACACCAGTTAGTGGTAATTACAAGTTAATCGAATCATCCCACAAATTTTGACAGCTGCAGACATCGCGGCACAGGTA
Source organism: Agapetus fuscipes (assembly GCA_951799405.1). NCBI lineage: Eukaryota > Metazoa > Arthropoda > Insecta > Trichoptera > Glossosomatidae > Agapetus > Agapetus fuscipes. Next base: position 9,561,326 of record OX637363.1, read on the forward strand.
CCTACTTGCAAGTGCGTACGTGACGCGGTACATGACCCAAGGCGATGCGCCAGTGGTACGTCCAGTACTGAGGTACTCACTACATGTTCTGAAAAATATTATTGCAAGAACTTTGCCGATATGTACTAAAAGTGTCAAATCATGGCCACACATGGTGCTGAGGAGGCGCGTGAGGCGCAGGAAGCGAGGGGGGCGACGGCTGAGCTACTCAGTCGCATCGGTGACAACTCCTGTTTCTCCAGCATCATGTAAGGATCCCGCTTCCACATCCAGACCTTCAGTGGCACCTCCATCGTCGTGCTCCCTGCTGACCAGTGGGAGGCATCAACAGAACGTGGAGAAGAAGATGAATCTTGGATGCTGGAATGCTAGATCTATTGCCAATAAGGTTGATGATATTTATGAAATTTGTGAAAGCCATGACCTTGGCATCCTTGCGCTGACGGAGACGTGGCATGAGAGCTACCACTCAACTGCCATGAAGAAACTGCGCGCTCTGGGGTTCGCGACACTTGAGGAAGCACGGGCAAGGCCGCGTCATGGAAATGGGACAGAAAATATTTCCTGGACCAACCATGGCGGAGTTGCGTTGCTAGTGCGCCCAGGATGTCGTGTGGAGAGGATTAATATGTCCTCTTTCACGACATTTGAGTGCCTTGTGTGTCGGGTCTCCTCCAGAGCAGCGCTCACTATAGCTATAGTGTATCGGCCTGGCTCTAAGCCTGTAACTGCGGAGTTTTTTCGCGAATTTCGGGAGCTATTATAATTTTGGTAACTCGTAATGAGATGTTTCTGTTGGTTGGGGATGTCAACGTTAGGCTTGAGCGCAGAGATGACACCAATTGTGTTACTCTCACTGCCTTGCTTGCGGACTATGGCTGCAGACAGTGGGTAGATGCTCCCACTCATGATGCGGGTGGCCTACTGGATGTAGTCATCACCAGAGAGGAGGATGCTCCTTCAAAAACAGAGGTGAGAGATGTGGGTTTATCGGACCACAGGTTGGTGATTACTGAATTAGATCTCGGACGACCGGTTCCAGTGTACAGGAAGATTATCTCCAGGTGCTGGAACGGACTTAATATGGACTCCTTTAAAAGTGACTTATTACTTTCACCGATCTGTTGTCCGGAAACCTACATCTCAATGCACCCAGACAGGTTAGTTGAGCTGTACAATGTCACCCTGAAAAATCTAATAAATTTTCATGCTCCCATTTCAACTAAATGTGTTAGGGAGCGGAATAGTGCTATCTGGTTTGATAATGATTGTAGTGCTCTGAAACGAAAAATGCGGCAAGCGGAGCGTAATTTCAGGAGCGGTAAACCAGGTAGCACTAGAGAAATGTGGATGGGTGCACAGGGTCTGTACAGGTCAACTATTCTCCAGAAAAGGTCTCAATATTTTTGTACAATGATAGCTAGGGAAAAATGTCCACAGCGTTTATGGAGACTTCTGGAGAACGTGTCTGGCAGTGCTCGGGCTGGTACGGGTTCAATGTCGACTGCTGATGAGTTCGCTGCATACTTTCAGGATAAAATACCACGTAGAGACTCTCCTCTGGAGATTGGTCCAGGTTCTCCTGAATCTATGTGCAACTCGCAACTTGAAATGCTTGAGCTGACCTCTATTGAGGAGGTAACGCGAGTCGTAGTGGGATCACCAAATAAGCAGTGTGATCTTGATCCTGTGCCAGCGTGGGTGCTGAAAGAGTGCATCTTACAAGTGGCTCCATTTATTGTAAGGCTTATTAATGGATGCCTTGTGGAATCCACTGTTCCCTCTTTTTTGAAGGAAGCGCAGATAACGCCGATACTAAAAAAACCAAATCTCGATCCCAATGATCCCTCCAATTTCAGGCCGGTGTCGAATTTGCCGTTTTTGTCCAAGGTGCTGGAGCGTATTGTCTCTAACCGGCTGGTATCTTATAATAATAATAATATTAGGATGATTTATTTGGTGAGCGCTGTTTTTGTGTGTATCACACCTCAAGAGCCCTCTGCGAGCTTGGTCGTCGCTGTAGAAAGCGCCAATTCTCAAGCAAGACCCAGTTGTTGTAAGGTTGGATGGACCTTTCAGTGACCGGTCTTTGGTAAAGGTTTATGAATTTTTCAACTCAGCGAAGAGCACATTCGAAATATAAATGGTATATTTTTGTGCTCCGCCGGGATCCGAATCCACAACCTTCCATTTACGAGTCCGAAGTGTTGCCACTACGGACTACGGACCGGTCCAAGAGTGATATCCATCTGAGTGATAACAACCTGATGCCGAAAAGGCAATCAGCCTATAGGAAATATCATTCAACTGAAACTGGTTTGTTGACCGTAGTCTCAGATCTGATATCGGCAGTGGATTGCGGGAATCTTGCGCTCCTAGCTCTTCTGGACATGAGTGCGGCTTTTGACACCGTATGTCATGATATCTTGATAAAGAGGTTGGAGGATGCGTACGGCTTGAGAGATAAGGCTCTGGCGTGGTTCACCTCCTATTTGGCGGATCGCAAGCAGGTAGTGCGTACTTGTGACTGTGTCTCACCTTCCTATTCGCTGATCTCCGGAGTGCCGCAGGGGTCTGTGTTGGGACCGATCCTATTTATTTTATACACGGCCGACATTGAGAGCATAGTCGAGAAATGGAGCCTTACTACACATGCATATGCAGATGCAGATGACTGGCAGATTTACTCTCAGTGTCGAGCACACATGGCGGGAGCTCTCAGTAACAGAATGGCAGCTTGCATTGCGGAGATCGGTGAATGGATGACAAGCAATGGCCTAATCCTTAACATGGGTAAGACGGAAATTATGTGGGCGGCTACGTCCAGGCGTGATCATCTCCTGACAACTCGCGTACCACTCTCCATTGGGGGACAGCTGATTCAGCCGTCAGATTCAGTGAGACTTCTAGGAGTCACACTGGATCGGAACCTCACAATGGGAGAGCAGTTGAATAACACGGTATCCTCCTCGTTTTTTGAACTTCGCCAGATTAAGGCAATCAGGAGATGTTTACCATCAGGGGCGGTCAGGACCCTGGTTAACGCTTTTGTGATGTCTCGGGTTGACTATTGCTCAACGCTGTATATAGGTCAGCCGAAAAAACAGTTCAGCCGACTACAATCTGTGCTGAACTCTGCAGCAAGACTCATTTTCGGGATGTCCAAATTTAATCATATTACTCCATTGTTGAAAGAACTGCATTGGCTTCGTTTTCCGGAGAGGGTGGTCTACCGTGTTTGTTTGATGGTTTACAAAGCTGTCAATGGTACGGCTCCTTCATACCTGTCTGACATGTTCTCACCTATTGAGATAGATTTGAGACGTCAAACTCTCAGATCTGCAGGGTGTGGGGTGGTTGACTTAGTCCAGCCGTCACGTCAGACACGCACTAATTTTGGGGACCGTGCTTTCCGGTTTGCGGGCCCAATGGAGTGGAGCAGACTACCACCTAATGTGAGGAAGGCAGAAACTGTTGGTGTCTTTAAAGGAGCACTAAAGACGCATCTTTACAAAAAATCTTATCCGTGATTTGAGAGGGCCCTTGAGGTGTGACACACACAAAAACGGCGCTCTTCAATTATGTGTACCTTATAAATAAATTATCCTTGTATATATATATATATATGTACATTTTTTTCAATTACCTGATCTATAATCTATAATCTAAGTTGCAAGGATATATTCATTCAAAGCTCTCAGATGTATGCCCACAAACAAACACGTGTATTTCGCGCTTACAAATGCTGATTGTGTACTTACAAATAAAATCCAAACTTCAAATGAACATAAGCCTCTATTGTCTTGGAATTGAGTGAACGTACCGTGCATGATAGGTATTAAAGTTAGTAAGAAATAAACATTTGTCGTGTATTTTTTTAATGTTCTGGCGTAGGACGCGCCGTGGAATGAAATGCATTAGGCACCGGACGGAAACACATTTCAAAACGCGTTGATAGGGTATCTGCCGGCCCAAGGGTCCCCATTTATACTTAGTGGTTCATATGGGGGCTAATCTGTAGGCTGAGAGGTCCCTCTAATGTAGGTGGATCCATGCAGGTAGTATTCAATGGAGGGGCTATGAATGTGATTCAGTAGGTAGTACCAATCAACATTATGCACCGTCTTTGACACCATACATTGTTTATAATGCTATCTCGCTCACGACATATGAAATGCTCTTGTCATTTTCTATGTAAGCAACGTGTCTCTACTCCATCTTCAATCTATTTACATATCACCATGGAAACTATGGCAACGGAATTTGTTACTAGTGTTAGATAAGACAAAATTTGTATAGCGCCTTTTATGACAGTGTTTCACTACAATGGCGCTTGTCCATATGATTGGACGAAGAGGTGAGTCTTGAGACTTCTTTTAAATGGTCTCTCCATATCCAGTGCCCTCAGTGAGGCGGGAATAGCGTTCCAAGTCATTGAAGCGGCTGCCTTGAATGCCCTGTCTCCAAAATCAGTGCGGAGTTTTCTTGCAGGGATGTCCAGGCAGCTGCTTCTTGATGCAGCTGACCTCAGTGTTTGTCCGCGCGAGGTTGTAGTAGCTGGAGACACCAGCTCCATCAGGTACCCCGGAGCACTCCCACGCAGTGCTTTGAAGGTGAGCAAACCGACTAGTGTAGTTGAAAGTACGGAAATATCTGATAAATTCCGAATTCAAAAATGTTCCGACCTCATTGTGTACGGGATGATTTTCACAAGTATCTGTTACCACAAGCGTAGAAGTTACATACTTGAATAAGGAAGTACCTACAAACTTGAACATCACTAGTTTTAAAAATGGCTGTCACTTTCGCGAGCAAAATATTTCGACAACTGAAAAGTAAATTTTATGAACGTAATCATACAAAATAGTTTTTGAAGTGAAATATTTTTCCACATATTTTACAACATTTATTTTCTTTTGTTTGGCACGTTTAGAAAATATCCAGTTTGGCATTTATATGGATTTTTTTACAATTAGGTAACACACCTGTTGACAGTTGGAAGGTTACCGATAGACTGAATTTGGATTTTTGTATGATGAGTGGGTTAGCGCAATCCTAATTATCAAAGGATTGATTTCTTAGCTCATCCTGTTCTTATATATCGATGGGTGGATGATCTGATAACTCACCAGAAGGTCTGCACCCCCAAAGTCAACATAAAATGTATACAAAACTAAAACATCGCCTCTATTGAGCGTTGTTTATTTGTGTTACAAAGCTTTGGTTTAGTGCGAACGTATTTTTTATTTATACTCGCGGTACTTTACGAAAATTCCATTCACATATTGTTTCCAATCCACAGTCCGCCCACTCTCTTATATCGTGCTTTTAGTATTTTTAATGGATGATCTCTTTTTATCCTTGTTTTGTTTTAATGTTATAATTCTTTCATTCGGAGCCATCAATCAAAATAATCTACTGGATATTATAACAATCACAGGTAGGTCGGTCTTATTGCAGTTACAATGTTTTTTTGACGATATCCTTTTCGCGTTCTGTACCCTTAGTACGAGTTGCAAAACTTGAGTAATGTAAAGTTTACGGCAATTATTAAAGAGTGATTTCCCCCAAAATCTGCCGTTTTTGTTTGTTTGAACTTGATTTTCTTCATCGTATTCCTTGACTTATAGGTTGGTATGAGGCTGACCACCCATACTGTAAAAAATGGTTCACTTTGCCAATGTCACCCCTGTTTCAGGGAATGTCGGCAAGAGTTGCAGGGATTATGTTCATTTGAGGTTTGGATTTTATTTGTAAGTACACAATCAGCATTTGTAAGCGCGAACTACACGTGTTTGTTTGTGGGCATACATCTGAGAGCTTTGAATGAATATATCCTAGCAACTTAGATTATTATTTATTATTACTGTAACTCTTTTGCCAAGACCACAAAGTGTAAGAAACAAAGACGGCAGATTTTGGGAGAAATCACGGTTTAATATTTTCCGTAAACTTTACTTTGCTCAAGTTTTGCAACTCGTACTAAGGGTACTGATTTTATCAAATCACGCGCATCACAGAAAGTATTTATGCTGCAAGAATAGATGGATGTCGTGGTAGAGGAAGACCGAGAAAGGTATCCGGATGGACCAAATATTCGAAATTGCGAATGAATGGAATATCCAGAGTCATAATAAAAGGAGATCTTGTATGAAGCAGGTTATGACTCTGGATGAAATGAAAGAAGTATGTAAGGACAGAAAGAAATGGCGATTGATCTGTAATGCTGGAAGCTAGGGCTAGGGTTTCTCTATTTTTTTAATTTTAAATTGGAATTTTGTATTTGATTTTAATGTTTGTCTTGTCTTGTATCCTGCCGCCATTCCTCTAGGGGTGGCCGGTACCTCCCCACAAGTGCCGCCACTTGACTCTGTCCTTGCATACTTCTTTCATCTCATCTAGTTTCATCATTCTTTTCATGCACGCTCTTCTCTTGTTTCCACTTTGTAAATTCCATTCTAATCTAATCTAAATCTAAGCTGCAAAGATATGTATCATTTGAGATTCATATTAAATGTATTCCCACAAGCAGACACGCATAATCTCGCGCTCACACATGCCGCATGTGGACCTACAATATAAAAAAAAAAACAATTCTCAAATGAATATGCCCTGCAACTCTTGCCGACCTTCCCAGAAACAGGGGTGACATTGGCAAAGTATTTTTCATTCATATTATTATTTGTTTATTTCTAAAATTATATTTTTTGTGTATGTTCCTTTACTTATAGGTGGGTGAACCATTTTCTACAGCATGGTTGGTCAGCGGCATACCAACCTATAAGGCTGGTTTTAGTGTCGCGCTGACAACACGCTGACCGTCAGCGCTGACAGCCAAATATATGAACTTGTCGCGCTGACAGCTACGCGCCATTCTAAAACGCTTCCTACAGGTTCATATATTTTGAACGGTCAGCGCTGACGGTCAGCGCGTTGTCAGCGCGACACTAAAACCAGCCTAAGTCAAGGAACACACACAACAAATTTCATTTTTTTAAATAAAAAAATAATAGTAATAAAATTATAGATAATAATACAATAATAATAACACCAAATAAAGCATTTGACTGCAGCATAATTGTGTTTACTTTGTATAAATGCTACTTATCAATGGTAATCCATTATTCACAGCGAAAGACCGAAAAAGCATATGAATAGAGATTTGCTTTTCATTCTTTGTGACTCGTAACCTGTTGGGCGGTGGGCCGTCTTTAAGAACGTGGTCGGGCACACGTTCTATACATCGTACTGTGTACTTATATGTGTGGCCATATTTTACCGTAACTTTTGACTGCATTGAAGACACTTTTCATGCGCTTATAAAATAACAAAACGTCTTAACCATTCAACTAGGAGTAACATTTGATATCAGAAATAAATTATATTTAGTTTATTCGGATATATGTAATAAGGTTTGTCTTTTGACCATGAATCAAGATGCTATTTTTAGATTACTTTACTTTCTTCGGCTCATAAGCCTTGAAGGCTCAGGGCCTCCCGCACCACAATCCTCCAGGACTCTCTGTCTTGTGCTGCTTCCCTACATGGTCCCCTCACTTCCAGAACTTCGGCGTCGGCTTCGATGTTGTCTGTCCACCGCATACTGGGCGTCCGAGTGGTCTAACACCTGAGCGGGCACCATCCAAGACAGTTTTGATGATCCTGGAGTCCTCTGCATGTGCTGCATGGCCCGGCCCACTGGAGTCTTCTTGATTATATTCTTTAAAATCTGTTCCAGTGCTGTTTACTTAACTACACGATGATAATTCATATTTCGATTGGTGATAAACTGTCGTTAAACAACTGCACCTAGATCATCACATAACCTTGTATGTGCAAGTACTGAGGCACTAAAAATAATAATAATTTGCCAATTTTTATACAGCGCCGTTTAGTGGCACTAGCCACCCCAAGGGCGCTTTTATGTGTTGAAGCTTCTGTTGAACAAATGTGTCTTAGGCAACTTCCTGAAACTGCCAACACAGGTCTCTGTTCTCAACTCCAGAGGTAGACTGTTGCAGCAGGATGGACCAGCCGAACTAAAAGCCCTGTCTCCGAAACCGGTTCTGTTCCGTCAAAGCGGCAGTTGAAGCCTATTTACGACGTCACTCTTTGCAGAACAAAGAGTGCGTCGTTTTCCACCTATCTGGTCGACTCTGAACGGAGAAGAACATCAGTTGTGAATCATTGCTAGAAGAAATCGGCTGGATTGAAACTAGCGAAGACATGACAATCAAGTACCTACATAGAGTGTGTCAATGCTTATTAACAAATGGGAATCAATTCCCCGCATTGTCTTGGGAATTTTAGTTTGTCTGGATATTCACTGTTGGTTGATGACTCCCTGGTTGTTGACCATTATCTGTGAATCATTGCTAGAAGAAATCTACTGGATTGGAACTAGCAAAGACAAGACAATCAAGTATCTACATGGAGTGTGTTGATGCTTATTAACAAATGGGAATCAATTCCCCGGATTGTCTTGGGGAGTTTAGTTTGTCTGGATATTCACTGGTGATTGATGACCCCCTGGGATTGCTCACGTTGTTGGGTTGTCTGCCTGTGTGTGTGTGTGCTGTGTGTGTAGTACCTGCGATGGCATGGCCAAGAGTGGCCCCAAGCAGGCCCCCTGTGCGCTCCCCCCTCCGCACTTCGCATGTCCCGCCGAGAACCGGTCCGGCAAGCCGAACCACAAAACAAACGATCCGACAAAAACTAACAAACTCGCCAACAAAAAATCCAATTACAAAGAGGTGCAACGTCGGAGGTAGTGAATAGTGAATAGCTCCACACACATGTGTTACATAAGAGCAGACAATGCCCGAACCTCCTTGTGCGCAAGCCTCACAATATCACAATGCAAACATCGGGGGTTTTGTCTGGCTAATCGCCTGTTAGACGTCATCATTGTCATGATTGTAGTTAGAGTTGGCTTTTAATTCAACTGCAATTAATTATTGTACACGGTTTGGTTCACAATTTACAATGTACTGATTTCTAGCTCTTGCTTTAGACTCTCTGGAGGAAATGAAAGATGTATGTAAGGACAGAAAGAAATAGTGGTTGATCTGTAATAAAGTAGAATTGGTTTTCTGTTTAGTTTTTGATGTCCATAAATATATTATTATTGATTTATTTAAAAAATGTAATTTGAAGTGTATGTTCCTTGACTTATAGGTTGGTATGCGGCTGACCACCCATGCTGTAAAAAATGGTTCACTTTGCCAACGTCACCCCTGTTTCAGGGAAGGTCGGCAGGAGTTGCAGGGTGAATGCTCATTTGTGATTTGGGTTTTTATGTTGTAGGTTCACATGTGGTATGTACAAGCGCGAACTTGTACGTGTCTGCTTATAAAAATGCATATATAATGTGAATCCTTAATATTACATATCCTTGCAACTTAGATTAGATTAGATCCAACGTAGAACGAAGAGTGCGTCGTCTGCCACCCAGTTGATACATACTGCATAATTTCAGTGATCTCTGTCCACAGTATTAGTGGGTGTCTGCTTGGTTATCTGGCATGTGTCTGAGACGGATTGCTCGCTGATAGCGCTCCACACATTAGACCTTAGTAACGCCACGGGCTAATAGACGTCTCATAATGATTCCTATAATTAAGTGTATTAATTAGTCGTAATATCCGAGGCGCCATGCTGGTGACCTAAGTGCTCAATGCCAACAGTAGGTACACTGCTGACTAACTATATAGAAAAATGCTGTCTAATTTTCGGAATGTGCCGAAATGAAGCCCGAGCTGGAAGGTCGAGGCGAAGTCTGAATTGCCAATCGGGCTAAGTGCAATCCGATGGAAATGCTGCAGAAGGTGTTTGCCGTCTTTCAAAGCGTTACCGCACCGGATTCAGAAAAAAGTGTCAAAGTGTCGATTAAAACATTGAGCCGTGAAGTCGAAAGCAAGAGCTAGAAATCAGTACATTGTAAATTGTGAACCAAACCGTGTAAAATAAATTCTGTTAAAATAAATAAATAATTGCAGTTTAATTAAAAGTGAACGCAACTTAAATCAGAACACTATTGTGCTTGAAACATTAAACACATGTTTTATTTAAGTATTGACATGCCAATTTTTACTTTCCATACAACATTTTAGGACATCACCTTCAATTTGAGTTGATCCTTTTTCAGTTAAGCTGTCACAGAACGCTTTATAAAAATCACTCAAATATTATTGTTTGAGAGGCTAATCTAATCTAATCTAAGCTGCAAAGATATATATCATTTAATATTTACTAGGGGCGTTGCCCCTGGCTGCTACGCAGCCCAACCCCTTAACATTTGGTGAATGTGTATATTGCGCATAGTTTCCTCGCGTTAAAATTCGGAAAACATGTAAAATAAAAACATGCAGCCTTTGTAAAAGAAAATCGACCACCCATAGTTTAAAAAATGGTTCACTTTGAAGATTTCAGCTGTGTTTCAGGGAAGATTGGCAAGAGTTGCAGGGCTTATATTAATTTGAGATTGGGTTTTTATGTTGTAAGTCAACATGCATTATGTGTAAGCGTGAACTTATAAATGTCTGCTTGTGGGAATGCATTTAATATGAATCTCGATTGGTATGTATCTTTGCAACTTAGATTATAGAACTTAACAAAATAATTTCCTTGACTTATAGGTTAGTATGTGGCTGACCACCCATACTGTAAGAATGGTTTACCATGAAAATTTTATCTCTGTTTGAGGAAAAGTCGGCAAGAGTTGCAGGGCTTATGTTCATTTGAGATTAGTTTTTTATTTTATAAGTCCACATGGGGCATTTGTAAGCGCGAACTTATACCTGTCTGCTAGTGGGAATGCATTTAATATGAATCTCAAATGGTATGTATCTTGCAACTTAGATTAATGAACTAAACAAAATAATTTCCTTGACTAAAAGGTTAGTATGTGGCTGACCACCCATACTGTAAGCAATGGTTCACAATGCAAATTTTATCTCTGTTTGAGGAAAAGTCGGCAAGAGTTGCAGGGCTTATGTTCATTTGAGATTAGTTTTTTTTATTTTGCAAGTCCACATTGGGCATTTGTAAGCGTGAACTTGTACCTGTCTGCTTGTGGGAATGCATTTTATATGAATCTCAAATGGTATGTATCTTTGCAACTTAGATTATAGAACTAAACAAAATAATTTCCTTGACTTATAGGTTAGTATGTGGCTGACCACCCATACTGTAAGATTGTTTTACAATGAAAATTTTATCTCTGTTTGAGGAAAAGTCGGCAAGAGTTGCAGGGCTTATGTTCATTTAAGATTAGTTTTTTATTTTATAAGTCCACATGGGGCATTTGTAAGCGCGAACTTATACCTGTCTGCTTGTGGGAATGCATTTAATATGAATCTCAAATGGTATGTATCTTTGCAACTTAGATTAATGAACTAAACAAATTAATTTCCTTGACTAAAAGGTTAGTATGTGGCTGACCACCCATACTGTAAGCAATGGTTCACAATGCAAATTTTATCTCTGTTTGAGGAAAAGTCGGCAAGAGTTGCAGGGCTTATGTTCATTTGAGATTAGTTTTTTTTATTTTGCAAGTCCACATTGGGCATTTGTAAGCGTGAACTTGTACCTGTCTGCTTGTGGGAATGCATTTAATATGAATCTCAAATGGTATGTATCTTTGCAACTTAGATTAATGAACTAAACAAATTAATTTCCTTGACTAAAAGGTTAGTATGTGGCTGACCACCCATACTGTAAGCAATGGTTCACAATGCAAATTTTATCTCTGTTTGAGGAAAAGTCGGCAAGAGTTGCAGGGCTTATGTTCATTTGAGATTAGTTTTTTTTTATTTTGCAAGTCCACATTGGGCATTTGTAAGCGTGAACTTGTACCTGTCTGCTTGTGGGAATGCATTTAATATGAATCTCAAATGGTATGTATCTTTGCAACTTAGATTATAGAACTAAACAAAATAATTTCCTTGACTAAAAGGTTAGTATGTGGCTGACCACCCATACTGTAAGCAATGGTTTACCATGCAAATTTTATCTCTGTTTGAGGAAAAGTCGGCAAAAGTTGCAGGGCTTATGTTCATTTGAGATTAGTTTTTTTATTTTGCAAGTCCACATTGGGCATTTGTAAGCGTGAACTTGTACCTGTCTGCGTGTGGGAATGCATTTAATATGAATCTTAAATGGTATGTATCTTTGCAACTTAGATTATGTAAAGAAATACACAAAATAATTTTCTTGACTTATAGCTTGGTATGAGGCTGACCACCCATACTTTAAAAAATGGTTTACTTTGCAAATTCACCTTTGTTTCAGGGAAGGTTGGCAAGAGTTGCAGGGCTTATGTTCATTTGGAATGGGCTGTTATTTTGTAAGTACACATGCAGCATATGTAAGCGGGAACTTATACATATCTGCTTGTGGGAATGCATTTAATATAAATCTTAAATGATATATATCTTTGCAGCTTAGATTAGATTAGATTAGAACTTATACATGTCTGCTCGTAAGAATGCATGTAATATGAATCTCAAATGTTATATATGTTTGCAACTTAGATTACAGATTGAAATCCATTTTTATTTGGCTTTTTTTTTTATTTTTAATTTGCATGAAATAAAAGAAAATGTAAAAAAAACTTTTACGTTTTGCCGCTAGATGTCAATATTGTTCCATACATTTTTAGTATGAACAAACAGATTAATTCCTAAAAGTTTTCATACATTTGTAAACACACACGCGTAAGCTCGCCGCATTGCAGCATATATACAAAAATTAATTTGCTATAGAGCATGAATGTGTTTCATCTGCTGTGATGGCATTGATTTTGAAAATCGAAACTCGACGACGAATGACGACGACGAAGGGTAATATAATAAAGGATATTAAATGCATTCCCACAAGCAGATATATATAATTTCGCGCTAACACATGCCGCATGTGGACCTTCAATATAAAAACCCAATCTCAAATGAACATAAGCCTTGCAACTCTTGCCGTCCTTCCCTGAAACAGGGGTGACATTGGCAAAGTGAACCATTTTTTTACAGTATGGGTGGTCAGCCGCATAACAACCTATAAGTCAAGGAACATACGTGTATGACAAATTACATTTTTTTTTTTAAATCAATAAATAACAATATATACATGGACATAAAAAATAATCATAAAACCAATTTCACTTTAACAAACCCTAGCCGGCAACATCACAGAACAACCGCCATTTCTTTCTATTCTTACATACTTCTTTCATTTCCTCCAGAGTCATAACCTTCTTCATACAAGCTCTTCTTTTATTATGACTCTGGATATTCCATTCATTCGCTTATTCAAGATTTTTGTCTACATAGTTGTGCACCCTTTCAAATTGACCTTGAAGTAATCATTTCTTTCTTGTATTTGTTTTGCAGTGCACCCATTTCAATAGGTGCATAAAGCCATTCATAGTACGCTGAATGTTCAACTTTACCTCGTAGTTTGTACACGACTGGACAGTTCACATACAGGGCAGATAGGGACAGAACAGTATTCAGTAAGCTGTCTGTTCACAGAGCAACACTGGAAGCAAAATCATTTCACATATTGTCTCTTTATCGCGCCACTAACAAACAGACACTAATCCCGGTAGACGCTATCTCACAAGTGTACTCGACTACTAGATAAACTTGTTCTAGTGCTCGAATGTCCTGAAAAGATTTACAATTCTATTTTAGAAGTATGTAAAACCGACTCTTAAGGAAATGCCACTTGGTTTTTTTCTTGGTTTGGCGGCAAGGGTTTTTTAAATAAGAATTTGTTTTATGTTAGTTTTTGATGTCCATACATATTATAATTTGTTGATTTTAAAAATGTAATTTGTTGTGTATTGTTATGTAAATAGGTAATGTAAATATTAAAATATGTATTAAAAGTATATATTAGTTATAGCCTATAGGAATTCTTTATTGTATATGTGGGTAGAATTGATGATTGTGAGTAAATAGAGAAGTCACTAGATTACTTAAATTATGTATGTGCTTCGAGAACAGTCTAGCAAAAATGTGTTCTCAACAGTTCCATCTTCTTGTATAAAAAGGGTGCAAGTTGCTTGCACTAGGCAGTTGGTCTTCGAGCTCTAACAAATACAGTCTTATCTGTGAGCTCCAATACAATAAACGAATTCGACCAGTGAACTAAAACCAGTGTAATGAAATAAATGAGAGTGTCTTTGTAAAAATAAATATAAACGTGTACTTAAAAATAAATGAGTAAAAAGAAGAGTAGTTTTATTTGAAAAGTATCCGAACCAAAAAAATCGTAACAGTATGTTCCTTGACTTATAGGTTGGTTTGCGGCTGACCGGGTGGTCAGCATGGGTATGCTGTAGAAAATGGTTCACTTTGCCAATGTCACCCCTGTTTCAGGGAAGGTCGGCAAGATTAGCAGGGTGTATGTCCATGTGAGATTCGCGTTTTTATATTGTAGGACCACAGACGGCAATTAAGCTCGAACTTGTGAATATCTGTTTGTGAAAGCGCATAGAATGCGAATCTTCAATGTTACATATATTTTGAAACTTAGATTAGATTAGCCACGCGTGAATAGTTATCCGCATCTGCTGAACGAGTTGATCGGACGTGCGGTTTTCGCTTTTATATAGTCGTATGTATTACTTACATTTGCCCTCACTTACAGATTATTTTCACTGTACATCATAGAAATCTAACTTTCCGATTGTATTCTTGCGTCTTCTTGCGCTTCTTCAGTGAAGATTGGCGATAATAATGGCAATTCGCACCATCGACCATGCCGCATATCAGCACCGCAAGAACATTGTTCATTTGTTAAATCACTTCCTCAGGTTCTTTTAACGACGATTTTCTCTTTCGGTCTGCAGTCTGTCGTCCCTCTATTCCTTCCGTTTGTAATTCTTTTGAGAAACGACTATTTTAGACAACAGTCCTGAAAGCAGAGATTTTTATTCCAAAAGTAATAAAAACTGTCGAGCTCTCGGGGTTTGGGCATGTAGAAAGAATGAATGATGATAGACTGACAAAGTATATATATACAGAGGAAGTGTGAAAGGAAAAAGAGGTAAGGGACGACCGAGAAAAGTATGGAGTTATCAGATTGTGAGAGAATGGGATATACAAAGTGAGCGTAAAAGAAGAAAATACATGAAAAAGGTGATGGATATAAATGAATTTAAAGAGGTATGTAAGGACAAGAAGAAATGGAGGCAGTTCAGCAGAGGCTCTGACCACCTCTAGCGAAATGGCGACAGAGTTACAGTCACTCACGTCATCATATAATTTTCGACTGTAAAACTGCATTATCTCTGTGGGTTTCATATTTTTTATCGATGCCATTAGTCACTGTATCCTGTAGTTCAAATCTTACGTTCAAACTCGACCACAGTGTTTTTACAAATAATGGAAACGCTCACTGGGTCGTTGCTTTTGTTACCTTACATTTTTTAGTAAGCGCCATGGTTGATTTTAATCGAATGGTTTTGTACTCCAGTGTCCACGTATTTCTGTGACATTGAACGTTTTCTAGAGAACAGCTAATTTCCACGACTCGCGAGTTTGCCCAGACTTGGCGCCACATTACCTAAATGGAACGGAATCCGACAGTCATTTGTTTGTCTCTAACATCACGGTCCTTTACACCACCGCGCCTTTGTAATTTTGGGTTCCTAAATCAAGCACACATGCCTTGTTTGTCGATAATGAACATACATTTTAGGTAAAATTAGGTTTTCGAATCGCTTACTGTAACTGTAACCTTGTCGCCATTCCGCTAGGAGTGGCCAGAGCTGCCTCCATTTCTTCCTATCCTTACATACATACCTCTTTCAATTCATTCATATATCCATCACCCATTTCATGCATTTTCTTCTTTTACGCTCACTTTGTATATCCCATTCTTTCACAATCTCCTCGGTCGTCCCTTGCCTCTTTTTCCTTTCACACCTCCTCTAATTCATTAATACCCATTACCCTTTTCATGCATTTTCTTCTTTTACGCTCAATTTGTATATCCCATTCTTTCACAATCTCCTCGGTCGTCCCTTACCTCTTTTTCCTTTCGCACCTCCTCTAATTCATTCATACCCATCACCCTTTTCATGCATTTTCTTCTTTTACGCTCTCTTTGTATATCCCATTCTGACACAAACTCCTCGGTCGTCCCTTACTTACCTCTTTTTCCTTTAACACCTCCTCTAATTCGATAAAGAGCTATCGACCGGACTTTTTACAAGCTTGGTCGTCGCTACAAAGCGTCAATTCTCAAGCAAGACCCAGATACTCTAAGGCTGGATGGACCTTTTTGATGACCGATTTTTGGTAAAGGTTTATGAATTTTTCAACCCAGCGAAGAGCAAATTTTAAAATACAAATGGAATATTATTTTTGTGCTCCGCCGGGATTCGAACCTTACAACCGAATTGTTATCACTGGACCATGGACTAGTCTTCTAAATATTCTAATTGAAATGTTGTATTCGTCATCAAGACAACAGAATTATCAAGAGGTGTGAGGCTTTGTGATTTTGTGGTGACATCTATCGGCTGCAAGCGCTGCAGGTATTATTACTGCCTCACGGAATCAGGAGCGCAGGAGGTAGGTGGAGGGGAACTGTAGTAGTGTGTGTATATGTTGAATGGCTGGGGGGAAGAAATGCGAGGGGCGAGGGGTCAATTAGACCCGTCTGGCGCCAGCGCCGCGCCGGGCTGGGGGGAGGGAGGGCGAGGGTAAGGGGGGGCGACCCCACGCAACTGGGAATGCGGCAGGGGAAATTCCCCGAATGTAGGGAAAATAATATTTATTTTATTTTAGTAATTTAAAATGGATATTGATGTACTGTTTCAATAACGTGTGATGAATGTTGAATCTGTAATCTAAGTTGCAAAGATATTATATTAAATTTAAGGTTTTTTTTCTTTACCTTAGTTAGCCTCTAATGAATGAAGGGCGTTGTTAACTCAAATACTTAAGTGAAAATAAAACTATGTTGTAAAAAGTTTTTTTAATTTAAATTTATGGATTCATATTAAATGCAATCCCACAAGCGGACATGTATTAGTTAAGGCTTACACATGCCACATAGAAGACTTACAACAGAAAAACACAATCTCAAATGAACATAAATGCAAGTCTTGCCGATGCCATCCCTGAAACAGGGGTGACGTCGTCAAAGCTTACCATTTTTAAAGTATGTGTGGTCAGCCGCATACCAACCTTAAAGTCGAGGAAGCCATGGGTTGTTTAACATCATCGGTGTAACTGTAAGTTAGTGTAATTATTTATACCAAGGAAGGGCTCTAAAATTGATTTTCTGGACCTCAATCAGCGGCTCCTCGTTGACAATTTGTCGGGCCGCCATAAAAATATAATTCCAAAACGCAAATTGCGCGGCAACGTAATTTCAAAATTACCCGCCAAAGAAAAAAGGCCGACCGACATTAAAAATCAAAAAAACCGCTAAGTATACAAGCCAGACCCCGCGGGTACGGCGCTCGGACCTCGTTGGGCATTCCGAACTGTAATTTAGGGCTATTTAACCTCGCCCCTCTCCGTTCCCCTCCTCTCCAATACCTGGGACCTCCAATTTGGTTCCTGAAGGGCCCTTCACGTATTATTTGATCGTATTTCTTTATTTTTTTTCATCTTTGTCTTCCATTTTGTTGAGCAGCTAACCGTCATTATTTTTTTCCGTTGAGAGACGAGGAGGTTATGTCGACTGCTCCAAGGAAGACAGCACTAAGTCAAAAAAGATAGTTTTGCAGGAGAGCCAATTGAATGTTATTTATTCCATGGAGTACAATGCATAAACTATTTTTTACATTAATTTATTAACGAATTTAAAAGAGTTAGAGACACCTTGAGAGTTAGAGTCATCTTGGAATGAAGATAATGATTTGTTACCTTCAGAAATGGAAATAAGTCAAAAAGATTTTAAATTATGATTACGGTCCTTAGACATTTTAAAGAATGAAAAAAAAACTCATCCCCTGACTTGTGAAGGAAGCAATCGAAATACACAGGCACCCCACCCCAACTTCAACAGAGATGATAGCTACAAGCTTTCCAGTATATGGAGGCCAGTACTAACTTCAATGATCCACCCTTTCATTAATCGGACGATTTCACAAGAAGACATAATATCGTCCTTCTGTACAACTGGAGCTATAGCGACATCTATGGATGTATCTCCGAAGGTTACTAAAAATACCTACAACCTTCGGCCTCGATCTAACAACAATAATTCAACAGTTCGTGGTTCCTCCTTATAGAGGACACACGTCTCCTGAGGACGTCGGATATGACTCCGACGAAACGTAGAGAAAATCGTTATTCTCTTTTACACGGTCAGTAAAATCCGTTTTTTTTCATTCTTTAAAATAAGTCAAAAACCTAAATTTCGGAGTTACTTCCTTCTTCCTTGGAGCAGTCGATTTATTTTTCTTACTCTTGTTCGCGTTGGAAAGAAAACGGTTAGAATGCACCTGAATGTTTACTATAACAAACAAATAATCAGAGTTCCTCTTCAATCGTCTTGCAGAATGGTCGCCTCTTGAAGACGTTGACTCAGAAAAAGTTGAAATAAACACCGAAACGGGAAATCCATTCTGACACCCTGCGTGGGATTCGTACCCGAGCTCGTGGCTTGGAATGTAAGCACTCTACCAACTAAGCTATCGACCGGACATCCTGAAAAATTATAAAAAAAGAAAATGCATGAAAAAGGTGATGGATATGAAAGTATTGAAAGAGGTATGTAAGGATAGGAAGAAATTGAGGCAGCTCTACAGAGGCCCTGGCCACCCTCAGCGGGATGGCGACACAGTTACAGTTAAGCGATGGTTGAGTATTTTCGGAATGCTTCATACTCGTGGCACTGATCTGTACCCTTCGTACGAGTTGCAAAACTTGAGTAATGTAGAGTTTACGGCAATTATTAAAGAGTGATTTCCCCCAAAATCTGACGTTTTTGTTTGTTTAAACATGATTTTCTTCATCACTGTAACTCTTTTGCTAAGACCATAAAGTGTAAGAAACAAAAACGGCAGATTTTGGGAGAAATCACTCTTTAATATTTTCCATAAACTTTACTTTTCTCAAGTTTTGCAACTCGTACTAAGGGTACTGTACTTACAGAGTTATCGTCCTTCACATGTCGGCAGGTCCGCCTGCTTGTTGCCCAACGCTGCGGTGACGAAATACGTCACAGCATTAACTTATGATATCTGTACCCGTAGTACGAGTTTTTTCACAATACTCGAAGTTTTGAGTATTATGAAAATTCTCGTACTACGGGTACTGTGGACTAGAAATTGTTTTCACGAAAGGTTGTTATTATGTGCACGGCGAAGTTGACTTACTTTCTTCGCAAAAATGCAAACTTATAGACACGGCACCGTGCAAAATGATGAACTTAACCTAACCTAAATATGAATAAGTTTATAACAAAAAGTAAAGCTTTCACTTTTGCCAACGCCACCCCGGTTCAGGGAACGGCGGCAAGAGTTGCAAGGTTTATGTTCATGTGAGGTTTTGTTTATTTGTATGCACACATGCAGAATGTGTAGGCGCGAACCTACATGTGCCTGTCTGTGGGCATGCATTTAATATGAGCCTTAAATGTTAACATATCTTTGCAGCTTAGATTATAGCTTATGGAAAGCAATTCCTTGACTTATAGGTTGGTATGAGGCTGACCACCCATACTGTAAAAAATGGTTCACTTTGGCAATGTCACCTCTTTTTCAGGGAAGGTCGGCAAGAGTTGCAGGGCTTATGCTCATTTGAGATTGGGTTTTTATATTGTAGGTCCACGTCCTGCATGCGTGAGCGCGAAATTATGCGTGTGTGCTGGTGGGAATGCATTTAATATGAATTATCTCAAATGATACATATCTTTGCAGCTTAGATTTAGATACACATATCTTTGCAACTTAGATTTAGATTATAACAAACGTGTGAGGAAACTGTAACGCTCAATAGAGTCGTCGCATACATGTTGTGGATTAGTTTAGACTTAACGTTGTATACTTACTTGGGGTACTGGCCGTTCTTTCTTCCCACTGACATGACGGCTTGTGATGACAGGCCGGCGCCTGCGCACTCCCCCCCCCCCACCCTCTTTCACTTCCTCAAACCACCTGTTCTCCCACCTGTCCTGGACACCTCAGGTATATAAAGTCGCCCATAGTCCATACAATCTCCTAGTGAGAACTGCTGTTTATAGCTCTCCGTGTCCTGTATTCATCTTCCTCATGTAGCCCTGATACTGTAGTGCATCTGTATAAAGTCACCTTCCGAAAAAAATGGCAGTTGATCTGTAATGCTGGCGGTAAAGGCTTAGGCTTTCAAAATTGCAGTCCTCATTCTTTATAGAGATTTCGTAAATTTTAATTTTCTTATATTTTGTATTGTTTGTGTATTAACACTGTGAAAATTCATACTGTTATAGTTTAAAAATTTTTGAGGAATTCAAAAACACTGTTTATTTTCACATGAATATATTTAAAAAGATTACAATCTTTAGAGTAAGTTACTAACGTTTTTGACCTAGAAGGTCATCATCATATACCTGATCATACCTGATATATGTATGATACCATGTATGATATACCTGATCATACCTGATGATGACCTTCTAGGTCGAAAACGTTAGTAACTTACTCTAAAGATTGTAATCTTTTTAATTTTCTTGTTTGTTTCATATAGTTAACTGTAAATAATTGATTGTATTCCTTGACTTATAGGTTGGTATGAGGCTGAACGCCCACACACTGTAAAAAAATATTCACCGATGTCACCTCTGTTTCAGGGAAGGTCGGCGAAAGTTCTAGGACTTATGTTCATTTGAGGTTTAGGTTTTCATCTGTACCTAAGTACACATGTAACATTTGTAAGCTCTCTTTACCAATATCACCCCTGTGTCAGGGAAGGTGGGCAAGAGTTGCAGTGTTTATGTTCATTTGAGATTGATAAATGATATTCGCGTAAACTTGAATGAATAAGTTCGCAACGGCTATTCGCACACGTCATTTGTGGGGACAAGACGGGGATCGCTATGGGATTTGGATTTCTGTAATGTAAGTCAACATGCGGCATATCTAACCGCGAACTTATACGTGTCTGCTTATGTGAATGCATTTAATACGAATATTAAATTTAATATATCTTTGCAACTTAGAGAATATTCGATCAATTTGTCTGCGTTTTGTCATCTACCGTATTTTATGTTGATGATAAGTCAGCGTTGGTTGGAGTGATGCTTTCCGGGATCTTTTGCCGTCTGTGGGAGCCGGAGCTTCCGGACGTTTCGCCCATTTCTACGATGGGCTTCTTCAGCGTGAAGTATGATGATGAAGATGATCTTGATGAGAACTGTGATGTCAGTGTGTGTACACTGAGGGCATCACGGCGATATAAAGAAATCATCAACTCATCATCATCATTAGACCAGGGGTGTCCAACTCAAAATCGTGGCGGGCCAGAAAAAGCGTCGACGGGGGGGGGTAGGCACGCAATTTTGTAAGTTCATTTTGTCTAAAAATTATGTCTACGGGGGGGGGGGGGAGGCAACAATTTAAATATTTCAGAAAAAAAATCGCGTGGTAAGACCCCCCCCCCAGTTCGAAAACCGCTGCCTCAGATACTTATTGCGCAATAACTAGATGTTGTCGCGGGCCGTATGTTGGACAGGCCTGGATAAGACTACAGAGGTTCTGGCCGCCCTTAGTGAAACGGCGGCAGCGTTACAGTTACAGTTTTGCAATGTAATGGAGTAAATAGACCAGTCTCCACGTTTGCTAGACTCCTAGACGTGCATGTTATGTTGTGATTGACGCGCAGGCCGGCGGAAGCTGTGGGCGTCCTGCTTGATTATTCTCCAGAATAAGTAACATCAAACTATTCGGTCCAATTCACTCAAAACTCGCATGCTCAGCATCTGCAGACTGGAAATCTCGAATGAAAAAACAGTATGATTAATTGCAGTAGCTGTACCCTGCAACCCCTTGTAGTGGCTCGTTTTAGAGCCCGTTCCCACTTGTCGGGTGTCGGATCCGCATATTAATCGGAGGTTGTGGCAGAGCATTATGTATGGAGCTATTCACACTTGTCGGAAACCGATTTTGTCCCAAATGTTCTGCAACTGGAACCTCCGATGAATATACGGATCCGACACCCGACAAGTGGGAACGGCCTCTTACTCGTATCATACCGCCATTCGGTTAGGGGTGACCAGTATCTCTGCAGTTGTGTCTATACTCTGTTGTGTCCTCCTCAGCTCTGCAGAGGCTCTGGCCACCCTTGCGGAATGACGACAGAGTTACAGTGTCTTGGCACACTTCCTTTAGTCTAAAAAAATCCCGGTCATAAGGTGAAAATAGTGTAAGCATATTTCTGGTCTCATTTCCTTTATTGTTCCGGTTTTTTTACATGCAGAAGCTAAAGTTGGCATGTAAACAATAACTCATGTAAGATTCATCGTAATCTGTTTAGTAGTTTAGGAATCCATACAGGACAATAATACATACATCCCTTTGATTTTATATATATTAGAAAGAAGAGATCTACATTTCGACGGTTAAAAGGCAATATAGCATCTTAATCTAAATCTAAGCTGCAAAGATATGTATCATTTAAGATTCATATTAAATGCATTCCCACAAGCAGACATGCATAATTTCGCGCTTACACATGCTGCATGTGGACCTACAATATAAAAACCCCAATCTCAAATGAACATAAGCCCTGCAACTCTTGCCGACCTTCCCTGAAGCAGGGGTGACATTGGCAAAGTGAACCATTTTTTTACAGTATGGGTGGTCAGCCGCATACCAACCTATCAGTCAAGGAGTAGCATAAGCGACAAAAACTAAACTGTTCAGGAGAGCAGTTTAAAGTTTGAGGTTGGCATTTTTATTTTTTATCATATCGTTAAAATCAAAACAGCTCTAAAATTAAAAAAAATAAAGGCATTTATTGGCATTCATATTAATGTGGTTTTACGATGTTTAACGATTTTTTTATGTCACAAGCGCCTTTAGGACAAAAAAGGCCATAACCATACTTCGAAAACCCAGTTGTTTGCTTGGGCATAAACAACAACAAAAACATCGCTATGGGAGTGAGCGCATTAGAAAAAGCAGATAATTTTAAGTAGGCATTCATAACTCATTTTTGACCAAAACGTCGCTTATGCTCTTACTACCCTTTAACCGTCAATATATATCTGTTTCAACCTACTTACGAAAATGGTCATTAGTTAGAAAGAGAACAAAGCACTTCACAGTTGCATTTCCGTGTGTACACTCGGGCGAATGTAAAAATGATTCTAGAAAGGTGGCAGCATTGCCGCGTGCGTACTATGCCCGGAGCAGTCCAAACATAGACGCATGCGGTATAAATCTTGTGATCGATAAAATTGACGAATTTTAAAGGAAATAAGGCATTATTTTAAGACATTACGGCATGTGTTGTAATTGCGTGTCAAAACACAAAATGGAGAAAGCAAGAAAACATAAAATCTGACACGTAAGAACATGTTCTGTATGACTACACAACTGCAACGTTTGACAGGACTGAGACAAATGTGGTATGTATCAATGCAGTAAGTTGGTTTCTGCTCCTCTGTGTTATTATTCAATGTGGAAAAAGAAAGCCAAATCCTCAATGACATCAACGAAGAGAGACAATGTTTAAATTGAGGGTTGGGCCGCGACAGCTATCTGAACACGTAGAACGCTTGCGGTCACAATCAAATGCAGCTGAATGTTGATGACCCTTCCGTGAAATTCATAAAAAGTGCATAAACCCGAGAGGTCGTAAAAGCACGACAATAAAGCGTGGCCGTGCATCCGCGTGCTCGTTTCTGGAATTAGAGGTGCGCTTACTTTATGGCCGTTTGTTCTTTTATTGCCTCGCCGACATGTCTGCGTCTGATGACCAGAAACACCGTTTTCTTTTCAACATTATAGATGTATCAACATTATAGATGCCCACCTACATAGAAACAGAAATCTTTACTTACTCTTGTACCTCATCGCGATTTTTACTTCCAAATTTGCTGCATGTAAGAGATCTAGATCCACAGAGACTGTCTCAGTTCCTTCGGTCTGGAGCCCGTCGTCCCTCCATACTTATCGTTTCTGATTATATGCCTGAAATAAGTCAAATTTTGTATTTGACGGCCATCAACCGGTTCATCATCCATTTGACCGGTCCGTAGTTTAGGTGGTAATACTTCGGACTCGTAACTGGAAGGTCGTGGGTTCGAATCTCGGCGAACCGGTTCGAACCGGTCACCAAAGGTCCATCCAGCCTTACAGCAACTGGGTCTTGCTTGAGAATTGGCGCTTTGCAGCGACGACGATCAAGCTCGTAAAAAGATCGATAGCCCAATTGGTAGAATGCTTGCATTCCATGCCCAGAGCAAGGGTTCGATCTCAAAGGTTTACTCAGCCTTCACAAGAAATGAGAACCAGCCCCTCGGGAGCTGGGAAACCCCCACTTCAACTGAAAGTGGTTGGTGTGAGGCCGGTCCCCTTACCTGTAAAAATAAATAGGTCCCGAAGCGCCACATGCGACCCCTTCGGGGATAACGCAGGCAAGAAGTTACACTATATGTGTAGCTTAGTTGCGTTTTACTACCTCTGTGAAAGTTAAGGTACAAAATAATGTGATGAGATGGTTTGGGCATGTGGAGAGAATGAATGATGATAGACACAATCGCAGTCAGAATAATGGTGTTGACATTTCAACTCTTGCCAAACATCTTTCCGTAAATGTTATTCTAATTGGACGTCCCACCCGAACTAATGTCCGACGCACGACCCGCGAGGATGTACGTAATTTCCTATTAAATTGATAATTCAGAAGGCAAACAGAGACATCAGGCACGCCTTGTTAGTCCACCAAATTCACGCAGCAAGACTAGGGCGGTCAACCGTCACCGTCGTAGACCTTCTTATAGCGTTTTGGACCTTACAAGTGCTGAATGTGTACTTACAAATAAAATCCAAACCTCAAATGAACATAAGCCCTACAACTTTTGCCGATATTCCCTGACACAGGGGTGACATTGGCAAAGTGAACCATTTTTTACAGTATGAATGGTCAGCCTCATACCAACCTATAAGTCAAGGAATACAAGCAAATTATTACATCCAGTTATACAAACAAACAAACACTAGAAACTCTACAAAACATCTATAAAAATGAAAATTGATTCTTGGCCTTTGCCAAGATGTCGACCGGCAAAATTGTACTATTAAAAAAAAAAAAAAGACTTCAACTCCACACATCTCAGAGTTTGTTTCCCAGCTAGATCTGTCAACCCTAAGCAGGACATACATACTTCGCTCTCCCAGTTCTTGTTTACCGTATACGCCAATCTTGTCAAATATG
Organism: Agapetus fuscipes; assembly: GCA_951799405.1. Lineage (NCBI taxonomy): Eukaryota > Metazoa > Arthropoda > Insecta > Trichoptera > Glossosomatidae > Agapetus > Agapetus fuscipes. The sequence continues at coordinate 9,586,708 of OX637363.1, forward strand.
ACTTTTTCATGCAGTTGTCTTCAGAATCAAATTCTACACAATCTGAGCTAAGAAAAACCGTAAAACTCGATAATGTGAGAGTTGTTTTAAATATTTTACAAATAAATTTCTTGTTTTCATAAGACACATTGGTCCAGTACACATGCAAACATTGCTCATGTAAAATTTTCTCAATTGCGTTTACGGTAAACAAGAACTAAGGCAGCGACTTGTGTGTTGTCGTATATGGCGTGAACCGCAACTACACGAGACAGAGTTGGTATGCGATAAAAGTATCAAGTGCTTGTATTGTTTTCTATCAGTTGCCGGCATTCAGGCGCCGCGCTGTGCCAAATGTCAGTCCAATTTATAAATACACACACACACAGTTTTACGGTTTGTTTTTATGACCTAGGCTGCGAGTCTTTCATGGCACACGTGGGTTCGTAAACTTTGTGAACGCAGTGATGTCACTGGGAGTCTGTACCCGTAGTACGAGTTTGTTCACAATACTCGAAGTATTGAGTATTCGAGAAAAATGTATGTGAACTAATTGAAAAGCACGTATGGGTGTCTATTCACGATAGGAGATAGAGTAGATTCATTTCGTTTTTACCAGAAAAAGCAATAAATGGTATTCTGAGGCACAATACCTTTATTCCTTTTTCGGGGAAAATCGAGATGAGGCTTCTCTATCCCCTATCGTGCATAGACAACCTGGCGAAACAAGTTTCGAAAAATAGCTGGATGGACTTTTGGTGACCGATCTTTTAATCAATGCACTTGAAAATCCAACTCTACCTTCGAATTACGAGTCCGAAGCATTAGCGAATGCAATGCTGTATTCTATTTAGCGGCGGAAGGCCTTTCCGAAAGTCGTGACCCGACCCAGCAATGATTCTGCCTGTCCAACATACAGCCCGCGACGACATCAATAGTTATTGCGCAATAAGTTCAGTCATTTTTGAAAATTGCGTGCCAACCCCTCCCCCCCCAATCGACGCTTTTACTAGCCGCCACGATATTGTGATGGACACCCCTGTTCTAGATCTACTTGTTCGTCCACTAGGGAAAAAGGTAAAATCCGAAGTTACACTGACTCGATGCAACTGCATCGAAATGCGCTGATTGGTATTTCGTACTAATCTTAATCTAGATCTAAGTTGCAAAGATATGTATCATTTGATATTCATATTAAATGCATTCCCACAAGCAGACTCGCATAATTTCGCGCTCACATGCCTCATGTGGAACTACAATATAAAACCCCAATCTTAAATGAACATAAGCCCTGCAACTCTTGCCGACCTTTCCTGAAACAGGGGTGACATTGGCAAAGTGAACCATTTTTACAGTATGGGTGGTCAGCCTCATACCAACCTATAAGTCAAGGAATACAAGCAATTAATTTCATCCAGTTATACAAACAAACAAACACTACAAAATCTACAAAACATCAATAATAATGAAAATTGATTCTTGGCCTTAGCCGCCTACATTACAGATCAGCCGCCATTTTGTTCGGTACTTACCTACTTCTTTCATTTCATCCAGAGTCATAACCTTTTTCATACATTCCATTAGAGAAAAAGATAAAATCCGAAGTTACTGACTCGATGCAACTGTATCGGGATGCGTGTTCCCATTCCACCTCTCAACTCGAATGTTCACTCACACATGCACACGGAGTATTGCAGATGAGTGAACCTAGCTGAAAACCAACTGTTATCAAATAGACATATACTGGCACACAAGCAATTGTGTTGAAAATTGATAAATAAGACAGCTGGATTACATTTAATGAAAAGTTGAAGTTTTTTTTATTTAATTTCTATATAAATGACTCTTGAAAATGACGACAGTCGAAAGTACTCGAGGATAAAATAACAAATATTAAAAAAAGAAAAATACTTACGTTTTATAAGAAATTCAATAGATGAATTTTCACTAAGTAAATGCACAAACCTTTATAAGTTAAAGGTATTTCGTTTCGATATCGAGGTAGAATTGAATTATAGCCCAATGTAATGAATTCGCTGCAGATTGTATTAAAACCTTTATAAAATTGGATCAGCAATTTGAAAAAATCGAAAGTTCACCAAAAACAGCACGAAAATGTTCTCGAAAAGCAAAAATATATTTACTAGTAACAGTGAAACCCGCGTGCATGTGTGAGTGAACATTCGAGTTGAGTGGTGGAATGGGAACACGCTATCGGGATGCGCTCCTTGATATTTCGTGCTAATCACAAGGAATTTGTGTGACACATACAAGTGAGATGCCAGTAGAGGAAGAAGAGGTTTGGGTACGTGCAGATTTGTTGTTTTTGTCACACAAGTCGGGGTGTAATCTGTGGCGCCAGGTGACTGTGCGTGCTATCGCCGACCGTTGTCGTACATTTGATATTTTTATCCCGCGAGAGAGATAATTGTGGCTAAGCAGAAGCGTCGCTATCTCATCACACTGGCGGGCTGGCAGATAACAGACATCTAAAGTGAAGCCACACTGGGGCATCGCATACGAATAAATGTGTTCTGTAAAATGATTTTTGTTCAATTTGATTTATTTTTTAGCTCTCCTCTTTAATTACATACACTGTCTGTCGTCTGTAGTTTTGATAGCACCCCCAGCTAGGGAGGAGCATAGCATTTCAAGCTAAGCTAGCTAGGGAATTTTCCCGGTTCTCTGAAATTCATTTATTCTAATCTAATCTAAGTTGAAAATATATCGACTGCTCCAAGGAAGACAGCACTAAGTCAAAAAAGATAGTTTTGCACGAGAGCCAATTGAATGTTATTTATTCCATGGAGAACAATGCCTAAACTTTTTTTTACATTAATTTATTAACGAATTTAAAAGAGATAGAGACACGGATGTCATCTTGGAATAAAGATAATGATTTGTTACCTTCAGAAATGGAAATAAGTCAACAACCTAAATTTCGGAGTTACTTTCTTCTTCCTTGGAGCAGTCGATATTTAACATTAAGGATTCGCATTGTACGCATTTTAACAAGCAGACACGTATGAGTTCGCGCTTGAACATGCCGCATGCGGACTTGCAATGTAAAAACCCAAATCTCAAATGAACATAATACACCTTGCAACTCTTGCCGACCTTCCCTGGAACAGGGAATTAATTAATGTAATAGAAACTGTGCTAGAATCTAATTATTTACTTACTGTGTAACTTCAAGATCTTATTACGTTTTAAGAATCGGAGAAATCTAAGAACATTTTAGTATCTAAATGATTAAGTACATCAACAACTACATATTTACGTGTATTGAGTTTTCGCAAATGTCCCTAGCGGTTCCATATTATTTCACTGCTTCTACCCCTCGTCCTCGGGATTTTTTTCGATGACAATGGGTACTATCAAAATTACGGCCCTTACAATATTATTATGCACGTGATGAATCCAAGCCTTTCGTATGCTTAGTAGAATAAAATGCTCGTCTCTGGCTTACCCCTGGGCTGGCAGTCTCATCACCACGGTAATTCTTACCTACCGAATATCGGTAATATTAGTATGAAGACTAATCAGCTGTTCACTTGCGGCCATCTTGGATTGACAGGTCTTCATAAAATATTATCGATATTCGGTAGGTAAGAATTACCGTGGTGATGAGACTTCCAGCCCTGGCGTCCCTGGTACAGCTATCAGGAGTTCATATAGCTGTAGCAGGCGAGTTCGTCTATTGTCACATTGTCATAGACCTCTAAGCTACTATTCGTGTGCGGTGATGATCAATGGGAATTAGCATTGACTCATGATATCTGTGGACTAGAAATTATTTTAACGAAAAAAGACAATATACTCGTATATCTGTTTCAACCTACTTACGAAAATGGTCATAAGTAAGAAAGAGAACCAAGCACTTCACAGTTGCATTTCCGTGTGTACAAAAAAACTCGGGCAGATGTAAAAATGAATAAGAGATTTAGGCTTACACGGCCGGCTGATGATGCTGGAGTGAAGTTTTCCGGGATCTGTTGCCGTGGTCTGTGGGAGCTGGAGCTTCCGGACGTTTCGCCCATTTCTACGATGGGCTTCTTCAGCGTGAACTCACAACTCACAGTTCTCATCAAGATCTTCATCATCATCATACTTCACGCTGAAGAAGCCCATCGTAGAAATGGGCGAAACGTCCGAAAGCTCCAGCTCCCACAGACCACGGCAACAGATCCCGGAAAACTTCACTCCAGCATCAGATGTAAAAATGTTTCTAGAAAGGTGGCAGCATTGCCGCGTGCGCGCTTTGCCCGGAGCAGTCCGAACACAGACGCATGCGGTATAAATCTTGTGATCGATAAAATTGACGAATTTTAAAGAGAAAGGGCATTATTTTAAGACATTACGGCATGTGTTGTAATTGCGTGTCAAAACACAAAATGGAGGAAGCAAGAAAACATGATATCTGACACGTAAAAACATGTTTTGTGTGACTACACAACTGCAACGTTTGACAGGACTGAGACTAATGTGGTAGATAGTATGTATAAATGCAGTAAGTTGGTTTCTGCCACTCTATGTTATTACTCAATGGGAATTACCATCGCCTCCTGGGTGACGTCTCTGCATACTAATAGTCGGCACTTTGTATTTGATGCTAGTGGCCGGGAGCAGAAGAGGGAATAGGTAGAGGAGAGGTTTGGATAGTCAAGGAATGCCCGCCCTAGACGTGACCAGTGACATTGTGAGGAAGCGCTGTGTGTCGATGTCACATTAAAAGGCATCCGCGTTGACGGGGTCAAGCAAGGTTACGAGATGGGCGCGGCACAAATACCATAGTCAAAAAAAATTTACATCGCACTACCGGGTTGTTGGAGAAAAAACTAAGAAGTATTGTTGTAGGTTGCTAAGGGCTCTAACGACATAAACATGTAACGTTTCTTCGCCGAGAGAAAATAACAAATTGTAGCTGAGTTTAGTGTCTTTTCGAATTTAATGCATTAATCTTACTGTAAAAATGGTTCACTTTGCCAATGTCACCCCTGTTTCAGGGAAGGACGGCAAGAGTTGCAGGGCTTATGTTCATTTGAGATTGGGTTTTTATATTGTAGGTCCACATGCGGCATGTGTTAGCGCGAAATTATACATGTCTGCTTGTGGGAATGCATTTAATATAAATCCTAAATGATATATATCTTTGCAGCTTAGATTAGATTAGATTTCCTTGACTCATAGGTTGGTATGAGGCTGACCAATCCATACTGTAAAAAATTACTCACTTTGCCAATGTCACCCCTGATTCAGGGAAGGTCGGCGAAAGTTGCAGGGCTTATGTTCATTTTAGGTTTGGTTTTAATTTGTAAGTCAACATGCGGCATTTTTACTAAGCATACAAAATACATAAAATGTGAATCCTAAGGGCCCGTTGCACCAACCGCCAATCAATATTTAATTGACACATCAAATATGTGTGATTACTTAATTCTGGAAAGGACCTCGGTGAAATATTTCTCGGAAGTGGGTAATAATATGATCGAATTTGAACAGGAAAGGGAAAGAATGTGATGAGATGGTTTGGGCATGTGGAAAGAATGAATGATGATAGACTGACAAAGTATGTATACAAAGAAAGTGTGAAAGGAAAAAGAGGGGAGGGACGACCGAGAAAAGTATGGAGTGATCAGATTGTGGAGATTGTGAAAGTATGGGATGTACAAAGTGAGCGTAAAAGAAGAAAATGCATGAAAAAGGTGATGGATATGAAGGAATGGAAAGAGGTATGTGAGGATAGGAAAAAATGGAGGCAATTCTGCAGAGGCTCTGGCCACCCCTAGCGGAATGGCGACAGAGTTACAGTTACAATTACTATATTATATATTGAACAAACTTTATTTTGGAGGGCTGGAGCCTAAACTAGGTCTTGCCTGTTCTTATAGGTCTCCAGTCACTCTGTGTGCGTGTGTTTGTGTGCGTGTATGTGTGTATTTGTGTGTGTGTGTGTGTGAGTGTGTGCACTCATTTCCAATCCTGAACTTCCAAGAGGGATTCTGTAGCGGCATAATCAAGGTCTTGTAACCAGGATGCCACCTTCCTTTTGCATTCCAACTTTAATAATAATAATAATACAATATTTTTATACCGCCTTTTCATGACTCTTGGTCATCCCAAAGGCGCTTGCTCATATGAGCGCGCGAACAGGTGGGTCTTCAACCCCTTTCTAAAAGTACTCTCCAGATCCAATTCGCGCAGGTCATCTGGGAGGCCGTTCCATATCGTTGGAGCAGCCACCTTGAAGGCTCGATCTCCAAAAACGGTCTTCTTTTTCCTTCTTGGAAACTCTATCCGACTGCGACATGATGCTGCTGATCGCAGTGTTGCTGTTCTGCTGCTTGTGGTGGCTGGAGTTATCATATCCTTTAAATACTTCGGTGCGGTCCCGCGCAGGCTCTTGAAGACCAGCAACCCTATCTTATACTGGACCCGTTCATGAATCTTGAGCCAGTGAAGGTCAAAGAGTATACATTTTTTACATTACTCTTATATTATTTCTCGGAAGTGGGTAATAATATGATCGAATTTGAACAGGAAAGACGATGTACGGGTAGCTGATTTTTGATTTGATGGGAGAAATCACACTTAATTTTGATGTTTGTTTGATTGGAGTGTGGTGCAGCAGGCTCTTGATGTCACATATCTTAATTAGATTAGATTGGACCGTCTAGTGTTTGATGTGTCTGTGCAGCTTAGATTACAGATTGTCTAGGGCGGGCGCCGCGTCCCGCCTTGACAGTCGCCGCGGAGTGAGCGGGCGCCGGTCTGGGAGGCGCCGCCGCACACATAATTCACACACACCTACTAGTAGTCACTAACTAGTTGCTAGGAGAGATAGTCGGATGTAGTAGTCATTAACTAGTTGCTAGGAGAGATAGTCGTGTGACTAAACTAGAGCCGCTCACTGCAGGATGACTTCAAATTTTTTACACCTACATAATATAATCTATAATTTAAATTGCAAGGATATATTCATTCAAAGCTCTCAGATGTATGCCCACAATCAAACACGTGTAGTTCGCGCTTACAAATGCTGATTGTGTACTTACAAATAAAATCCATACCTCAAATGAACATAAGCCCTGCAACTCTTGCCGACATTCCCTGAAACAGGGGTGACATTGGCAAAGTGAACCATTTTTTACAGTATGGGTGGTCAGCCTCATACCAACCTATAAGTCAAGGAACCTACATAACCTTAAAAAGACGTAGGTATTTTTTTAGTTTACTGTTAAAAATGGTTCACTTTGCCAATGTCAACCCTGTTTCAGGGAAGGTCGGCAAGAGTTGCAGGGCTTATGTCCATTAGAGAATTGGGTTTTTATATTGTAAGTCCACATGCGGCATGTGTGAGCGCGAAATTATGCGTGTCTGCTTGTGGACATTGCATTTAATATGAATCTCAAATGATACATATCCTTGCAGCTTAGATTTAGATTAACGTAGTATTTCACCAATGAGAAGTGGCGGCTAATCTGCAATGCTGATTTGTAATGTTGATTTATTAGCTTGCTACATTTTTTGCATAAGACATTTTTTACTTTTTTTGGATAGATTTATTTTTAAGGTTTTGTTGTTTTCTTATACTTCAATGTTATTTATTACTCGTATTCCTTGACTTATAGGTTGGTATGAGGTTGACCACCCATACTGTAAAAAATGGTTCACTTTGCCAATGTCACCCCTGTTTCAGGGAATGTCGGCAAGAGTTGCAGGGCTTATGTTCATTTGAGGTTTGGATTTTATTTGTAAGTATACAATCAGCATTTGTAAGCGCGAACTACACGTGTTTGTTTGTGGGCATACATCTGAGAGCTTTGAATGAATATATCCTTGCAACTTAGATTATAGATAGATAGATTATAGAATCACAAATGTTTTGTGGCCAACAATAAATAGCGTCGAGTGGGGGGGGGAGGTGAAGAGACGGCTAATCTGCAATGTTGGCGGCTAGGACGATGGTTTTGTAAATTAGAATTTTGTATTATGTTTTAGTTTTGATTTTCACGTGGCTGAGAGATAGGATCGGTGCCATCTAAATCTAAGTTGCAAAGATATGTATCATTTGAGATTCATATTAAATGCATTCCCACAAGCAGACATGTATAATTAGCAGGTATGTATCTATTATAATCTATAATCTAAATTGCAAGGATATATTCATTCAAAGCTCTTAGATGTATGCCCACAAACAAACACGTGTAGTTCGCGCTTACAAATGCTGATTGTGTACTTACAAATAAAATCCAAACCTCAAATGAACATAAGCCCCACAACTTTTGCCGACCTTCCCTGAAACAGGGGTGACATTGGCAAAGTATTAATAAAATGTATAATCCTCGTTAATTGAAAAATCGATGTAATTTTTTTCTCACCAAGTTTTTTTTAAATGACAATAATATTATTAGCTGCACTTACCGTGCCAAGGAGTCACATGCGGCTCCGGAGCCGCACTTTGCCGACCACTGCCCTAGGAAAAGCCAGAAGCGCTATTCTTTGCGTCGATTCGTGCGTAAAAAAAAGGTGTACCTACTGTGTTTTTTTTTATCTATAGATTTATTTTGCATGCGCTGGCGCTCCCGACTTGTATGGATATTGTAAGGAATTTAGCAGAATAGCGCTTCAGAGCCCTTTAAAAGTTGCCTCCTCTTCCTATCCTAACATACCACTTCCCATTCATGTCACGTTTTTCATACAATTCCTTCTTTTACATTCGCTCTGTACATTCTGGAATTTCTGGGGTCGATATTATTGTATCGATGTCCTATCTAAACACGTGATCTTGTCATTTTATCAATTTTAAATCAATCGCCATCCCGTGTTTGTTTGCCATAAGATGTTTGGGGCCTGAAAATGCGGGTGGCGTAGTGGGTAAGAGAGAAGCGCTTGCATATAAATGCTTGCTAACGAGACAATCGCAACAGTATCAGGAAAACATAACATCCAACATTCTGATTATTTACATAATTATGCATTTACGTAGTGTACATACATGGGCGTGTTCGCACGCTTGCAAGACTTATTCGATCGATAGTTAAGTCCGTAGAATGATTGCACTCCATGCCGAGAGCTAGGGTTTTGATTCCACCAACGGTAAACCCCTGTTTTTGCAGGCCTAAGTTGCAGGGCTTACGTTCATTTGAGATTGGGTTTTTATATTGTAGGTCCACATGCGGCATGTTAGCGCGAACTTATACATGTCTGCTTGTGAGAATGCGTTTAATGTGAACCTTTAATGATATTTATATTTGCCGCTTAGATTTAGATTTAGTGAGATGAAGCAGGAAGAGGAGACGGTTCTGGAGGGACCATGTGGACCGCATGAACGAAGGAAGGATACCCCGAGTCGTGGCGCGGGAGATACCGGACGGCCAGCGTCTACCAGGTCGCCCTTTCAAAAGATTGAAAAGCAGCTGGTCTTTTGCATCACAGCAGGGAGTTCCACAATTAACAGATCATAGATTTATAACAAGTAGACGAAATTTAAATTGAATGAGAAAATCAGCCTTCACAATAAATCGGAAGATGGGAAACACCCACTTTAACTGAAGTGGTCAACGTAAGGCCAACCCCTGAATTGTGAAAATAAGTAGGTTCCATGCGCCACATACGACCCCGTCTAGGACAACGCGGTCAGAAGTTGCTTTATATTTTTGTCGGTGTCCGACGATTTATGTCGGTGTTATGGCCGTGGGAGTCAAGTCGCAGGTTCGATTAGTGTATTTGGAACAGAATAACGTTGGTTCGAATCACGTCTTGCCTATTTGACCATAAATTCGACCCTGGTAGTTCAACAAATGTCATTGCATACACACAAGCTTCTGCTTTCGTATGAAGGCACCTGGCCAGGCAAAATAGGTTGGTGAAGTGCATTCCTCTTCACAATTTTTTTTTTTTATAAATAAAAATATTTGCAGATCAGTTACGTCTATTTTGTATTGTGCCACAACTCACTAAATCGATTCCCTGTCTTGCGACTTGGTGAACGCACCGTGTGCACACACACATTCAACGATCAGTCGGGCGCCTCTTGCATTGTAATGAGTCCACATTATTCAAATAAACATGATTCATATTCATCAGCAATAAAACTGGAATATTATTATGTGAGATTATCACCTGCGTTCACGATCAGTGCTGAGTGTGAAATGGGCATCGTCATTTTGTCAACGACGATACCATGTTGAAAGCACCGGTTCCCATCAGATCGCCGAAGTTAAGCAACATTGGGCGCGGATGCTACTTGGATGGGTGACCGCTCAGGTACACCGCGTTTCGTTGGCATTTCTTGGACCGGTCCGTAGTCCGGTGGCAACACTTCGGACTCGTAAATGGAAGGTTGTGGATTTGCATCCTGGCAGAGCACAAAGAAAAAAAAAAAAAAAAATCCAAATGTGCTGTTCGCTGGGTTGAAAAATTCGTAAACCTATACCAATGACCGGTCACCTTAGGTCCATCCAGCCTTATAGCAACTGGGTCTTGCTTGGGAATTGGCGCTTTGTAGCGACGACGACCAAGCTCGTAAAAAGGTCGATAGCTCAATCGGTAGAATGCTTGCATTCCATGCCGAGAGCGAGGGTTCGATCTCAAGGTTTCCTTAGCCTTCACAAGAAATGAGAACCAGCCCTCCCAGGAGCTGGGAAGCCCCCACTTCAACTGAAAGTGGTTGGTGTGAGGCCGGTCCCCTTACCCGTGAAAATAAAAAGGTCCCGAATCGCCACATGCGACCCCTTCGAGGATAACGCAGGCAAGAAGTTACACTATATGTGCAGCTTAGTTGCGTTGCATTGCGTTTATCTGAGTCTTCCCACTGTCCTGCGCCCTTTGGGTCCGTCATCACAAGTGTGTTTTACAGTCTAATCTAATCTAAGCTGCAAAGATATATATCATTTAAGATTCATATTAAATGCATTCCCACAAGCAGGCATGTATAATTTCGCGCTAACACATGCCGCATGTGGACCTACAATATAAAAACCCAATCTCAAATGAACATAAGCCCTGCAACTCTTGCCGTCCTTCCCTGAAACAGGGGTGCCATTGGCAAAGTGAACCATTTTTTTACAGCATGGGTGGTCAGCCGCATACCAACCTATAAGTCAAGGGACTCTTATGGCTTATTCGCTGGACGTGACCCAATGAATGTAATCCGCTGATTTGTATTGACCGGAGTGTAAAATATTGTTTTCAATATTTGTATGAAATTAACAGATTATTTTTTGTTTGTTCCAGAATCACCTCCACCTCCCTATTGTCGTTTTCCCATGGACGATGATCTTAAACCTGAAGGTATGTCGTGTATTTGAAATTTCTTATTAAATTTTTAATAATAATAATAATAATATCAGGCTAATTTATTTTAAATTACAAATGATAAGAGAGCGCCATTTTTGTGTGTGTCACACCTCAAGGGCCCTCTCCGATCATGGATAAGACTTTCTTAATAGGTGTGTCTTGAGTGCTCCGCGAAATACATCCATAGATTTGGAGTTCTTCACTCCGGGTGGCAGTCTGTTCCACTCCACCGGACCCGCAACACGGAAAGCGCGGTCTCCGAAATTTGTACGAATCTGACGGCGTGGCTGAACCAAATTGACTACTTCATCGCCCGCGGATCTGAGTGTCTGCCTCCTTACACCCATCTCAACAGGCAACATCATGTCAGTCAAATAAGGTGGAGCCAAGCCATTGATGGCTGTGTATACCATCACACAAACACGGTAGACCACCCTCTCCGGGAAACGAAGCCAATGTAGTGTTTTTAACAGCGGAGTGATGTGAGCGAATTTGGGTATCCCGAATATGAGTCTTGCTGCCGAATTCAACACAGATTAGATCTTAGCATTGTGTATTAGGCTCTTTCTTAGATTTTAGGAAATGTTAAATGAAGCGCCCTTGGAATGACAATCTTCACGAAATGGCGCTATATCAAGTGATCATAAATCATCAATGTAAGAGGAAATCGTAGAAAGAGAAGACCGAAGAAGGAATGGGTAGAGCAAATGGGTGAGATTGTGAAACAATGGAACCTGCAGAGCGAGAATAAGATAAGAGTATCTATGTATGAAGAAAGTGATGAATGTTGAAGAGATGAAAGCGGTATGCAAGGCGCATCTGCGGAGGTACCGGCCACCCCTAGTGGAAGGGCGGCAAGATACAGTTACAGAGATGTATCATCAAAATATTTAGCACCTTAAGTTCAGCTTGCATGCAAATTCAACGGACGGTAGATCTTCCATATCAATTAAAAGAGCAACGCAACTAAGCTACACATATAGTGTAACTTGCCTGCGTTTTCCCCGAAGGGGTTGCATGTGGCGATTCGGGACCTGTTTATTTTTACAGGGAAGGGGGCCGGCCTCACACCAAACACTTTCAGTTAAAGTGGGGGTTTCCCAGCTCCCGGGTGGAAGGCTGGTTCTCATTTCTTGTGAAGGCTTGAGATCGAACTTTTGCTCTCGGCATGGAATGCAAGCATTCTACCAATTGAGCTATCGACCTTTTTACGAGCTTGATCGTCGTCGCTACAAAGCGCCAATTCTCAAGCAAGACCCAGTTGCTGTAAGGCTGGATGGATCTTTGGTGACCGGTCATTTGTAAAGGTTTTATGAATTTTTAACCCAGCGAAGAGTATATTTGAAAATATAAATGTTTTTTTTTTGTACTTCGCCGGTAATCGAACCCATAACCTTCCCATTTAGAGTCCCAAGTGTTACCACTGTACTTCGGACCGGTCAAACAAGTAGCAAGCAATAAAATATGGCGGCGTGTAAACAGCTTATCGCTGTACTATACAGTTTTCGTAGACAGCATTGGAAAAGCATGGAAAATGGTCTCGAACCATTAACAGAGCTGACCGTTACGGCGGGCTGAGTTCTCCACTAATCGATATCCCCGTTAAGCATTGCCCTCATGACCCATACTGCTGGTGACATGTCCATAGGGAATGCAATCTCGATCTCGCGAGATCCTAATATTCCGAGATATCGCATCATTTTTCGAGATCAATCTCGAAGCATAAAATGACGAGATCTCGACCGAGATTGACGTGATCGAGCGGCAGTATTCGGCGATGCATGACACGTGTTCTCTGCGCGCGAGCGATTCGCTGACTGACGAAGGAAAGGACGGACCGCATACGCAAACTATCTAGACTATTCCCGAATATTTACGATGTTGGTCAAGCGGGATAGAAAATAATAAGTGGTATAGTTTTGACTAGAGTTAGTGAGCGGAAGATATTCGAGTGCTTGCAGGCACTTGTTTGTTTACAATTGTTTCAGTTGTGCAGTTACTGTCATGGTGTGCTGAAATTACGTGTTTTTATGGGTTAATTGAATGATAATTTGTATTATTTTGTTACCATTCGAGATCTCGCCGAGATCGAATTTGTGATCCCTCGAGATCTCGACCTAGCGATCTCGTCTCGAGATTGCATTCCCTACATGTCCATAATATGGAGGGGCTTACCAGACATGAGTACGTGGAAGACATCTCGTCACCTTAGTGCGTGGCTGGAAGTCTCATCACCACGGTAATTCTTACCTACCAATCAAACCAGTCACCCTCGGCAAAAAAAGCCTAACACTGCGCTCGGCTGAAACTGGAACCAAATAAAAGATTGAAGAACCGATAAGAAGAGTTAACACAATGGTCCTCTGGCCTGTAACCACCTGCCACATCATGTGAGAGAGCTAGAGGACCATGGAAGTTCCGGAATGCACTGAAGACAAGCAAATTTCTGGCATCATTTGCACAAGCGCCCTTGGAGTGACTACATCACGAAACGGCGCTATAAAGAAATCATCAACTCATCATCATCATTACCGAATATCAGTAATATTTGTATGAAGAACTGTCAATCCAAGATGGCCGCAAGTGAACAGCTGATTTGTCTTCTCTTACAAATATTACCGTTATTCGGTAGGTAAGAATTACCGTGGTGATGAGACTTCCAGCCGTGGATCAATATGTCTTATGAATGCTGGAAATTTTTAAAAACAACTCCTTTAACGTGTTTTATACGTTTTTTGGATGGATGGATGCGGATCGCTCAGGATAGAAACGAATGGAAAATGCGAGAGGAGGCCTACGTCCAGGAGTGGACGATCAATACAGGCTGAAAAAGAAGAAGAAGAATACGTTTTTTACACAGCTCGGATTGTGTAGAATGATTCTCAGGACGATTTAATTTAAAGGTCATATTTTAATCAAATGGTAGATAAGCCATACAGGTACTGAGGGGACGATCTGATGGTTATTGTAGCCACAGACATGTCAAACATGCGGTCCGCCGATGTCTTGCAACGCAAAGCTTAGGTTCAAGTGAGGGTTTGTTTATTGTTATGCACACATGCAGTATGTGTAAACGCGAACTTTCATGTGGTTGCTTGTGAGCATGCATTTAATATGAGCCTAAAATATCAATATATCTACACGTTAGATTATAGAGCTTTCACAAAGTTACTGCCGAAGTCATTTGATTTTTTTCAAACGCACACGCACTGCATTTAGGTGCATTATAATATAATCTAAGTAAGCTGCAAAGATACGTTACATCGGGGATTCTCATTATATGCATTCTCACAAGCAGACACGTACAAGTTCGCGCTTGCACATGCCGAACCTACTACATAAAAAAAACACAATCTCAAATGATCGTAAGCTCTGCAACTCTTGCCGTCCTTCCCTGTAACAGGGGTGACATTGGCAAAGTGAACCATTTTTACAGCGCGGGTGGTCAGCCGCATACCAACCTATAAGTCAAGGAACGCATTGATACAGAAATTAGAAGGATGGTGAATCTAACCATATTTTAATGCCGGATAACTATATTGTGTTCTTAAAACTAACAAAGTCAAAATATCTCATGTTTATTGGAAGGTCATAACTCAAAAGCGCATAATTATTGTTGGCAGCGAACCAACTATTAAAATTCAACCATGGCATTACCCAAAATATGTATGGAAAGTAAAACGCTCACTAGGGTTCTGTTTTGGGTTTCTTTACATTTTTTAGTGAACGGTATGGTTGAGTTGAAACACAATGTTGTATACTTGGAGTATACGTACATGATGTCGACGTTTAAAAGGCAGTAGGGCGTAAGCGACATAAACTAAATTGTTCAGGAGAGCAGTTCAAAGTTTGAGATTGCAGAAAAATGGCATAACTTTTTTTATTTTTTGTCATATCGTTAAAATCATAACAGCTCTAAAATAAATAATAAATAAAGGCATTTATCGGCTTTTTTATTAATGTGGTTGTACGATTTTTTTTGTCACAAGCGCCTTTAGGACAAAAAAAGGCCAAAATCTTGTCGGTTACACCAAAACCATACTTCGAAAACGCGGTTGTTTGCTTGGGCATAAACAACAAAAAAAATCATCGTAGAGCTATGGGAGTTAGCGCATTAGAAAGAGCAGAATTTTTAAATTAGGATAGCATTCATAGCTCATTTTTGACCAAAAAGTTGCTTATTCTTCCTTTTAACCGTCGATATAATATTGTCTGTAAACAGTATATTAATATAGGTGTACATCGTAGGTAGCAATAATTATTAAAGGCTTAAGAAATCTAGAAATTAAATAATCCTTTTGTACTCTTGAAGCCGGTAGAACGTTCGAGAGTTTGATGGCAAATTAGTCACTAGAGACTTCTGTCTCTGAAGTATATAAGGAGCAAAATTGAGTGCACCAGGACAGTTAGATAGTCGCCTTTGATTGAAGAGTGTCTAAGGCGCTGAACTGTGAAAATAAATTTGAGTTGCTAAAAGTGTTAAAAATAAATATAAATTGTCAAATAAATTAAGTGTAAATAAATGTCCAAAAAAAAGACCAGTTTTTATTTATTTAAAGTCTATCCGAACCTAAAAACACAACAATATCATAGACAGATTCCAAAACGACGAAGCGCCGGCGATGTTTCTCTTTCTATACCGCGATCTATTTTTACACTTTAATCGCTGCAGAATGGCATGCAGCGAGGCGCCGACGATCAGCGTTGCATCTCCCTCTATCCCATCAAGGACACACGTGCCACATTCATCTCCCGTCCCGCTCTGGCGCATCAAGGGCAAGCGCCGCCTGGTGGTCCTTCGTTTTTTATGCATTCCTGATGCAGACGGATGAATCAGAGGCTCCGTAACAGTCCGAGTAGCAAGATTTACGTTTAATTTCAAACATGGCAATTCACAAAAAAATATACAGAAAGTAAAACAGCACCTCTGGTTAGCGTTATATTTTTCGTTAAATACAGTAGTTAGGTTATTTAACTTGGGATACTGGTTTATCGAATATATTTTAAAATGGAATATTTTGTTTGATTATATTTGATTACATTCCTTGACTTATAGGTTGGTATGCGGCTGACCACGCATGCTGTAGTAGATGGTTCACTTTGCCAATGTCACCCCTGTTTCGGGAAAGGTCGGCAAGAGTTGTAGGGTGCATGTTCTGGTTCATTTGAGATTTAAGTTTTTTATATTGTAGGTCCTCATGCGGCATGTTTGAGCGCGAAATTATGCGTGTCTGTTGTGGGAATGCATTTAATATGAATCTCAAATGATATATATCTTTGCAACTTAGATTTAGATTAGATTCAAAACCAGCATCAATCACCACTTGCTTGCAGCGCCTCACGACAGAATCAAGAACTCAAACAACACCTCTGCGGTACCCTTCTAGGGTGACATAGCCCCCCAAGACTTTCAAGAATTGGGGAGCCTCCCGCACAGGGTTCCTTTTAAAAAAAACACTGTCACTTTTTCACCGAAAACTCCCAATTTGTTGCCTACACACGTCTGAAATTCTACGCACGCTCCTGCTATTAGGGATGCACTGATGACGGGAGCAAAGTCCTGCTTGATAACATCCGATGACGATAATTCCAAACTATTCTCACGTACAGAGCGCGCGTCACTGCATTCTCTATTTGTAAATATATCACTGAGACATCCCGATCTGTATACCACGAGTATCGTCAATCATTCTATCTGAACCCAAACACACTTGTATAGCTAGAATGTATGGAAAATTAAAACAGCGCGTCTAGGGAGCGTTTCTAAATCTAAATATAAGCTGCAAAGATATGTATCATTTAATATTCATATTAAATGCATTCTCACAAGCAGACATGTATAATTTCGCGCTCACACATGCAGCATGTGTGAGCAATATAAAAAACCCAATCTCAAATGAACATAAGCCCTGCAACTCTTGCCGACCTTTCCCGAAACAGGGGTGACATTGGCAAAGTGAACCATTTTTTACAGTATGGGTGGTCCGCCTCATACCAACCTATAAGTCAAGGAATGCGGTGACATGGAAACTAATTATTTTTACAGTGAAGGGGGCCGGCCTTACGCCAACCACTTCAGCTGAAGTGGAGGGGTGGACTGAACTAAAAAATGTTACCTTCGCCACTGTTCCAGGGAAGGTCGGCAAAAGTTGCAGGGTGTATGTTCATTAGAGGTTTAGATTTAATTTGTAAGCACACATTTTGTTAGCGCAAACTACACGAACGTTTACTATATCCTTGCTTATCTAATCTAATCTAATCTAAGTTGCAAATATTGGGGATTCACATTACATTCATTCTCACAAGCAGACACGTACAAGTTTGCGCTTGTACAATGCCGCATGTGGACTTCATATATATAGACCCAAATTTCAAATGGTCATACACCCTACAACACCTGCGGACCTTCCCTGAAACGAGGGTGACATTGGCAAAGTAAACCATTTTCTACAGCATGGGTGGTCAGCCGCATACCAACTTATAAGTCAAGGAATAAACTTATTATAGACATGTCACTCCCACAGTTCTTGTTTACTGTACACGCCAATCTTGTCAAATATGACTTTTTCATGCAGTTGTCTTAAGAATCAAATTCTACACAATCTGAGCTAAGAAAAACTCGATAATGTGAGAGTTGTTTTAAATATTTTACAAATAAATTTCTTGTTTTCATAAGACACATTGGTCCAGTACACATGCAAACATTGCTCATGTAAAATTAGCTTCATTGTCTATACGGCAAACAAGACTCCTCCGGGGACAACTCGACGAGAAGTTGCACTCTATGTGTAGCTTAGTTGCGTGCACGGACTTGATTTCCGCGCAGGGCGAGTATCAGGAGCCGTGGCGGCGGTGAGAGGTAGCGCGCGCAGTACTAGTGGCGTTGTAATGAAGTCTGCGAGCTAGCGGCGCGCCGGTCGGCTTCTATTTTTAAATCCTCACAAACAGGCGGCGCGGAACCGTGGCGCCTGCCGCCCCCGCGCCCTCCTCCCACCACCCCCTCCCATGCGCGCAGGCCAAGGGCACAGCTGTACGCGGAGCCGGAGCGGGCGCCTCTTCTCTTTCTCTACCTCCTGTTACCGCGTGCGCTCCTGGTACCGGCAACGCAACTAGACGTCACACAAGTGAACAGTTGCATCTTTGTGTCAAATCTATCGTGCCACATCGGAACGGACTTCATCCCAATTGACTTGACACAAATTCCATCTAATCTAATCTAAGTTGCAAATCTATAATCTAAGCTGCAAGGATATGTTAGCATTCAAGGCTCATATGAAATGCATGCCTTCAGACAGGCACATGTAGGTTCGCGCCTACACATTCTGCATGTGTGCATACAAATAAAGAAAACCTCACATGGGCATAAACCTTGCAACTCCTGCCGCCGTTCCCTGAACCGGGGTGGCATTGGCAAAAGTGAACCGATTTTTACAGCACGGGTGGTCAGCCTCGTACGCAAATAAAGATTTTAAATTATGATTTAAATTATGATAAATTTATGATTTTAAAGAATGAAAAAAACGGATTTTACTGACCGTGCAAAAGAGAAGAACGATTTTCTCTACGTTTCATCGGAGTCATATCCGACGTCTTCAGGAGACGTGTGTCCTCTACAAAGAGGAACCACGAACTGAACCACGAATTTGCAAAGATCATCATCTTCTAAAGGCAGTGCCTTGTTGTGCGTTGTCTCTGTCTGCTGCCATCCTCTTGAGATGCGAATAGGAGGAAACATCATCCATGAGCCGCTTCAAATCCTTGAAGTATGAAGTTCTTGGGCGACCTCTTGTGCGTTGTCCTAAGATTTTGCCTTCAAAGATGTTGCTAAGAAAGGTGCTATGTCTGATTGAGTGCCCTATAAGCTTGGCTTTGCTCTTTAAAATATGATTTATCAGCTCTCTTCTTTTTTCTACGTCCCGCAACACCTTTTCGTTGGGCTTTTTTTCGACCCATGATGTCTTGGACATTTACCCCCATGTCCACATCTCGAATGCCTCCAGGCGGTCTTTCTCGTATTTTTGGATGGTCCAGGTTTCGTTGCAAAGATATGTAACATTAATGGAAAGGCCGGTCCGTATTCCACGGACTCGTAAATGGAAGGTTGTGGGTTCGAATCCCGGTGGAGAACAAAAAGTATACCATTTATATTTTCAAATTTGCTCTTCGCTGGGTTGAAAAATTCAGAAACCTTTACCAAAGACCCGTCATCAAAAGGTCCGTCCAGCCTTACAGCAACTGGGTCTTGCTTGAGAATTGGCGCTTTATAGCAAAATGACTTTATAGCTACATGACCACGATTCTGGATAAGATCAAATTTATGAAAATTGAATGAAATTCCAAGGGGTCTCACTTTGTACCGGTCTATGGATGTTTCAATGTTACAGGAGGCTGCTGCGGCCGGCAAATGACTCGGCCATCCATCATCTTAATCGTAAACTTGCCAGTGCAGATAATAAATAATGGATGTTTTGTTTGCGAGCAGCGGTGATTGTGCGGAGTGGTTCACACGAGAAAGCAGATGTTTTAAATCTGTCCCGACATTCAGAAGAGACACAAAGATTAATGCTGCTTCCTTGTTTATAGCCGAGTCTGCCAAACTTTTCTCTTTGCGGCACTCCAGGGAAAACGAGATTTTTGCCTTGCAATACTGTTATGATTTTACTGGGGTCTTCTTTTAATTGAACTGCAATTATTTTGTTTAACAGAATTTTATTTTACACGTTTTGTTTCACAATTTACAACAATTGGTAATCTCTGCTTATTGGTCTTCATGGCAAAATGCTTGGAGCGACTAACCCCACTCTGCACCATTGCAGTCCCTATATAAAGGTATAAAAGAGATTTTTCTCGCTCACACCAGAACGCCGTTCTATGCACTACCACCAACATGGACTAGAAACATAGACAACAAATTACATTTTAAAAATCAACAAATAATAATATGTATGTACATCAAAACTAAAACATAATACCAAATTCTAATTTAAAAAAAAACCCTAGTCCTAGCCGCCAATATTACAGATCAACCGCCATTTCTTTCTGTCCTTACATACTTCTTTCGTTTCCTCCAGAGTCATAACCTTCTTTATACAAGCTCTCCTTTTATTTTGACTCTGGATATCCCTATAAAAAAGAGATAACTTAATGTTGAGGTAGGAGGACGACCAATGAAAATGGAATGATAAAAATCCCTCATTTGTGTATATTTTTCTTAATGTAAAAAGTGTAGAATTTATTTTTTCGCATCACACAGTTTAACAATCATTTCTTTTTTTATGTCAGTAACATAATTTTTTTCCGAGCGTGCGGTCTGTTAAAGTTTTCATTAATCTCGTATATGTCCGCGGGACACTTTACTCCCCTTATGATTTACGAGCGGAGATGTGTGAGAGAGAGCAGTCAGCGCCCGACTGACTTTTAATGCTGTCGCGCTTACAATTTATATCAAATCACTCACTGTAGATTTCATTTTGCGAGTCAGATTTATTTATTTATTCTGTAACGAATAATAAGAACTAATCAAAAGCCATATACATAAATATGAGTTAATCTACTTACAATATTATTAATTGATGAGGCATTTAATTTGCTAACCTTTATTTTAATAGATTTTGTAGGGTTTGTGTATTCACACAGTGAAAATTCATTTTTTTAAAATAAAGCTATTTTAATATGTCATTATAATGTCAAAAAGTATCATCACGATGGATCTGAGAATGGCGGTAGGTACACAATGGCATATTGATACCGACTTTAATGTATGGAAGTGAAGCATGGACAGTGAATGATAGCGAAATGAGTAAAGTATGTACGGTGGAAATAAAGAGGTAGTGTGAAAGGAAAGAGAGGTAAGGGACGACCGAGAAAAGTATGGAGGGATCAGATTGTGGAGATTGTGAAAGAATGGGATGTACAAAGCGAGCGTAACAGAAGAAAATGAATGAAAAAGGTGATGGATATGAATGAATTGAAAGAGATATGTAAGGATAGGAAAAAATGGAGGCAGCTCTGCAGAGGCTCTGGCCACCCCTAGCGGAATGGCGACAGAGTTACAGTTACAGTATACAAAAATAAAACATAAAATTATGAATGTATACATAAAGAAGTCGCCAACATCACAAATCCACATTACAGATCAGCCGCCACTTTTTCCAATGTGGTTATGCAAAAGCATGCATTACCTACTTTAATATTAGAATATATTCTTCTTGTCCTTCCTCTTGCATTGGTGAATGGCCGGCGCCACTTTGATTGCCAGATAATAAAATAATTCCCCACCACTGGGCGCACTCGCACAGCGCCAGAGGTGTACAACTCTTGGCAGCCGTGCCAGAAAGTAACCCATAAATATTCCCAGTGAAATAATATGTTATTTTCGTCATAACAATATTAAGCTACATTAATTTTTTCAACAGTTTTCGCTAAATTGTTTTCTTTTACAATTTAAAAGAAATGACGCCCGCGGAGCGCTAACGAACCGGCGCGGTGGATGGCTTCTCGTTTTGATGCTATCCAATCTAATCTAAGTTGCAAAGATATGTATTAAGATATTATAATCAAAAGATATTATATTAAGTTTTTATCTCATTATATTATATAGAATATAATTTAAGAACATAATTTATTTAAGATAGCTGCGATTCCCTCACCAAGCACAAGAGCTTGGCTCTTCAATTGGTGAGGAAATAACAATTAAGTTTTTATTATTATTTAGAAATATTACTTGTTTTAAAATAAATTTGTATATATTTTGTTAATAAAAAAAAAATAAAAAATGTTACATTGGAGATTCATATTATGTACATGCATTTTCACAACCAGACACGTACAAGTTCGCGCTTGCACATGCCGCATGTGAACCTACAACATAAAAAATAAATCTCAAATGGACACACACCCTGCAACTCTTGCTGTCCTTCCCTGAGACAGGGGTGACATTGGCAAAGTGAACCATTTTTACAGCGTGGTTGGTCAGCTGCATATCTACCAATATGTCAAGGAATGCTATAGTGACGTATAACTCTTATTTTATCATTATTCTTCTTCTTTTATTCATTATTCTTCTTTTTGTTATATAAGTTGGTATGCGGCTGACCGCCCATCCTGTAAAAATGGTTCACTTTGCCAATGTCACCCCTGTTTCAGGGAAGGTCGGCAAGAGTTACAGGGCTTATGTTCATTTGAGGTTTGGATTTTAATTTGTAAGTGCAAATTCAGCATTTGTAAGCGCGAACTACATGTGTCTGTGTGTGGGCGTGCATCGCTACATGGCGACCACAGCTCTGCCTCTACTGCTGTCTACAGGATCAAAGAACCCATAAGAGCAAATGCTTCTAATTTGGCGGACAGGAGCTTTGGGGTAGCTGGGCCAGCTGCCTGGAATAAGCTGCCTGTCGGCCTTCGCTCTGACAAGCCCACCATCACCTTCAGAAAAGGACTTAATAAAATGCTGTTTTCGAAGAGCCACGGCGCCCTTGAGATGGTCTGTGATCATTAAACGGCGCCACCGGAAATAAATCATCCATCGTCGCCATCATCATCATTTCATATAAGCTTTAGATGTCAATATATCTTTGCAATGATGATGATGATGATGAGTTGATGATTTCTTCATAGCGCCGTTTCGTGATGTAATCACTCCAAGGGCGCTTGTGCAAACGATGCCAGAAATTGGCTTGTCTTCAGTGCATTCCGGAACTTTCCATGGTCGTCTAGCTCTCTCACACGATGTGGCAGGTGGTTCCAGGCCAGTGGACCAGCAACTGCCAATGCACGCTCTCCAAACATTGTGTTAACTCTTCTTATAGGTTCTTCAATCCTTGATTTGGCTCCAGTTTCAGCCGAGCGCAGTGTTAGGCTTTTTTTGCCGAGGGTGACTGGTTTGATCAAATCAGCGAGATATTTGGGTGTCTTTTCAAATAAAGCTTTGTGGACCATCGTGCACACTTTGAACTTAGGTTATAGATTATAGATTACTCCCTTCTGCAGTTTCCCTCCCCTGCTTGGTGGCTCAGTGGCTCAGTTAGCAGGCAGGGCGTGTCAGGTGTGTACAGATTACAAAGCATGCAGTGTGTACGCGGCTGTGATGGACGCAAGGTTATTGCAGGCTTTCTGGAATGCAAGAGATTTATTACCTGGCCAGAGAGACGCCTGCGAGTAAATAACATAACATAACCGAACACGTTGTATAGGTAGTACCTGCGTGTGCTAATAGATTATACAGCGCTGCTATGCAAAATTCATGCACTGCTATGCAGAGTCAGTGCTTCAAATCGAACCAGCCACCGTATACGCTGGACAGCCCCAGAACCACCTAAAGAGACTGCAGTCTGTACTGAATGCAGCGGCTAGACTAATACACGGCGCTTCAAAATTTTGTCACATTACGCCGCACGTGAAGTCCCTTCACTGGCTGAAGATTCAGGAACGCGTCCAGTACAAGATAAGCTTGCTGGTCTTCAAGAGCCTGCGCGGGACCGCACTGCAATACTTAAAAAATATGATAGCTCCAGCCACCACAAGCAGCAGTGGCGTGCCTACGGTTTCTGTCACGCGCATGCTGGATAATTAAAGTTGCACTAAATCACACATAATAAATCTTACCCCTTTGTTTCTTTCCTCGGTGTTTCTTAATCCCTTCAGACTTAGATTTTGGATTTAATGAATAAAACCTTCACATACTTAAGATCCTTACAAGCCACAACTATATTTTCACAGGAATTCATTTTATACTAAAAAAGCGGATTTTCGATCGCAAACAAGGAGTAAGTCAATTATTCTGATATTTGAATAAAACGCACCGGACGCGACAGTATTTTCAAAACACAATAAGTCATTTATAAATCTGTAAACAGCTTCAGTCTGGAATCGTAAAATTTAATGGACGAAAAGCTTAGCTTATATTGATATTGTTATTATGCGTACTCCAAGCACAATCTGTGAATGAATGACGTGTTCCTTTAGAATTAAAAAGAGCTTACCTACTTAAAAAAAAGAGATACTTCGTGTAAAAAATAATGGTGCATTATTGCCAATGCTGTCTTTATATCAAGGAAACCCTCTAAACATACATAGCGATATTAAAATTTAATACATGCTCATTGCTCACAAGCAAAAACGTCCATAATACATGTGTATAAAACACCTAGACCTATGTTGAACATAAACCCTGCAACTCTTGTGAAGACTTGACACAGGGGTGACTTTGGTAAACGAATTTTTACGGGATGGATAGTCAACCTCGCACCACGTCTTTTAGTCGAGAAATATAGAAAAGCTGTTAACGCAAACTATGAGAACTTGGCGTTTTCATGACTCATTCCTCTGCCAAACTGCCCGTTTATAGAATGATCTACCAGTATCTGTGTTCCCTTCCCAATTCAATCCAGTTTTATTCAAAACCAACATCAATCGCCGCTTCCTTGCAGCTAATCACGACAGAAGCAACACCTCTGCGGCACCCTTCCAGGGTGACATATTATACCCACAAGACTTTTAAGACTCGGGGAGCCTCCCGCACAAGATTCCTCAAAAAATTTGATGAGAAAGAATGGCGTCACTTTTTTTTTATCGGTTTTTCTAACGGATCGGGTTTCAATGAATTTTCTAGTTTAAGAGAGAGAGAGTTTAAGAGTTTAACTGGTTGCGATTATAACTCCATAAGCAAGGAACGCGTCGTCTAATGCACGTCTTGTATCGAGTATTCGGTAAACATGATGCTGGGTGCGTCTGTGAATGCTAAGTGCACCACGCAAGCACTCGAGCACTCTTTCTGCATAGCAAAGTAATCGTAGTGCGCATGCAAAACCAATAGCAGGACTTGAGTGCAAATATTAATGGCTAATTATCGGCAATTATCACTCTTGTCCATTACCTACTTCCCATTTTACATCATCTAGCACACGGGAGGATTTCGCTTATTAGAATTCTAATATAAACAGTATGGCATCCGCACGCAACTAAGCTATACATATAGTGTAACTTCTTGCCTGCGTTATCCCCGAAGGGGGGGTCACCTATTTATTTAAAGTATGGGTTTCCCAGCTCCCGGAGGGACTGGTTCTCATGTCTTGTGAAGGCTGAGTATTTATTTTGGTTTGGAAATAGACACCGAAACGGGAAATCATTTCTGACACCCTCGGTGGGGATCGAAGCCTTGCTCTCGGCATAGAATTCAAGCATTCTACCAACTGAGCTATCGACCGGACTTTTTACGAGCCTGGTCAACGCTACAAAGCGCCAATTCTCAAGCAAGACCCAGTTGCTGTAAGGCTAGATGGACCTTTTGATGACCGGTCTTTGGTAAAGGTGTATGATTTTTATTCAACCCAGCGAAGAGCAAATATGAAAACATAAATGCCTTGAACCCAAAACCTTCCATTTACGAGTCCGAAGTGCTACCACTGGACTACGGACCGGTCGCTCCAATGAACGTTAATCAGTGAAAATTACGTAGAGTGCGATTGGGGGATAGTTCCCTAAAACCTATTTATTCCTATGGATCTCAAGGTCTACATTAATTTAATTTTTATCAACATTATAATTGTATTATGACTGCTTGCTTCCTAAATAAATTAAAAAAAAAAAAAAAAAAAACCTGTGCCTACTCCTCGCCCCCCTCCCCACTCTGAAGAGAAAAGAAAGATAAAAACTCAAGACAGGGAAGAGTAGGTGGGTGAGGTTTGTTTTGACAGATTCTGTTAGTAGGGGAGAACGATTAGGTAGGTATTTATTTATTAGTCTCATTTAAGTTTGTTCAAATGTTGGGCACAACTGAGGTTTCGTAATCGGATAAAAATAAATGCCGAAAATATTCATCTTTTTTTATTGTCAGTCTTTTTTTTTAGCACAACGCGCCGAAAAAAGTTGTTTTGTCACGTCGTCACAAGTCGCCGAAAACCAGTAACATTGAGTATTGAGTTGTATTAGGAGTCCAGTAATGAGAGGAGTAAACATATCAAATCATTATAATGTTATCTGTCTACAGTTTACCCCCGTCAATCACGGGAGATGCTTTCCGGACATGTCAAATATAAGAGAAATTCCGCAATTATTTTGTTTTTTACAACTAAGCTGCAGTGAGTGTAACTTCTTACCGCATTGTCCCCGAAAGAGTTGCATGTGACGGGCCACATGCCACCCTTTCTGGGATAACGCAGGCAAGAAGTTACACTATATGTGTAGCTTATCCGGCTGATTTGTTTGGTGTCTTTGTGTGAATCACACCATTCCTTGACTTGTAGGTTGGTATGACCACCCATACTGTAGAAAATGGTTCACTTTGCCAATGTCACTTCTGTTTCAGGGGAGGTCGGCAAAAGTT
Source organism: Agapetus fuscipes (assembly GCA_951799405.1). Classification (NCBI taxonomy): domain Eukaryota; kingdom Metazoa; phylum Arthropoda; class Insecta; order Trichoptera; family Glossosomatidae; genus Agapetus; species Agapetus fuscipes. Next base: position 9,613,310 of record OX637363.1, read on the forward strand.
GCAGGGTTTATGTTCATTTGAGGTTTGGATTTTAATTTCTAAGTAGGTACACATTCAGAATTTGTGAGCGCAAACTTACACGTGTTTGTTTGTGGGAATACATTTGATATAAGCTTTGAATGTTTATAATATCTTTGCAACTTAGATTATAGATTTATAGATTGTAGGTAAGGGGGCCGGCCTTACGTCAACCATTTCGCTTGAAGTGAAGGTTTCCCTGCTTCCGAAGGGCTAGTTCTCATTGGCTGGCATTTTTATTCCGAGTTTGACGACACAAAGGAGCTTGTGGTTATTTCAACAGTTATTTTTTTACACGGGAACATTCTGGTTTGGAATACCGCGATGTACGGGAGCTACCTTTAACAGTTATCGCCTGTAATGCGATTGCTTTGGGATGCCTGTGGGGTCACGTAGACAACGCTTCTATAATCTATAATCTAAGTTGCAAGGATATATTCATTCAAAGCTCTCAGATGTATGCCCACAAACAAACACGTGTAGTTCGCGCTTACAAATGCTGATTGTGTACATAATTTAGCAGGCAAACAGAGACATCAGGCACGCCTTGTTAGTCAACCAAATTCACGCAGCAAGACTAGGGCGGTCAACCGTCACCGTCGTAGACCTTATTGCGTCGTGGACCTTACAAATGCTGAATGTGTACTTACAAATAAAATCCAAACCTAAAATGAACATAAGCCGTGCAACTCTTGCCGACATTCCCTGAAACAGGGGTGACGTTGGCAAAGTGAACCATTTTTTACAGTATGGGTGGTCAGCCTCATACCAACCTATAAGTCAAGGAATACGAGTAATAAATAAATTTAAGTAAACAACAAAATCTTAAAAATAAATCCATACAAAAAAAAATGACAAAAATTTCTTATGCAAAAAATGTAGCAAACTAATAAACCAACATTACAAATCAGCATTGCAGATTAGCCGCCACTTCTTCCTGTCCTTGCATACTGCTGTTACTGTTACTGTATCCTGCCGCCGTTCCACTAGGGGTGGCCGGTACCTCCGCAGATGCGCCTCCACTTTTTTCTGTCCTTACAAACCACTTTCATTTCCTCAATATTCATCACCTTTTTCATACATACTCTTCTCTTATTTTCACTCTGCAGGTTCCATTCTTTCGCAATCTCACCTATTTGGTCTAACCATTCTTTCCTCGGCCTTCTCCTTCCGCGCTTTCCTCTGACATTTCCTTTGTACACTTTCTTCGTTAGTCGTTCATCATCCTTCTACTTCTTTCATAATTAATTAATTAGTCAATTATAAGTACATCTCTTCATTTTTCTGCCATCCTGATGCATTCACAATAGTGTTACGAACTTGGAGTAAATGCGTGCGCCTGTACATGCATACATACATAGTGTGTAGAACAATCTGGCTCAAGTATGATGGTGGTAGTGTTACGAACTGTGAATTCGAAGTGCCTACAGGTACAACTGTGTGTAGTATGAAAGTGAACCATTTTTTACAGTGTGGGTGGTCAGCCTCATACCAACCTATACGTCTATGAAAAATATATTTTTAATAACATTGAAAAGAGCTTCTTTTTTGGGACAATATGACGAGAGTCGCGTGTGCATTTTTCAAACATTTCATATCGATTTTATCTTTAAATTTAATTTTCATTCTAACCTTCCTACTAAGTGTCTGTCACCCTAAAGGCCGCCTTTTCATGTTGGCGTCTAGACGTTTCGATTAAAGCTATAGGCGTATGATAATAGAACTTCATATCCACGTTTAAAAGGCAGTCTCAAGCAACAGAAGGTGACAGAAGGCAAGCGACATTTTGGTCAAAAATGAGTTATGAATGCTGTTGCGGACGCAGCGAGCTTCAGAGTATTCGTTTTTAGCAAAGAAGGTCCTTCTTAGGGCAACTACTTAAAGTGCGATAATTGCGGCGACCTCGGTATGTGTAAGGTGAAATGTGGACCCTTTAATAAAGAAACATGTCAATTTCAGGGTCGCGTCTTTCCCTTCTTACTGTGGGTTCGGCGATAATTCGCGCTGAAGTACTGCCGCGCACATTAAATTAATTATCAAGTTTCAGTTTTTTCATATTATCTCGAAAACTGTTCACATTACCTAAAATATTTTTCAAACACTCTCTAGACATTGTATCATTCTATAATTATGAAGAAAAAAAATATGCCCAAAATATTAAACAACAAAATTATAAGAAAAAAATGTGAACAAAAACGTGTTTTTTAAAATATTTTTTTGTAGCGTCATTTTTTAAGTTTTATAAAATATTTTAACTTTAAAATTTAGATAAAAAATCAATAAACACGTGTGATTTTTTCCATTAATGTCACTTCTTTACAAAGGCCATAATAAAGTAAGAAACATTTTTAGTGTGTGTCGTCTGTCGAAACGGGGGGTAGAAAGGAAAGACGCTTCAGGGTCTACTATCACAAATACCGGGGGAGCTCTTAGTTTAGCAATTATTGATAATAATGTAGATTTGTCTCGTTTTGTGCCGACACTCCCACGCCCCACCCCTAGTTTCGTTCCCATCCCTATTTGTGAGAATTCCCGTTATCCTTTGTCCCGTTATCCCTTTGTTTCCTAGAATATAAATATGTATATGTTCTTCGAAATAAATCACTTGTTCTCCGACTTCCGACTTCTTACTACAACTCTCCGCTTTCTTCAGAACTTCGACCTGCTACTCTTCCTGACCAATTCTTCACATCTTCGATACGACAACGACCTGCCGCTTTGCCCCCTGACAACGAGATTTTGGAAAGATTGGAAAGGCAGCTGCCTTACAACCAGCTGACAGAAGAACAGTGAAGAGAAGACGAATCCAGTCCACCCGCGCCTGTAGAGCGTCAGCTACAAATGCTATCCTACCTGAAATTTTCCGCTCTTTCTAATGCGCTAACTCCCACAGCTCTACGATGATTTTTGTGTTGTTTATGCACAAACAAACAAATGCGTTTTCGAAGTATGGTTTTGGTGTTACCGACAAGATTTTGGCCATAAAAAAAATTGTAAAACGGATTTAGGTTTAAAAGGCGCCTTAAGTAAAAATGCAACATATTTATAAAAAACTCAATAATCTAAGTTGCAAAGATATGTTACATTGGAGATTCACATTACACGTATTCTCACAACCAGATACGTACAAGTTCGCGCTTGCACATGCCTCATGTGAACCTACAACATAAAAAAACAAATCTCAAATGGACATACACCCTGCAACTCTTGCCGTCCTTCCCTGTAACAGGGGTGACATTGGCAAAGTGAACCATATTTACATCAAGGGTGGTCAGCCGCATACCAACCTATAAGTCAAGGAACATACACGACAAATTACATTTTATAAATCAGTAAATAAATAATAATATCATCAAAACTAAACAGAAAACAGATTCCAATTTAACAAACCTTAGCCGCCAACATAACAGATCAACCGCCATTTCTTTCTGTCCTTACCATAGATACTTATTTTTTTGATCTGCGGTCCTTACATACTTCTTTCATTACCTCCAGAGTCATAACCTTTTTCGTACAGGCTCTTCTTTTATTATGACTCTGGATATTCCATTCATTTGCAATTTCGGATTTTTGGTCCATCCATACATTTCTCGGTCTTCCTATACTACTAATAATACATAAATCAAATGATTTTTATGTACTTTTAAGGTGCGTTCCTCTTATAATGAATTATTTTGAATATCAGCAAAACCCACCGGCGCCATTACACGCGGAATTTATGAATTGGCCATGTTTTTACAATATTTTATTCATTCTCCACTTTACCAAGTATAAGCATTACGTGCGAACTCTACGTTTTACCGCAAAAATGTATGAGCACTAAAGCAGAACATCTAGTGAGGCTTTCTGTTTCCGTACATAAAGTTTTATAAAAGTTTAAACGTAGATGCGGGCACAGTTTTTATGCGAAGATTATGTTAAAAACTTCAATTCATAACTTGTCTGTTGTTTGTGTAATGAAGGGGATTTGATCTCAGAAGGTGAATGAATAAATCGATTATAATATTTTTTTTATCATGTGACTTGTTAAAAATTAAAAATGTTTGCAAAGCCCATGCAGAATTATTTGTTGATATTTTGATGGTTTCTTAGGTCAGTCTGGAGGGATTAATGAAATGAGCTCAAAAGAACAAGCTTTGTGGTAATGTCTGTAAAAAAAAGACTGAGCATTCCAACTTTTCTTCTGTGCCGGAGCGGCTGCAGATCGGATGTCAGAGAAGGATCATTGATCAACCTCACTGCCCTCCTTTGCACAGAATCAAGTTTGTCACTCAATTTCTTGGACAAACCAGACCAAAGATGGCTGCCATACTCAATAATGGGGTGGATTTAGGATTAGTCAATAACTGGGCTTCAAAGTTAGCTCTTATAATAATAAATAATAAATAAATTAGGCTGATTTATTTGGTGAGCGTTGTTAGCCCTCTGCGAGCTTGGTCGTCGCTGTAGAAAGCGCCAATTCTCAAGCAAGACCCAGTTGTTGTAAGGCTGGATGGACCTTTGGTGACCGGTCATTGGTAAAGGTTTATGAATTTTTCAACCCAGCGAAGAGCAAATTTGAAAATATAAATGGTATATTTTTTGTGCTCCGCCGGGATTCGAACCCACGACCTTCCCATTCAGAGTCCGCAGTGTTACCACTGAGCTACGGACCGATGATTTATAACATCTTTGAAAAATCTACCTCCAGAATGCACATAAGGTTATCCTTTACATTCAGTATTAAATCGCTAAGCTAAGTTTGAAACACTCAGGCTTTAGTATACCTTGCGGATTATAAAGGCAGGAGCATGTCTTACCCATAAGGGCCATAAGATATTTAAAAATATTATTGCGGTCAGTTCTTCTTCTTCTTCGTGTCAGACACTACACTACTCTTGCCCAGTGTCGGGCAACATCCACTGCTTCACTATTACTCTCCATTAGGTCGGCCAGGGAGCAGCTTGTTGGTCAGGCCGGGCAGATCCGAAGATGATCCATTGACTGTTGGGCTTCGCATTCACAGAGCGTGGTGTCATCTTGATGAAGGATTCCCCAGGCCCTCATGTTACAGCGAGCTCTGCCAACACCCGTTCTCAGCCTGTTGAGTGCTTTCCACACAGGCCACTCAAGATCCCGTCCAGGTGGGAGGCTCTCGCCTGGCTGCACAAATTTCACAGGTCGCTCCAGATTCCACAAGTGCAATCTCTCACCCGCCGGCTCCGTATTCAAAGGGTGCACGGAGCTAAGGAAACTGCGGCGCGACTTCAAGCGTTGTCAAGATGAGCCATTTTGTCCAAATAGGCAGTGCTGTGAATTATTCAGGGTTTTTTGTTTTTTGCGGTCAGTTAATACAGGTACATATTTTGATTAATTCGCGAAAAACAAACGCGATTAAAAAAATATATGTTTGTTTAATCAAATGCCGTCATAGTTGTTTTTTAGTTTGGCATGGAATTCCTTTTATATCGTGTTCTGAGTACATAAATGACTTCGCGGAAGGTTCTCGTGCTAAAAACACACAAACCAAAAACAGATATTATACATATTTTGTTCCCAGGGTCTAGACTTGAAATGTCGAAGATGACTATTTTTTTTCGTCTCACGACCCAACTTCTATCTATAATGTATAATCTAAATTGCAAAGATATGTTGGCGTTTAAGGCGCACATTTAATGCATTCCCACAAGCAGGTAAGTTCGTGCTTACCCATGCTGCATGTACCTTATCTTACATTGGGGATTCAAATTGTATGCATTTTCACGAGAAGACACGTGTATAAGTTCGCGCTGAAACATGCCGCATGTGGACTAATATAAAAACCCAAATCTCAAATGAACACACACCCTGCAATTCTCGCTGACCTTCCCTGAAACAGAGGTGGCATTGTCAAAGTGAACCATTTTCAGAAGCATTCAGCAGTCAGCCGCGTACCAACTTATAAGTTAAGGATCATACACAACAAATTACATTTTTAAAATCAACAAATAATAATATGTATGGAAATCAGAACTAAAACATAATACAAAATTCTAATTTAAAAACCCTAGTCCTAGCCCTAGCCACCAACATTACAGATCAACCGCCATTTCTTTCTGTTCCTACGTACTTCTTTAATTTCATCTAGAGTCATAACCTTCTTAATACAAGCTCACCTTTTATTATGACTCAGAGACAACAGTCATTCTTGATATTAGTTCTTATAGCAAGGCTGCTCCATTAGTCGATCCTTTTTCAATCATTCGTCCTGGATGCGACCGGCCGCATACCGCAACTTCCACGAACCGACATCATATAGCATCACTACCATTGAGTAATAACATAGAGGAGCAGAAACTTACTTACTGCATTCATACATGCCTACTATGGACCACATTTGTCTCAGTCCTGTCAAACGTTGCAGTTGTGTAATCATATAAAACATGTTTTTACATGACAAATTTTATGTTTTCTTGCTTCCCTCGTTTTGTGGTTTGACACCCAATTACAACACATACCATAATGTCTTAAAACAATGCGTTTTTCGTTTAAAATACGTCAATTTTATCGATCACAAGATTTATACCGCAAGCGTCTACGTTCGGACTGCTCCGGGCATAGTACGCACGCAGCAATGCAGCCACCTTTCTAGAAACATTTTTATATTCGTCCGAGTTTATTTTTGTACTCACGGAATTGCAACTGTGCTGTTCTTTGTTCTCTTTCTTACTAATGACCATTTTCGTAAGTAGGTTGAAACAGATGTATAATGTCTATCTTCGTTAAAAAAAATCTAGTAAACAGGTGACCGGTCCGTAGCTCAGTGGTAACACCGCGGACTCTGAATGGGAAGGTTGTGGGTTCGAATCCCGGCGGAGCACAAAACATAATATACCATTTATATTTTCAAATTTGCTCTTCGCTGGGTTGAAAAATTCATAAACCTTTACCAATGACCGGTCACCAAAGGTCCATCCAGCCTTACAGCAACTGGGTCTTGCTTGAGTATTAGCGCTTTGTAGCGACGACCAAGCTCGTACACCTCTGCGGCACTACAACAAGTGTCATAGACCCCTAGAGTCTCTAGAATCTAGGGAGTCTCCCGCACAGGATTTCTTAAATAAAAAGTCGATGATCACTACTAAGCCCGCCGTGACTTTTTCCATATTGAATGTTTGCGGTTGGGACCGCAGCTCGGACCTCCGCGCATTTTATTTGCTCCGGGTCTCAGCCAGAATTACACGCCCAATCTTGCAGATTTATTGCCAACTTCTGAGGGGAAAAGGCCCTTGAGGTTTGTCACACGTGTTATTAGCATTTTTATATTTAAGAAAGGTTGTATTTTAATTTCAATCTTCGTAACTTAGTCAGTCCGGCTCACAAGCATAATGAAGGTTCAGGGCTGGAAGTCTCGTCACCACGGTAATTCTTAACTGCCGAATATCTTAACTGCGTAATATTTGTATGTAGACCTGCCAATCCAAGATGGCCGCAAATGAACAGCTGATTAGTATTCATATAAATATTACTGACTAATTATATGGGAGTGCTTATTAATTAATTAATTATTAAGTGGAAGTTTCCATGACTTATAGGTTGGTATGAGGCTGACCACCCATACTGTAAAAAATGGTGCACTTTGCCAATGTCACCCCTGTTTCAGGGAATGTCGGCAAGAGTTGCAGGGCTTATGTTCATTTGAGGTTTGGATTTTATTTGTAAGAACACAATCAGCATTTGTAAGCGCGAACTACACGTGTTTGTTTGTGGGCATACATCTGAGAGCTTTGAATGAATATATCCTTGCAACTTAGATTATAGATTAGGTAGGTATGAATTACCGTGGCGATGAGACTTCCAGCCCTGGACTTTTCATATTCATCTTCATCTTGTGCCGCTTCTCTCTATGGTCTTCTTACTCCCAGGACTTCCGCGTCGGCCTCAAAATTGTCTGCCCACTGCACCGTTAAAATAAAATATATTTTCCTTAGAAACCCTTAAAATTTAGTACTTGTTGATGAAAACGTGAATGAAAGCATCAACTTTATATAACGTTTAAAATTACTGTTACGAACTTGGAGTACCTACGTGCGACTGTACATGCATGCATAGAACAGTCTGGCACTAGTATGATGGTGATAGTGTTACGAACTACGAAATTCGAAGTGCCTACGCGCGCCTGTTCAGGTACAATAGTGTGCGTAGAACAGTCCAGTGTGATCCATTATGGTAGTAGTAAGTTACATGAACAGCTGTCTAGTGTAATCTAGAACAGAGATCGAATTGTCTGGAGTATGCAAGAAAGATCTCTTTGGTACAGCTACCTATAAAGGGACTGCAATGAGGGCATCGGGAAGTGTCGATTAAAACATTGAGCCGTGATGTCGAAAGCCAGAACTAGAAATCAATTGTTAGCTAGAATTGAATTGTGAACCAAATCGTGAAGAAAAAATTATTTTAAAAGAATAGTTGCAGTTTTATCAAAAGAGAACCCAGTAAAATCATTACAGCTTTCATTAATTATCATTAATTGCTTTTCGATGCCAGGCCACCATAAAATTACGTAATTAGCCATCCATCGCGCTGACTGGCTCACGATGCTTTTTCGTTCCTCCCCAGGTACCTACTCTGGTATATACCATATTTGATGGGAGGGCCTGTCCCGCAGTTGGGATGGCGTGCGCAAGGCACTGTATTATTTACCCTCGCGATGCATCACGATCCCGAAACGGACGATACGTCAAAAACAAAGAGCCTCATTAACCCCGGAACGACCACCGCAGCATTTCATGATAGACTGCATTTTTTTTTTTTACTGCTTTTACTACATTTAGTTCTGCGTATTTAAAAAAAATAAACGTTTACGTAGTTATACCGAATACGACGAAAAATTGACAAGGCCTTATTGCAACTAAACTACACATATAGAGGGTCCGGAAAAGGGTAGAATTTAAGTTGTGTCTCACTGTAGGTACATAGGGCCCTGAACGGCACTGCACCCCCATGTCTCGCTGAGCTATGCTCTGTCGATAAGCCCAATAGAGCGAATACATTAAATTTGCAGACAGGAGCTTTGCGGTGGCCGGGCCGGTTGCCTGGAACAATTTGCCCGTCGGTGTTCAGGACGGGTTTCGTATGTGGCGAGTGGAACCTGTTTATTTTTACAGATAAGGGGGCCAGCCTTACGCCAACCTTTTCAGTTGAAGTGGGGGTTTCCTAGCTCCCGAGGGAACTGGTAAGGACATTTCTCGTGAAGGCAGAGTTAACCTTGCCGGTATTTTATTTTTATAGCCGGTATTTTGGGGCCGGTATATTGGTGGCCGGTTTTTTTATTTTGTTGATTGAATTGATTTTTTAAAAATTAACTTAAGTCCGGCCTATAGCTCAGTTGGTAAGGTGCTTGCATTCCATGCCGAGAGCCTGGGTTCGAATCCCACCGAGGGTGTCAGAAAGGATTTCCCGTTTCGGTGTCTATTTCAAAACCCAAAATAAATACCGGCAAGGTGTACTCGGCGTTTACAAGAAATGGGAACCAGTCCCCCCGGGAGCTGGGAAACCCCCTCTTGGTGTGTGGCCGGCCCCCTTACCTGTAAAAATAAATAGCTTCCACTCGCCACATGAAAAACTCTTCGGGGATAACGCGGCAAGAAGTTACACTATATGTGTGGCTTAGTCGTGTTTGCGCTGTCTCACACAGTCGGCACTCTCAGGGTTAGAATTCTATATCGCTGTTGGTTTGGGAACACCGCCGCGGGCCAGGAGCGCATAAATCAACAGAGTAAAAAGTCTCAGCTCCTCTCCCCGCCATTCCCTTAGCTCTCCATGATTCCCTCAACTCCTCCCGTCTCCTGCAGTCCTGATAACCCATAAGCGTAAAACTCACATCTCCATACTCGAATATATGGAAAATAAAACAGCGCCTTGGACGAATGTAAGCTGAGTAAAGTATGTATGTACGGTTGAAATGGCTTACCTGAAAGACACTGAATAATAAAGTCCGCAATGATTGGGTGATGAACGAGTGTGGTATAAAAGAGAATTTAAGAATGAAAGTACAAAAAAAAAACACAATGAGATGGTTCGGACATCTTAAAATAATGGATTACGATCGACTAACGAAGAAAGTGTACAGAGGAAATGTCTGAGGAAAGCGTGGAAGGGGAAAATGGAATGGAAAGATCAAATAGGTGGGATTGCAAAAGAAAGGAATCTACAGAGTGAGAACAAGAGAAGAGTATGTATGAAGAAAGTGATGAATGTTGAAGAGACGAGGGAGGTATGCAAGGACAGAAAAAAGTGGAGACGCATCTGCGGAGGTACCGGCCTCCCCTACTAGAAAAGCGGCAGAATATAGTAACAGTAACAACCTTAGTGAGCGTTTTGATTTTTACGCATTTATTTCAGGGCAGCATCAATATTCGGCTGCCTCAGAGACACAATATGGAGTAGCAAATATTTGCTCGCAAAGAGCAAGGTCCAAATTTACAAGCGTCCGGCTTTAAATTTCTGGAGTCTCCCGCACAGGATTACTAAAAAAAGACGGCTAGGAAAGGCTGGTGAAACGCTGTGTTCAAGTTTAAACGTGAAGTTTAGGATTTGGGGCAGTGCAGCCTGCCCCAGGCTTGGGCCATCATCGCCCCGGTCATTATGGCTACATGTATGTGTGCCATCGTGGTACAACCATCTCCCAAATTATTTATTACCCGATGCATATCTGGCGAGCACAATCACCAAATGACGCAGCTCGGATTTCATCTAAATCTGACACCGAAAACAATATGTCACAGTTTTATCTGCGTGCATCAATTAGATTATTCGGTTTTGTTTAACCAGTGTAATTTGCGATGTTTGTTCCTTGACTTATAGGTTGGTATGCGGCTGACCACCCATACTATAAAAAATGGTTCACTTTGCCAATGTCACCCCTGTTTCAGGGAAGGACGGCAAGAGTTGCAGAGCTTATGTTCATTTGAGATTGGATTTTTATATTGTAGGTCCACATGCGGTATGTGTTAGCGCGAAATTATACATGTCTGCTTGTGGGAATGCATTTAATATAAATCTTAAATGATATATATCTTTGCAGCTTAGATTAGATTAGATTAGTCGCTCCCCCAGTTCTTGTTTACTGTATACGCCAATCTTGTCAAATCTGACTTTTTGATGCAGTTGTCTTAAGAATAAAATTCTACACAATCTGAGCTAAAAAAAAACGTATTTGTCTTCAAATGTGCGAGTTATTCAACATTTTCACAGACGATATTCTTTGTTCGAAATTTCAACTCAGTGCTTGTTTACTGGATACGCCACAAACGCTGATGCGCATGCGTGGCTGACGAGTGGCTGCCGTATCTGCCAATCACAGACGCGCGTGGGTGTGACGTCACACCTAAACATCGTTTTTTAACCGTAGCCCGCTCGGAATTTTGAGATGAATATTTAAGTTTTCAAGGGATTCCTGAGATAAATCCTTTAAAAATTATAGTTCATAGGAAGAAAAACATCTCCCGACCATCTGCAAAAACAATTTCTGCCATTGCATTGTTCAATGTGAACGGTTAGTCGATTATATGTTGAAATGAACGTAATGGCATTTTAACATACAGGTTGCTACATTTTTAGTTCGTGAAACAGTAGGTAATTATTAATAGACAATAATTGCCATACGAGATTACAAAATGCTTAATTAGACACGTACGTGGATAACTTACAGTATATTTTTGGTACCACGACAAAATGCCCACCGATAAATGTCCCAAGACATAATATCCCGTCCGTCCGTATATGTATGTATGCATGTACCAGCCGAAATTACAGATCATATTATATTTTCATAAAAATTTAATATAATCTGAACAAGTATTTATGTATATATGTAACTGTAACTGTAATTCTGTCGCCATTCCGCTAGGGGTGGCCAGAGCCTCTGCAGAGCTGCCTCCATTTCTTCTTATTCTGCCTATCCTTACTGAAAATTGAAATTGACGTTAAATTTAAAATTAAAATCAACAAAATCTCACATGAACATAAACCTTGCAACTCCTGTCACATATCCGTAAAATCAGGGTGGCGTAAGCAAAAGCGAACCTATTTTTTCAGCATGGGGGGTCAGCCTCATACCAACCTATCAGGCAAGGAGCATCATTAGCAAACATCAAAACATTGAAACGTATAAAAATGTTCCATCTTTCAATAACGTAGTTCACGCACTATTTGGAAATTCAAAATAAAAACAGACTTACTTTCGTAAACATTTTATACAAGAGATAGAAAGCTACAACTTTTGTCCTAAAAAAACATATTTTCTGATATATAATTGATGTTTTCTTCAAAATAATAAAAAAAAAATGCACAGAATCTGCACTCGACTTTCTTGCATAAATTAACTCACTGTATGACGAATTTAAAGCTAGAATCATTTGCCAGTTTATGCTGTTTCAAGAAGAAAAAAAAGATTATTTGGTGAGCGCCGTTTTGTGTGAATCACACCTCAAGAGCCCTCTGCGAGGTTGGTCGTCTCTGAAAAAAACGCCAATTACACAAGAAAGAACCTTGATTTATAGGTTGGTATAAAGCTGACCACCCATAGTGTAAAAAATAATTCACTTTGTCAATGTCAGAGTTGCAGGCTTAATGTTCATTTGAGATTTGGTTTCAATTTGTAAGTACACACTCAGCATTTGCAAGCGCGAACTTACAAGTTTCTGTTTGTGGGCATGCAATTGATCTGAGTTTTGAATGTTAATATTTCGTTGCAACTACGATTCTCGATTATTATACATATGTACATAGATGGTCATTGAACGCTTTTGTATGCAAACTTGGACTTTGTATGGTGGGTAAACTTTTTTGTCATGTTTTGAAAAAGTAACGACTGATTATTATTGCTATTTAGAAAGTTTTAAGAATTGCAGCCTTTTATCTAATTTTAACCCTCTGATTATTACTAAACATTTTGTCTGGAAATTTCTCACTTTGTATGTGATTCACTTTTTGGAAAATATAATGATGACATCATATTATAAGTTATCATTATTGTCTTAAATTTTCTAAAAAGTATTTTTTTATTAACACTCTAACTGCTGAGAACTTTTCAATATATTTTTACTTTATAGCAGTCAGAAGGAGCTATAAAGTATTGTATTCGTCCGAAAAAAAAATTGAGGTTTCAACGGAAATGAGTTGTCTTGCGCCAGGACGTGCAAAAAAACCTAATTTGTCGAACCTGTCCGTCCGTATGTGTGTATGTCCCAGCCGATACTACTAATCACAGAGACACCAATTTTTAGATTTAGAGAATTGACAACCACAAATTTTGATGACCCGACCGGCATGGGATCACCCTGAAAAATCAAGATGGCTGCCATACAAAAAAAACATACAATTGCACTTTTCTCAAAAACGGCTCCAAGATTATTTTTTTCAGTGTGGTCGTTGCTCAAATTTTTACTAAAAAAATTAGGTGTGGCAACACTCTTGCAAACCTGGGTCTATGGGTTGCCATCTGAAATTTTATGTTTTTTTTTGTATGGCAGCCATCTTGAATTTTCAAGTTGGTGTAATGCCGTGTAATTCATTTTTAAAACATGTTCAAAAGAGTTGATGTAGCCAAAATATGGTATCTCTAAGTCTAATACTTTGGAAAGTGACACACATACACACGCACACACACACACACACATACAGACGGACGTTTTTGAAAGATAGTGTTTTTTGGCATGTCCTGCACCAGGACAACTCATTTCCGTGAAAACCTCGAAAAACAATTTTCACACCAAATCAATACTTTCTTTATGATGATGATGAGTTGATGATTTCTTTATAGCGCCGTTTCGTGAAAAAAAATGAAATTTTTAGTCTTCAGCTAGAGCAAGAAAGTAAAAAACAAAAAAAACCTTAAAGAAAATAAAAAAATATTTTGATAATAAACTTCTCTCTTCCATCTCTTTGGTAACACTAGAGTATTAATAGGAAAGGAAGGAAGTAAAGAAATAAATAAAAGTCAAATGAAAGTTCAATAGCCTACTGTGTAATATGAATTAAATAAGTACAACAAATATAATGTGCGGTGAAGAAGTGACTGGAACACCCTTTATATGTGATTTGGCGCATAGAGTAAACAAGCACTAAAAGATTGTTGCGAGCGTCCGGTCAATCTCAAGATCGTTTTACTGTATATCCACTTTACGAAATTTCCGTTGCGCATCTTTGACGTATATCCATTTTAAAACGCCTTTTTTTAGTATTAAACGTAACATTATTATGATTTTTACCGATTATTATAGTGCCAGACCTGCAGTACTTTCGGTAAAATAGGCAATTGAATTACGATTTTGTCAATTACAATAACAAAACACAAAAACATTGCTCCTGTAAAATTAGCTCAATGGCGTTTACAGTAAACAAGCACTAAGGCAGCGTAGTGTCAAAAAACAATAGGGTAATTTAATTTTTTTATTTCATAAAATGATATACTACATTTTTAAAAATGCATCTACTTACTTACTTTTACTTTACTTTCTTCGGCTCATAAGCCTTGAAGGCTCAGGGCCTCCCGCACCACAATCCTCCAGGACTCTCTGTCTTGCGCTGCTTCCCTCCATGGTCCCCTCACTCCCAGAACTTCGGCGTCGGCTTCAACGTTGTCTGCCCACCGCATCCTGGGACGTCCGAGTGGTCTAACACCTGAGGGGGCACCACCCAAGACTGTTCTGATGATAAAAATTAAAAATGCATCTGCGTTTTTAAAAAAATAATATCTGGCTTAGTTTTTAAATTATTGCTCTTTAAAATTCACGCATTTTCGATTTCCGGTAAAACGAGGCATTTTTTCTTTAGGCGGATATGACGTCGATGGATCTCCGGATGCTCGGAGTGAACCGACGGGCCCAGGTAGTCTACGGATCCATCTACGTCATTTTAAAGTCACAGCGTGGCTAGCCGGCCGCGCTGTGTTTTGGCGGGACTCAAAATTATTTTAGAAAATTATCAATTATATTTTTACTACGCAAAACAACAGTATTTTCAACCGTTTTCCACACCACTTCAATTACAGCCCTATTATGCAAACAGCATATTATTCTGTGATCATTGTGCCTGGTGACAACCATCCTCCAATACAGGATACTATCTCGATTTTGGCGCGTAAATTCTTAATTATTTGAACGTGAATTACTTCGTAAAAAAAGTGTGTAAAAATAAAATTCAAGAAGTCTTATGAAAGCAAATAAAAAAGAGTTTAAATCGACAAGATTTTTTGTTGTTGTTAAATTTCCCTATGAGGTTGCTGTGATTTTAGCCCCATAAAACTCTTCCTACCTCCAGTCAGTTACTCGTACCCTGATATTAGTGTGTTCTTTAGTAAGACAGATGATTATTATCCTTCATCCTATCCTTTACCTTCAGTTTTTATTTTATTTTCTCCACGTCGTGATCGGCCCTCGCACCCCGTTGTTTCTGTGCTTTCAACATGAGTTTACAGTCGATTGTTTATTCAAGTTACTAAAATAATATTTTAATATTTAACTCGGCCCGAAAATCCCCCACACACACACATTAATGTACCGATGATCGTGAGCTCGAGTATTTTATTGTTGTCATTAGAAGAAATGATAATTAGTGCCCTGCAGGCATTGTACTGAAAGGTATTTCAGGTTCTTATAAATAATTGGTTCCTTGACATATAATATGAACTTGGAATTTTTTAATTGAAAAAAAAAAAGATTTGTGAAGAAGAATGGAATTCACCAACTATTCTGCCTGGCCAGAAACAGGTATTAATATCATCAATTGATAACTCATTATTGTTTATTTGAATGAATTATTAATTAATAATTACCCAATAACATCTGTTGAACCAGGGTCAAAGTTATGGTCAAATGGCCCAGGCGGGGATCGAACCAACGTTATTCCATTCCAAACACGCTAGAACGATCGGCCCACTTGGCCCCCTCGGCCATAACACCGAAGAATTAAAAGAGAACCCTAGTAAAATAGTAACAATATTTTTGCAGCTTTAATTATAGTGTAGTGTTTTTGGGGTTCGGAAAGTCTCTAAATTAAAGCAACAGGTCTTCTTTCTGGATATTTATTTTCACTTAATTTATTTCACAATTTACATTTATTTTTAACACTTTTAGCAACTCAAATTTATTTTCACAGTTCAGCACCTTACACACTCTTCAATCAAAGGCGACTATCTATCTGTCCTGGTGCACTCAATTTTGCTCCTTATATACTTCAGAGACAGAAGTCTCTAGTGACTAATTTGCCAGTAAACTCTCGAACGTTCTACCAGCTCCAAGAGTACACAGGGATTATTTCATTTCTGGATTTCTTAGGCCTATAATTATTGCTACCTACGATGTACACCTATATTAATCTACTTTTGACATAACACTATAATAATTATTACTACCTACGATGTACACCTATATTAATCTACTATTTACATAACAATAGATAGGAGAGTGAAGATGGATCTTGTACCGGGAGCGCAGAAGCCTTGTGAACGTTATTGTGATGACGCGTGCTTGTGTATGGCATCTGTCCCCCGTGTCTGGGCTCCACAGGGACTATGCAGGCGGGGCTGTGGCGTCTAGACATCCAGCGGAGCCCTACGCAGCCTAGCGCCTGGCGCCTGTACACGGCAGATGTCAAAACCCTTCCCAACTTCTGCCAACTTCTGCCAACACAACACACAATTAAGGCGTATACGATCAAAGGCAGCAATCTAGGATTGTTTCTAAATACGGTTAATGCAGATTAAAATGAAAATTAATTTGTTTTTAATTCACATGAGTTTTATTTTTGTTTAACACGACCAGTTTCGGGAGTAATTCCCACGAGTCAACTTTTGGTGTGGGGAAATAAAACAAAAACTCCCCGCAAAAACTCTGTCGACGGGGGGAGGCAATTTTGAAAGTTCGTATTTTGTCCATAATAATTCTGTCGACGGAGAGGGGGGGGGGGGGTGTAGGCATGCAATTTTTTTTATAAATTGCCACAAATTTTTTTTTGAAGGCCGGCGTATGATAATTGAACTTATTGCGCAATATCTATTGCTGTCGTCGCGGGCCGGTTGAAAGGCTTACGCAGGCCACATTGTTAGGCCTTGCGTCCTTTAATCCTTGTTAATCGATACAGAACGATTTTTTGTTTTTCGATCAGAAGTGTTTTCTTTGATAATTTTTAATATTTGCGTGTGGAACTAAAGAGTCGAAACTTGACACCCAAAGAGCCGCAGGTTGCCGACCCCTGGCCTAGAAGCGTATCATGCAATATGTTTAAAATATAGACTCATTAATGTGCGCCATATGCTATAGTCGAGTCTAGTCACTTCACATGAACTCCAATAAAACTATCATCAACTTGAGGATGTGGGGCTGACGGTGATGGGTCGGGTTCCGGAGCCATCTAATGTGATATGAAGTGCGACTTGTCTGCAAGTCTACACCACTAATTATTGTCCAATTACTAGATAGCATATATAATGATGAACAAATTACTTATATACGGTCTAGAATTGAAAAAATACGTATTTTGTGCCTTTTTTTTTTTTTAAATCAAACAGTAAATGGAAGGTCGTGGGTTCGAATCCTGGCGGAGCAAAAATATGTTTTTTTTTTTTTTTAAGAAATCCTGTGTGGGAGACTCCCTAGATTCTAGAGACTCTAGGGGTCTGTGACACTTGTTGTAGTGCCGCAGATATTTTCAAATTTGCTCTTCGCTGGGTTGAAAAATTCATAAACCTTTACTAAAGACCGGTCATCCATCCAGCCTCAGCAACTGGGTCTTGCTGGAGAATTGGCGCTTTGTAGCGACGACCAAGATCATAAAAAGTCCGGTCGATAGCTCAGTTGGTAGAATGCTTGCATTCCATGCCGAGAGCAAGCGTTCGATCCCCATCGAGGGTGTCAGAAATGATTTCCCGTTTCGGTGTTTGTTTCAAACCCAAAATAAATACCGGCAAGGTGTACTCAGCCTTCACAAGAAATGAGGACCAGTCCCTCCGGAAGCTGGGAAACCACCACTTAAACTGAAAGTGGTTGGTGTGAGGCCGGCCCCTGTAAAAATAATAGTTCCCGAATCGCCACATGCCGGGGATAACGTAGGCATGAAGTTACTCTATATGTGTAGCTTAGTTGAGTTAAGATGTAGTTTCAGTGAATGCTCCTCCACCTAAACATCTTTATTGCAGAGCTAACAATGTAGCTATTCATCAATAAATAACTTGATATATGTATTTGCTAACGAGACAGCCGAGTCCTGGAATACGTCTATTTATGCAGAGCGCATTCCCTGCTTGTACCGGGAAGGTGGGCGGGATTGAGTCGTCCTCTTTTTGCGTTTGATCATGATGATGATGATAATTACAGTCTGGGGCCTCCTGGGAGGTCCCCTGCCCCCCGCTTTCCCCTCGTCCCCTAGAGATCAGGTCCTCCCGGATCGGAGCCTGCATACTAAATAATCCCCTATCGATCATGCGCGTGCGTCTGACTTATTTGCCCTACCAACTGCTGAAAATCTTATTTTTGCAGAGATTTTGTACCGTATAATCTAAGTTGCAAGGATATATTAACATTCAAAGCTCATATCAAATGCATTCCCACCAGCAGACACACGCTTACACATGCCGCATGTGAACCTACAATATAAAACTCAATCTCAAATTAACATAAGCCCTGCGACCTCACACCAACCACTTTCAGTTGAAGTGAGGTTTCCCAGCTCCCGGGGGGGCTGGTTCTTATTTCTTGTGAAGGCTGAGTACCCCAACCCCCACTTCAACTGAAAGTGGTTGGTGTGAGGCCGGCCTCCTTACCTGTAAAAATAAATAGGTCTCGAATCGCCACAGGCAAGAAGTTACACTATACAGGTATGTGTAGCTTGTTTGCGTTTACAGCTACAGAGTTGAACATTTATCTAATCTAATCTAAGCTACAAAGATATATATCATTTAAGATTTATATTAAATGCATTCCCACAAGCAGATATGTATAATTTCGCGCTAACACATGCCGCATGTGGACCTACAATATAAAAACCCAATCTCAAATAAACATAAGCCTTGCAACTCTTGCCGTCCTTCCCTGAAACAGGGGTGACATTGGCAAAGTGAACCATTTTTTACAGTATGGGTGGTCAGCCGCATAACAACCTATAAGTCAAGGAACATTTCATCAATCAATATTTAGTTGGTGCGAGCAGGTTGGGCATGGACATGACACGCAGTGTACACATGGCCGTTGTCTGTGAGGTTTTAGCACCTGTGGGTGTTGGAGCGGCGACTTTGAAAGCGACCTCGTCCATCACCAGCAGTTTCCCAATCGATATATTCTCACAAAAACTTCGTCGCCATCCTACGTATTTTTTCCATCATCTTAAAAACATTTTGCTCACGGTGAAAAAAAAACAATTCGGTCACTCTTCAGAATTGAACCACAGGGCTAGGGTCGGTCTTCACTGAGGGTAAATTGACTGAAATAATATTCCGTTTCGATATTTATACTAACTCAAAAATCATAGTAGCCTTAACAAGAAATGAGAACCTGCCCCCACTCCCCTTGTGTGCAACGCGGGGAGAGTAGGTTGCACTTTTATGCTAATCTAATCTAAGTTGCAAAGATGTGTTACATTGGGAATTCACATTATATGCATACAAGTTCGCGGTTGTACAATGTACATGCCGCATATGTACCTACAACATAAAAACCCAAATCTCGAATGGACATGCACCCTGCAACTCTGGCCGTCCTTCCCTGAAACAGGGGTGACATTGGCAAAGTGAAACATTAACAACAGCATGGCTGGTCGGCCACATACCAATCTATAAGTCAAGGAACATACACAACAAGTTACATCTTTTGAAATATACAAAATTCAAAATAAAGAATACAAAATTCTGATTTTAAAAACCTAGCCCTAGCTGCCAGCATTGCAGATCAATCGCCATTTCTTTCTGTCCTTACATACATATTCTTTCATTTCATCCAGAGTCATAACCTTCTTCTCTGTGATGATGAATTTGTTTGTTTTTTCCGTATTTTGAAATGCATTGATTGATGGTTTCATTAAGTCTCCCCACGCGGCGGCGCCAACTCAATCAGAGCCAGTTCTCTCATTGATGCCTCCGCCCTCCGCACTCCGCACTCCTGGCCAAGTGTGAGGTCCATTGACGAGCTCACCTGCGCGGGTGTCCGCATCTTAGCTGACCTCACAGCGACCACGACTGACCTGTCGCGGGGGCCCGCGGAAGGGGTTAAGCAACTCCCAAAGCAGCGTCACAGAGGACACATACGATGTTTTTTTTTAAGAAAGTCTGTGCGGGAGACTCCCTAGATTCAAGAGACTCTATGAGTCTATTATGATGATGGGACCGCACCGAAATATTTAAAGGATATGATAACTCCAGCCACCGCAAGCAGCAGAACAGCAACACTGCGATCAGCAGCATCATGTCGCAGTCGGATAGAGTTTCCAAGAAGGGAAAAGAAGACCGTTTTTGGAGATCGAGCCTTTAAGGTGGCTGCTCCAACGATATGGAACGGCCTCCCAGATGACCTGCGCGAAATGGATCTGGAGAGTACTTTTAGAAAGGGGTTGAAGACCCACCTGTTCGCGCGCTCATATGAGCAAGCGCCTTTGGGATGACCAAGAGTCATGAAAATGTGCTATAAAAATATTGTATTATTATTATTATTATTGATGATGGATGATTTCTTTCCTGTGGCGCCATTTAATGGTCCTGGACCATTTCAAGGGCGCCATGGCTTCTGGAGAAAAGCAGTGTCTTCAGTCCCTTTCTGAAGGTGGTGGTAGGCTGGTTCGCGCGAACACCGACGGGCAAATTGTTCCAGGCAACCGGTCCGGCCACCGCAAAGCTCCTGTCTGCAAAATTTGATGTGTTCGGTCTTTTGGGCACTATGACCTTGTTGACAGCAGTGAAAGCAGAGCGTAGTGGTCGTTTTGAAGGCTTATCGACAGAACTATGACACTTGTTGTAGTGCCACAGAGGTGTTGATGATGTGGCAGTTGATACCCTTGTCTGATTGCAGGGCCGTTAGCTGCGCAGTGCTGTGGTGTGTGTTGCGTTGCGTGTTGGGTTGCTTTGTTTTGAGACACTGAGAGGAAATGGCAATCAATATTAGATTTGAAAAGGGCAAGATTCAATTGGTGTGGAGACATAGATACAATTGTAACACATTCCGTAAGCGGGCAGTTTGGCAAAGGAATGAGTCGTGAAAATATCAAATTCTCATATACTCTTGATATCGACTGCAAATGGTTGGATGTGAGCCGTTCTACGGGTTGCCCTTGTTGTGACGAGAGGAGGGGGTATCTGTGAAGATATTAATAATTAGTATAAGTGAAGATATTACATCAGAGCAGACGCCATTGTAGTACCTATAGAAGAGACTGATCATTCTAACTTTCCTTCTGTGTTAGAGAGAATGAAAGTTGGCTGGGAGAATAGGATCATCAATCAGCTTCACCGCTCTTCTTTGCACAGAATCAAGTTGGTCACACAGCCTCTCTGGTATACCGGACTGAACGTGACTCAACTAAACCCTTTTTTTTTTGTCAGGAATGTACATGAGTGGTGCAATGCACGTACTTTTGTAGTTACCCTTTGACATTGCTCACATGTCCTGTGAGCGTTTTGATTCCCGCATATTATTTCAGGCAAAAGGCTGTCTAATCTAATCTAATCTAAGTTGCAAATATATGTTACATTGGAGATTCACATTACATGCATTTTCATAAGCAGACACGTACAAGTTCGCGCTTGCACATGCCGCATCTGAACCTACAATATAAAAACCAAATCTCAAATGGACATGCACCCTTGCCGTCCTTCCCTGAAACAGGGGTGACATTGGCAAAGTGAACCATTTTTACAGCATGGGTGGTCAGCCGCAAGCCAACCTATAAGTCAAGGAGAATTCACATAAAATTAAATATTTAAATCAATAAATAATAGTATGTATGGACATTAAAACTAAAACAGAATACAAAATCTTCGTGTATGGAAGCGAGTCATGGACGGTGAATGAAAGAGAAGTAAATAAGGTATGCACCGTAGAAATGGCTCATTTAAGAAGTATGACAGGAAAAACACTGAAAGATAGAGTGAGAAACGAATGGGTTCTGAATGAATGCGGAGTAAAAGAAAGCGTGAAAGTTCAAAGAAGTGTGATGCGATGGTTTGGACATATTGAAAGGATGAATGAAGACCGACTGACAAAAAGAGTGTATAAAGGGAATGTAATAGGTAAGCGTGGAAGGGGAAGACCCAAAAAAGAATGGATTGATCAGATAAGTGAGATTGCGAATGAATGGAATTTACAGAGTGGAAACAAGAGAAGAGCATGCATGAAAAGAGTGATGAAATTAGATGAGATGAAAGAAGTATGCAGGGACAGAGTCAAGTGGAGGCACTTATGTGGAGGTACTGGCCACCCCTAGAGGAATGGCGGCAGGATACAAGACAAGACAAGACAAAAAAATCCTAATTTAAAAAACTCTAGTCCTAGCCGCCAACTTTGCAGATCAATCGCCATTTCTTTCTGTTCTTACGCATAATGCTTTCATTTCATCCAGAGTCATAACCTTCTTCATACAGGCTCTTCTTTTATTATGACTCTGGATATTCCATTCATTCGCAATTTCGGATATTTGGTCCATCCATACCTTTCTAGGTCTTCCTCTACCACGACATCCATCTATTCTTGCACCCATATACTTTCTTCGTCAGTCTTTCCTCATTCATTCTCTCCATATGCCCAAACCATCTGTGGTAGAGTTTAAACATGAAGTTTTATACGTGAAGTAGGTACTTAAAAGCCACCTGGAAAGCGGCCTGCCCGTGTGGTCTTTCAGTAGAAATCAGAGGTAGTACAAAAAACGTCTCGGGGATAACGGACCAATACCAAATCTGGCGCAAGTCTAGAAGCAGCGGGAATCTTACTAAAAACCTCGGAATACCAATCAATGGTACTTCGTATTCAACGGTGGTAAAGCGATCTGAAACAGAAGGAAAAGGAAAAAGAAATATGGGGGTCGTGGTGGTATTTTTTTTACAGCGTTAAATAATAAAAATGTAATTTGTTGTGTATGTTCCTTGACTTATAGGTTGGTATGCGGCTGACCACTCTTGCTGTAGAAAATGGTTTACTTTGCCAATGTCACCCCTGTTTCAGGGAAGTTCGGCAAGAGTTGCAGGGTGTATGTTCATTTGAGATCCGGGCTTTGACATAGTAGTTTCACATGCGGTATGTGCAAGCGCGAACTTTTACGTGTCTGCTTTTGAGAATGCATATAATGTGAATCTCCAATGTTACATATCTTTGCGACATAGAATAGATTAGAATGTATGGTAGGGCTTATTTTGTTTCTCATATAGAAGTGATTGTTTGACAGCGCCCACGTCAGACGTCTGCTAATTTTTTTTTTTTTTAAATAGATTTGTGGAAAGGAATGCAATCCACCAACCTATTTTACCTGGCCAGTTGTCTTAATGCGAAAGCAGAAGCTTGTGTGCATGCAACGGCATCTGTTAAACCAGGGTCGAAGTTATCGTCGCGGGATTCGAACCAGCGTTATCCGGTTCCAAATAACCTGTCTCGATCCCCGCGGCTATAACACCGACAACAAAAAAGTAATAGGGTAATTTCACTTTTTTATTTTATTTCATAAAATGGCAGGCTATATGTTTTAAAATGCATCTGCGTTTTCAAAATAAATATATGTGGCTTAGTTTTTAAATTATAGCTCTTTAAAATACGCGTATTTTCCATTTCCGCTAAAACAGGTCATTTTTTTATTCGGGCGGATATGACGTCAGATCTTCGGAGTTAATGTGTCAACGGGCCCAGGTAGTCAGTTTGACAGCGACTTTTTTCGTCAAATTGACGTCAAACGTCCCTAGCCGTTCACGCTGCATTTTTGGCGGGATTCAAATCCTCCGCATTTTATTTTTCAAAATTATCAATGATATCGTTATTTTTACTACTTAAAAAAAATATGATTGTGATCCTTGAATTGTACTCTACACAACGATATTATTTTCAATCGTTTTCCCTACCCTTGCAATTACCCTATCGGGCCTATTGCATCTGCCCTTGTTGCAGTTGGCCGCTTGCATTCGTTCTGATTTGAGTGCGCGGCAGAGTTTCGTTTCACCGGCGCTACATACAAAAAGCTCCCTTGCTCCCCGCCCCATGCATCCCAAACCTTGCTCAACATTTCAATGCAGATTCAGCTCCGGATAAGTCTAAGCAACAACCGCCACATGGGGTTTATTATATTGGTGTACGAAGTCTATACTATACGGTATTTTTCATTTCTCAAAATGCGACCAAAGTACATCAGTTTCCTCTGCCTAATGGTTGGCACAAGCTCCTTTATAGTGCGCATTCGTTGGAGGACTTCTTCATCGGTGGCTCGATCACGCCAAGTGATCCGAAGCATTTTTCAATTTTCGTGCCTTTAATTTATGGCCGTCTGCGTAACATTTGTCTCCCTTAGTACGAGTTGCAAAACTTGAGTAAAGTAAAGTTTACAGCAATTATTTAAAAGAGTGATTTCCCCCAAAATCTGTCGTTTTTGTTTGTTCGAACTTGATTTTCTTCATCACTGTAACTCTTTTGCTAAGACCACAAAGTGTGAGAAACAAAAACGGCAGATTTTGGGAGAAATCATCCTTTAATACTTTCCGTAAACTTTACTTTTCTCAAGTTTTGCAGCTCGTACTAAGGGTACAGATGAACTGAAATGGAGAAGTCCACCGCATTGTCGGTGCTGCGGGTCCCAGCTATAAATAACCGTGAATTGAAGACCCTCCAAGACAGAATACGTGGGGCGTAATTGCTCGCGGCTATTGTTTAGGAGATTTTTAATGGGCCCTTTTAAACTTCAAGTAGATTGATTACCATAATGATCGCTAAAAACTATCTCTCAAACGATTTTTGACTAATTCTTCGAAAGATTGCCATCCAAATAACATAACACCGTCTAATCTAATCCTAATCCAAGTTGCAAAGATATGTTACATTGGAGATTCACATAACATGCATTCCTTGGACCGGTCCGTAGTCCGTAGTGGCAACACTTCGGACTCGTAAATGGAAGGTTGTGGATTCGGATCCCGGCGGAGCACAAAAATATACCATATAGATTTCGAATGTGCTCTTCGCTGAGTTGATAAATTCATAAACCTTTACCAAAGACCGGTCACTGAAAGATCCAACCTTACAACAACTGAGTCTTGCTTGAGAATTGGCGCTTTCTACAGCGACGACCAAGCTCGCAGAGGGCTCTTGAGGTGTGATACACACAAAAACAGCGCTCACCAAAAAAATCATCCTAATATTATTATTATTATTCCCACAACCAGACACGTACAAGTTCGCGCTTGCACATGCCTCATGTGAACCTACAACACAAAAACCAAATACTAATATTATTAATTATTTTTTGTGATTACCATCTAGAAAAAATGGCAACATTTTTTTTATATTGGATGGCGGGGATCCAGGATGATGAAAGCATATTGAATTCCTTCATCAGGTTATCCAATCAAAAACAGATCACATTTTAATACTCCACGCCGCGCCCCGTACTCCCATATTATCCGCGCTGTGTTTGCTCAGGCAAATTGTCTGTGTAAGGCATAGAGTTATAAAGGTATAGAGATGAAGTCCAGGCCAAAATAATGTCCCCTTTTTTTTGGACTGAAGCGCTGAACCTCGATCCGCGTGCAATTTGTAATGCTCGGTTTTGGTCTTATTATTTCTCCAGCGCTCGGATCGTGAACATCTCGTTAAAAGTGGTTTTCTGTGTGAAAGGGCGCAAAAATAGGTCCGAAAAAGTAAAATACATGGATGAAATCACATTTCACATGTAAATTTATGTTTTTAATACGCTAATTAACGTTTTATTTATATTTTGTACGAATTATTGACAGGCGCGTGCTAGAAGAGTGCGTCTACTTTAAAGATAGTGTTCTACCGTGTGAAAGAAAGGGACAACAGCGCCCAGGGCTGTACTCGAAATAATCGAGCCTCTTAAAAAAAATTTCCACTAACTACTAAAAAACAAAGTGGCACAAAAATGATAATTTTAGGAATTCTTCGACTAATAAATGGAATATATGTACAAAAAAAAATGAGGCTTAATACGGTATACTCTTGCAAAAGTCGCTATGATATTTGACAGTTCAAATTATAACAACTCAAATTATACGAAACTTAGCGAGTTTTGAAATAGTACAATAAAATACAGAACAACATTTTTTTAAATCCAATGCAACGACAGCCATTGCAAAAAAAACTTTTTTTTAAACTAAGAGTGGTTTGCAAGTGGATTCCTCGATTATTTCATCTAAATTAATGTGGTTACAATTTTAAACGAGTCGTATTATTTTTAAAATTAAAATAATAAAATCTTTAATTGATGAGGCATTCACTTTGTAACCTTTCTATATTCTACAATCTAAGTTGCAAATATATATTTACATTAAAAACTCATATCAAATGCATACCCACAAACCAAAAAGTGCAGTTCACGCTAGGGCATGGATACCGGTATACCGAAATACCGGTATACCGACTGTTATTTTCGGTATTTTGAAACCGGTATTTGAGGATAAAATACCGGTATTTCGATTTTTCGTAAAAAAATATCAATTATTATTGCAAAGGTGTTTAAAAACTATGCAGAACGCTCGATTTATATGGTTCACAGTGTTGTTCATACTTCAGATGAGTTTTCATATGAGACGAATCACGATTATTAGAAAAAATCATCACAATATCAACTACGCAAAATTCTGCATGCTTAATAGTATCTAGTTGGTATTTAATGATATCGCTTTCAGTTGTTCGTCTAATGTTTTACTTCTACAATTAACTGCTACCGGCACGCGCGCACGCTCGAACACAACACAAGACGATACGTAAGTACGTAAGCGCTATATCATACATCTTTCTCTCTCTCTCATACATTGGATTAGTATTAAACCTCTCGCACGGTTCTTTTTGGGCATCCGGGCACTATGGTCTACGCTCCACCCCTCCCTCAATCTATGACCACAAATCAAAACAGATCCCAGGTTGGTCAGATCGGAGAGGAAGAAGAAGATAATATTCAAACATTGATTCGTATTGAAATGACATTGTATGAAAATGGAGGTACTAGAGGCAGATTTTTGGACGTAGCTTACAAGTACCTCTTAAGCATTCCACCGACGAGCGTTGAGTCAGAAAGGGCATTTTCAGCTGTAAGTTACATTATGTAACAAAATAAGATCATCTCTCAACGACGCAAGTTTGGACGCGTTATGTTTTCTTCGCACGATTTTCCAACAAACGCGATCTGACTGAAAAATAAACTTAAGTTAATTGCGCCTGCGCCTATATTTTGGTTTATTTAAGAAAATAAAACAATTTGATTTTGTTTTAACTTATGTACGCTATATAAGAAATTCTCGTTGCACGATTTCATATAATTAGAGAGTAAGACTGATTTTAATACCAATGTGATTGTGATGTTTGTGCCTTTAAAACAACTTAAATAATTCTTGGATCCAATAACGTATTACCTTAACTATAATAACTCAATAAATGGTTTTTACTGAGTTGATCAATAGTTCGAGTGTTTTTGACAAATAGCTTAGAAAACTGCTTTAATGACTTACTTATCGTTTTTGGCATCATTTAACCAGTAATTAGCAGTATTTAATAAAATACCGAAAAAATACCGAAATTTCGGTATACCGGTATTGGAAATTTCAATATCGGTATCAATACCGGTATGAAAATTATTCCGGTATTCCATGCCCTAGTTCGCGCCTACAAATGCTGAATGCTTATAAATAAAATCCTAGCCTTAAATGAAACAGGGGTGACATTGGCAAAGTGAACCATTTTTTACAATATGGGTGGTCAGCCTCATACCCTATAAGTCACGGAAATTTGTTTTTTTAATATTAAAATGAAATCATGTTTTCGAAATTGGTTGTACATTAATAAATTTGACTCGTCCTGTAACCATATACAACTTATATTTTGATTTTTCATTATTAAATATTAAAATCTTTTTTGTTTTATTATGTATTCTTACCCTGAATCGGCTCTGGTAACCATTTTTTGCAAGAGCCATGTTTTACCGTTATTCTCGTAAAAGGTCTGTACATACATGTATGGTTTTTAAGTGATTTAATATTATTGTTCACACCCATAACAAGAAAAAATCATGTTATGTATGGTGCTTTACATTATCACAAAAATAATATTTCGTAGCATCCATTGGTTTCATCCTGTGGGCAGAGCGAGACAAAAGTATATTTACCTCGCTCGTAATGTTTAAACGAGCTATTAGATGAACAATAAAGCTTTAAACACAAGAGTGCACGGCTGAAGATGCAAAAAAAAAAAAATTTGTGCACTACAAGTTTATACCTATTTGTGATAAATCTTGTACTTTCGTTAATTTACCCTCGTTGAGTTGGGTCCATATTTGTATGTTCCTTTTGTAGGAGACACGCGGTCTATATATTAGTAAGTCAATGGTGTAAGGCCGCCATTCTACCGAAAATAAATAACCCGGGCTGTTAATTGCGGGTTGCCAGTAAAGCAAACTATGCTAATATTCGTTATTACTTTGGCGGGCCGTGATTACTGTCGGATGGGAACGAGCTTCACGAAAATTCGCGACTGCAAAACGAAGACAAAATGTGATGGAAGTATACCTACTCCTCCATGCTTGCGTGCCTTGTAATTATGAAATATAAGTCGCCACATTAATTGCTTGTATTCCTTGACTTATAGGTTGGTATGAGGCTGACCACCCATACTGTAAAAAATGGTTTACTTTTCCAATATCACCCCTGTTTCAGGGAAGGTCGGCAAGAGTTGCAGGGCTTATGTTCATTTGAGATTGGGTTTTTTATATTGAAGGTCCACATGCGGCATGTGTGAGCTCAAAATAATGCGTGTCTGCTTGTGGGAATGCATTTAATATGAATCTCAAATGATACATATGTATCTTTGCAGCTTAGATTTAAATTAGATTTAGACATGGAATGTTCAGCCAATACCCGGTAAGTTAGTCCTTCGAAGTGATAGGTTTAGTTAAAATATCCATAGTTGCATAATAAAAAAAGACCTTGTATGAGGAGGAATATGACTCGATGAAATGAAAAGTATGTAATGATAGAAATAAATGGCGATTGATCTGTAATGTTGACGTGTAATGTAGGCAGCTAGGGCTAGGTTTTTGATTTTTGTACATATTATTATTTGTCTATTTTTTTTTTCAACGTAATTTGTTGTGTATGTTCCTTGACTTGTAGGTTGGTATTCAGATGACCACCAATGCTGTAGAAAATGGTTCACTTTGCCAATGTTCCTCCTATTTCAGGGAAGGTTGGCAAGAGTTGCATGGTCTAAGCCCTTGGAGCTGCCACTGCAGCAGCACGCTCACCGAACACGGTTGCAGACTCATGTAATATGTTTTTTCATGTTATGTTGTGAATTGTTGCAGATCGCGCCCCCAGTGAAGACTCCCGCCGCACCGACCACGAGCGACTGCAGCCCGGATCCCTTACCACCGATGGCGAAGGTAAGTTCACCAAAAGGATTTGATTTACCTCCCCAAACCTCCTGATACCTTGATGCCTGCGCACTTTCATGTACTGTTATTTTTCTTCCTTGAAGAAAATTTCGGACGTTTTTGGATATCGAATTTACTTCGGTTAACTGGACCGGTCCGTAATTCAGTGGTAACACTTTGGACTCTGAATGGAAGGTTGTGGGTTCGAATCCCGGCGGAGAACAAAAAAATATACCATTCATATTTTCAAATTTGCTCTTCGCTGGGTTGAAAAATTCATAAACCTTTACCAATGACCGGTCACCAAATGTCCATATTCAGCCTTACAGCAAATGGGTCTTGCTTGAATTGGCGCTTTGTAGCGGCGACGACCAAGCTCGTAAAAAGTTCGATAGCTCAATTGGTAAAATGCTTGCATTCCATACCGAGAGCAAGGGTTCGATCTCAAGGTTTACTCAGCCTTCACGAGAAATGGGAACCGGCCCCCCCGGGAGCTGGGAAACCCACACTTCATTTGAAAGTGGTTGGTGTAAGGTCGGCCCCCTTACCCGTAAAAATAAATAGGTCCCGAATCGCCATATGCGGGCCCTTTTGACATATATTAAGATGATTCTTTGATTGGCAGTGTCACCACATGGCAGATTTGGGACGCAGGACGGATGCGTCTCGTTTAAAGCAATGCACACAACTTAACTGCACCCTGATAACTGCAGCTGTCAAAATACAATCTGCATCTCACAATAATGCACCTCTCATACCAGCGCCTAATCTAATCTATAGAATGAAAAAAACGGGTTTTACTGACCGTGCAAAAGAGAAGAACGATTTTCTCTACTTTTCGTCGTAGTCATATCCGACGTCCTCACGAGGCGTGTCTCTTCTACAAAGAAGAACCACGAACTGTTGAATTATTGTTGTTTGATCGCGGCCGAAGGTTGTATGTACTTTTATTAACCTTCAATGATGCATCCATAGATGTCGCAATAGCTCCACTTGTACAGAAGGACGATATTATTATGTATATTAATCGGGCGATTTCACAGGAAGACGTCGGATATGGCTCCGACGAAACGTAGAGAAAATCGTTCTTCTGTTATGCACGGTCAGTAAAATCCGTTTTTTTCATTCTATAAAATAATGTAAGTCGCAAAGATATGTAACATTAAGGATTCACATTATATCGACGATTAAAAGGCAATAGGGCATAAGCGACAAAAACTAAATTGTTCAGGAGAACAGTTTAATGTTTGAGATTGCAGAAAAATTGCGTAACTTTTATTTTTATTTATATCATTCATTAAAATCAAAGCAGCTCTAGAATTAAAAAAATAAACGCATTTATTGGTATTTCTATTAATGTGATTTTACGTTACTGTACGAGGTTTTATGTCACAAGCGCCTTTAGGGAAAAAAGGCCAAAAATTTCATCGGTTACTCCAAAACCATACTTCGAAAACGCAGTTGTTTGCTTGGACATAAACCAACCTCCAAAAATCACCCATTGACCAACTCGCAACTCGTAATTGCAACTCGCATGGGTTAAAAAAAAACTCCCGTGAACTGTTCCTGTTTATAATTTTTAACGCCTTTAAACATGTGATCCATTTTATTGAAAGGGGATTTAGATTTACGACATGCAATTTTCAAAACTTGTCAGTTTTATTTTCACTGGGAATATTATCAATCTAATCTAATCTAATCTAATCTAAGTTGCAAGGATATGTTACATTGAAGATTCACATTACATGCATTCTCACAACCAGACACGTACAAGTTCGCGCTTGCACATGCCTCATGTGAACCTACAACATAAAAATCAAATCTCAAATGGACATACACCCTGCAACTCTTGCCGTCCTTCCCTGAGACAGGGGTGACATTGGCAAAGTGAACCATTTTTACAGCATGGGTGGTCAGCCGCATACCAACCTATAAGTCAAGGAACACACACACACGACAAATTACATTTTATACATCATTAAATAATAATATCCAAATACAAAATATCCATTTACAAACAAAAACAAATTCCAATTTAATAAACCCTATTCGCCAACATTACAGATCAACCGCCATTTCTTTCTGTCCTTACATACTTCTTTCATTTCCTCCAGAGTCATAACCTTCTTCATACAAGCTCTTCTTTTATTATGACTCTGGATATTCCATTCATTCGCAATTTCGGATATTTGGTCCATCCATACCTTTCTCGGTCTTCCTCTACCACGACATCCATCTATTCTACCAACATATACTTTCTTCGTCAGTCTTTCCTCATTCATTCTCTCCATATGCCCAAACCATCTTAACAAACTTCTTTTAATCTTCACTTTCACACTTTCTCTTGCACCACATTCTTCTCTTACAAAATCATTCCTCACCCTGTCACTCCGTTTTTTCCCAATCATACTTCTTAGAAAGTCCATTTCAACAGTATGGACTTTACTAATTTCACTTTCATTCACCGTCCAGGCCTCGCTTCCATACATCAAGGTGGGTAAAAGTATGCCACTGCGTACCGCCAATCGAGCATTTTTTGATATGTTTTGATTTTTGGCGATACAAGCTGTGGCACCCAGTACACACCTGCCCTTCATTACTCTTCTTTCAAATTCACCGGTCATTCTTCCATCTTTTTCAAACTTACTTCCCAGGTATACAAACTCATTTACGACATCAACATTCATTCCATTAATTTTAAATTCATAATTCATACTTTCATCATCTCTTTCAAAAAAAAAAAAATGGTATTATTAACTGGCAAAACGAGACTTTCTGATAAGGGGCTGTCCATATATTACGTCATTCGTATTAAGGGGGGGAGTCTGGTCTGCGGATGATGGCAAATGATATACGAGTACCAAAAGTGACGTCGTTCTTGTAAATACCAATTTCTACAAAATATACAATGTAAGTAATATTATGACATTATTAATTATTAAAAGCTCATCCATTATTACAGCAAGAGGGGGAGGGGGGGTCATTAGATAATGACTAAAGGATGATTGTAAGGGGAGGGGGGGGGGTCGAAAATCGGCCAAAATCGATGACGTAATTTATAGACGGCCCCTAAAGAAAAGCACACTCGCAACCAAACAAAAGTCACTCGCAATTTGCGGGCTATAGCGAGTAGAATTTTGGAGGGTTGGAATAAACCACAACAAAAAATCTTCGTAGAGCTATGGGAGTTAGCGCATTAGTAAGAGCGGAAAATTAAAGTAGGATAGCATTCATAACTTATTTTCGACCAAAACGTCGCGTCGCCTACCTATTTCCTTTTAACCGTCGATATGAGTATTGTAGCCATCATCACCGTCATGTTCATTAGGACGTCGCGCCGTGGATGATTATAAATGACACGAAAGTCATCGGCGTGTCTGCGCACTAGCAGACAGCTGTCACCTGGCGCGCGGGGGGCAGGTGGGGTAGTGGGTGGCCGCGGCGCCACTGCCACTGTACCTGTGACCGTTACATCATTAATAATAATAATATTAGGATGATTTATTTGGTGAGCGCTGTTTTTGTGTGTATCACACCTCAAGAGCCCTCTGCGAGCTTGGTCGTCGCTGTAGAAAGCGCCAATTCTCAAACAAGACCCAGTTGTTGTAAGGTTGGAAGGATGGACCTTTCAGTGACCGGTCTTTGGTAAAGTTTTTATGAATTTTTCAACCCAGCGAAGAGCGCATTCGAAATGTAAATGATATATTTTTGTGCTCCGCCGGGATCCGAATCCACAACCTTCCATTTACGAGTCCGAAGTGTTGCCACTACCATCGAGTTACGGACCGGACATTCGCTCTTTATTTAAGTTTATCATCATCATCATCATCGTATATAGCACAACACAACCTTCTCTGACACCCGATCTGCCGCCGCTCCGGCACAGAAGAAAAGTTGGAATCTAAAATCTATAATCTAAGTTGCAAGGATATATTCATTTAAAGCTCTCAGATGTATGCCCACAAACCAACACGTGTAGTTAGCGCTTACAAATGCTGAATGTGTACCTACTTACAAATAAAATCCAAACCTCAAACGAACATAAGCCCCACAACTTCTGCCGACCTTCCCTGACACATTGGCAAAGTGAACCATTATTTACAGTATGGGTGGTCAGCCTCATACCAACCTATAAGTCAAGGAAATGCTAGGTCTTTTTTACCGACATTACCACGGAGCTTGTTCTAATGAGCTCCATTCATTAATCCCTCCCCCTCGCATTTCAGAAAGAGAAACTCGTAGTACGACTCTCATTCATCCCTTTGCAATCGATCTCAAAACTATGAGAACTTGGCATTTTCATGACTTCCTTTGCCAAACTGCCCGTTTACCATTCCATAAACGGGCATTCCATAATAGCACTTCAGTCAATTTCAAATGAATTATTTTAAAGGAATGGGATAAAATATTCATTCTGAAATTTATTTGCCCTAACCCTAAGCACGTTTATGTGGAATGGTACGAAAGTTGAAATTGTGGATGAATTTAGATACTTGGGAAGTATGTTTGAGAAGAATGGAAAGATGACAAGAGAACTTGAGAAAAGGATGTGTAAGGGCAAGCAAGTGGTCGGTGCAATAGGAAGAATAGCAAAGAATAAGCGATTGACGATGGATCTGAGAATGGCGGTACACAATGGCATATTGTTACCGACTTTGATGTATGGAAGTGAAGCATGGACAGAGAACGATAGCGAAATGAGTAAAGTATGTACGGTGGAAATGAAGCATTTGAGAAGCATGACAGGAAAAACTCTGAGGGATAGAGTTAGGAATGAATGGGTACAAAAAGAATGTAATTTGAAAGAGGATGTGAAAGTTAAGGTACAAAAGAATGTGATGAGATGGTTTGGGCATGTGGAAAGAATGAATGATGATAGACTGACAAAGTATGTATACAAAGAAAGTGTGAAAGGAAAAAGAGGGAAGGGACGACCGAGAAAAGTATGGAGTGATCAGATTGAGGAGATTGTGAAAGAATGGGATATACAAAGTGAGCGTAAAAGAAGAAAATGCATGAAAAAGGTGATGGATATGAATGAATTGAAAGAGGTATGTAAGGATAGCAAAAAATGGAGGCAACTCTGCAGAGGCTCTGGCCACCCCTAGCGGAATGGCGACAGAGTTACAGTTACAGTACTATGCACGCGCCTGCTTTCTGGTATTATTTTGTATTTTCCTAAACATTATGTGTAATGAAAACAAAAAAGCGCTGCAGTGAGCGTTATACTTTCGATACATTTTGCGTTAAACGCTATGTATGAGTTTAAAAACGTAAAGTATTACACTTGGCTTACATTATCACGGCTCAAATAAATATTTTGATTCTTGAAACACAAAAACACATTACTCACACACCCACACGCCGTCTACATGTGTGTGTGTGTACATAATATGTACCCACACAAGCGCTTACTACTAAAATGTCTTTTTTCGACCGGCCGCGATGATGTCATTGCCTTATTAATATTGGCACTTCTGTACGCCTAGTAAAAAAAAAAACATCAAGCTCAATCTCAGCCGAAGCGTTTTTCTAAGAAATGAATGTAAAATGAAGCAGCGCTCCTAGTGAGCGTTGTAATTTCTATATATTTTATGGTCGAGTTTAGACGTGAGCAACATACGATTCGTGTGACTGTATCGCTCTCTTGTATTGATAAAATAATGCCCACTGTGTGTATACACTTGTTATTTAGTATTTCACACAAAGGCAACTTGAATATGTGTTGTTTACGCCTAGATCACAGTATCCGCGGTGCTGTGATCATTTTTTTTAAAGAAATCCTGTGCGGGAGACTCCCTAGACTCTAGAGACTCTAGGGGTCTGTGACACTTGTTGTAGTGCCGCAGAGGTGTACGAGCTTGGTCGTCGCTGCATAGCGCCAATACTTAAGCAAGACCCAGTTGCTATAAAGCTGGATGACCGCTTTTTGGTAAAGGCTTTAAGATTTTTTTCAACCCAGCGAAGAGCATATTTGGAAATATAAATGGTATATTTTTTGTGCTCCGCCGGGATCCGAATCCATAACCTTCCATTTACGAGTCCGAAGTGTTGCCACTGGACTGCGGACCGGTCCAAGATGCCAACGACACGCGGTGTACCTGAGCGGTCACCCGTCCAAGTAGCATATGCGCCCAATGTTGCTTTTAACTTCGGTGATCTGATGAGAACCGGTGCTTTCAACATGGTATCGTCTGTTATGGCATCAATTCTCTTGTCCAGGTTCAGGTGTTATTCTACTCCAGTGGGGAGAATCGGTGACACAACTTCTTGTGGATTAACAAAAGACTGATTTACTTTTATCGTATAACTATATATTTGATAATACTTTTAGTTGTACAAAGTTAACATGAACTGTGAACAGCTCAAACTCAGTAATTGTAATCTATTGTATGGAGGGTGTGGCAGGGTATATAAAGGTTCAAAAATACAGGGTGGAAGGGATGATGATATTATTGGAAGGCCTAGGGATAATATTATTGTAAGGGCTGCGGGTGGTCAACTTATCTCTTTGCACTTGAGTGTGACCTACCCCTGCGCAGGTTTTGAATGAATAGAAATAATGCAATTCAATACAGAAAAATAAACAATACAATTTTGGGCACATTTTAGAAAGTACATGTTAAAAGTAACATACAAATAAAAGGTATCTTTGAAATTAAAGAAACAATGTTAAAGTATTGTTGTAAATATTTTAAATAGACTATGCTAGAATTGTGAGAGACATGTTAAAAATGACACATAAATAAAATATTGTCCTTTGAAATAAGGAAACAAAACTAAGGGTATTGTTAAAAAGGTACAATAGGAAGGGTATCGTAACACCTCCATTTTTTTTTTGAAAAGAATTATTTTATGGTTTTAATAATCATCAAAATTATTATTTTTTGGCACTGGAATTCTCTTTGATCGACGAGGAGCGTTGCTTGCTTGAGTCGTCGCTGTAACGGGGTTTGGTTTGATAAAACGTTCTTCTTGATCGGCTTCTCTCATTAAAGTACTCATCCTGACGGTAGTGCGGGCTGGAATTGAGTTTCTGTTGAATATCTGCACCAAACAACCATTGTCTCCGTGTGCAGGGTTGTTTCCGCAGTTGAAAAGTTTCTTCATCAAGTATATTAATCCAATGTGTTTCAAAACTTTGTATAAAATAATAATTCCAATAAAACTTGCGAGAACTGATAATAGTATCATAATCCAACTGGAGTGTTTTACAATGTAAGGTTTGTTGAGTCGGCTATTAATTTCTGAGTTCAGTTCATCTAATTTGTGTGCAGTTATTTTCAAGTCATCCAATTGTATATTTGAAAAGTGCATTGGCTCAAATTTGAAAGAGTCCAACGTTTTGTTAATCCTTTTGTAATTACAGCAATCATCATCAATGATTGGAATTTCAGGAACAATGTGATCAAAACTGGTTTTAATTTTTGAATTTCCTATTAGTGTTATCCTTGGCGTATGCTTTGCATTTCTCTTCTAGGGTAAAAATGCCGGTTCCGTCGATGGTTTCATCTCTGGTTTTGAAGAAATTTTCAGGGCACAGTACAGTTAATACTTCTGGTTTTGAAAGTACGAAGATCCATTGATTTTTATTTTGCAGCTTATGCCAAATCCTGAAGGATCCATGTAATACTCTGGTGTTGCAAGATGTTGGTATGTTTTTATCATGCTCTGATGAAATGAGTAGTCCAAGTTCACAATTTTGCTTGTTATCTCCTGATGTAGAATAAATTATTTGATCACTGCATATGAATTCCTTTTCATGGACTTCCTGACAATTCTTTACTGAATTCCTTGTTACATAACTTATCTTACTCTCCGACATGGCTATAAATTCGGCTGAGGGTTGGATGTATAGGAAGGTTTGTTTTGTTTTGTTTGATTGGGAGAGGAATTATATTATGGAGGGTAAAAATTTGATCGGAGGTTGACGAGATCTGAATTATGAAAATTAATTTAAAATCTTGCAAATAAGATGGCATCCATCAAACATTATATTTTTCATTTAATTTGACTGTTATGATGTTTAATAAGGAAATTTGACTATTGATCAAATCTTTGCGTTGACTTTCAACAATTTTGTCAGATAGTTTATCAGAGAAATCGTTCCATTTATTAAAATGATCTGTTATTGCTTTTTCGCAAACTATCATAGAAGAAATTGAATTAAAAGTTAGAGATTGTCGACTTGATAACATGTATCTGTATCAACATGAGCTAATTTTAAACGATTGAAATGTATTTTCACTAATTTATTCTTAATCTTAATTAAGCTTGTCACAGGACCAATTATTTTTTCAATTTTGTAGGGTCCTTTCCAGTCTGGGGAAAGTTTTTTCGATAGTCCTTTTTTGTTTTCCTCGTTGTGAATTAATACTAAATCTCCTTCTTTGAATTTAACATTTGTTACGCGTTTATCGTAATGTATTTTTGATTGTTCTTTAGCATTTATTAAATTCTCACGAGCTATCTTGTGAGCTGTGTTTAGTTTATATTTAAGTTGATCGATATAATTTTCGTAAGTGTATGTAAACTCTGGGTTTTGTTTTAATGTGCTAGGTATATTAGCTTTATGTCCAAACAATAATTCGTATGGGGTAAATTTTGTAGAAGCGTGAACAGCAGTATTATATGAAAATGTGCTAAATTTTAAAAATTTATCCCAATCGGATTGTTTTTCATTTATATAGTGTTTAAGATAATCTTTTACAGTAGAATGTGTGCGTTCAATTGAATTACTCTGAGGGTGATACGCTGAAGATAAGAAATGTTTCATTTTAAATAATTTAGTTAGCTCTTTAATCAAGTTGGATGTAAAGTCTGAGCCTTGATCTGTATGAATAACTTTAGGGATTCCAAACGTTGTAATTACATCGCACAGTTTGTCTGCAACTGTGGTCGCTTCGTGATTCTGGACAGGTATAGCGAATAAATATTTACTTAAATCGTCTTGCATTGTAATGATAAATCTATTGGCATCTTCAGTAATTGGTAATGGTCCAACTACATCGATAAATACTTTATCAAAAGGTTGATTCGAAGTAGAAGTAATTTCTAAAGGTTGACGATGTATTTTCCGGGATGTTTTATTTTGCTGACATTTAAGACAATGTTTTATATATTTACGGATATCTTTTGTCATATTTTTCCATTTATATTTAGCTTTGATGCGATTAAACATTCTATAAAATCCATTATGTCCTGCAATGACAGAATCATGGTTTTCTCTTAAAATTTCTGGAATATCTTTTTGATCGGGTGTTATTTTTCCACTAGTACATAAGTTCACAATAATTTTAGAATTTCTAAAAATGTATAAAATAATTTCTTTAATTTTATTAATATCAAATTTAGTGTAATTATCATCTGGTTTTGCAATATAAATTTCCATTTCTCCATTTACATCGAGTTTTCTTTTGAGATTTTGGACTGAATAGAAGAAATCACTGTATTTATAAGTATCATAATGATTTATTTTCGTGACACAAGTGTAGATTTTTCTTTTATCATCTATAGATTCGAAACATTTGTAAAGTTCACTAGGAGTACTACGTAAAACGTTAATGTTCGAAACTTCAATTTTAATTTCACTTTCGTCAAATTCAGACGAAGAAAATTGTGCAATATTTCCTTTAATATCTATTATAGATTGTGGAGTTTCTACGAGGTTATTATATTTTGGTTTGTCACCTAAACAATGAAATTTATAAAAATCTGTATATGATTCATGTTCTGTAAAATGTATGTCATTAGTTTGGTTAGGTTTGTCGGTAATTATTCGAGATAGACAATCCGCATTAGCGTTGATCTTTCCAGGTTTATAACAAATTTTGTACGAATATTCTTCTAATTTTAATCTCCACCGAACGAGTCGAGATATCGGGTTTTTGACTGAAAACAGGTAAATGAGTGGTCTATGATCAGTTACGATTGTAAAATTTTGTCCATATAGGTATGGTCTAAAGTGGTTTGTAGCCCAAACAATAGCCAGTAATTCCTTTTCAATAACAGAATAGTTGCATTCTGCAGGATTCAATGTACGGCTAGCGTATGCTATAGGTAAATCTGATCCTATTTCGCCTTGAGATAAAATAGCGCCTATCGCAAATTGCGACGCGTCTGTAGTAAGAATGAACTCTTTTTCAAAGTCCGGATACTGAAGAATTGGTTCACTGATCAACATGTTACGTAATATATCAAATGCATTTGTATGCTCTTGAGACCATTTGAAAGTTTCTCCTTTCTTTAATAATTGAGTTAGCGGTTTGGATATTGAAGAAAAGTTTTTTATAAATCGTCGATAATATCCTGCGAGTCCGAGAAATGATTTTATTTCTTTCGGGTTTTTCGGTACTGGAAAATTTTGAATGACTGAAATCTTTTCAGGGTTTGGTTTAACACCATCCTCTGTAATCACATGACCTAAATAAATAACTTCTTTACGCATAAATTCACATTTATCTGGTTGTAACTTTAAATTATTGTCACGTAATCTATTAAATACTGCGGACAGTTTTAATTCGTGATCTTTAATAGAATTTCCGTAGATGAGAATGTCATCTAAGTAAACACAACACTGCAGTCCTTGCAATCCTGACAAGACTGTTGACATCAGACGAGAAAATGTCAGAGGTGAGTTTCGGAGTCCTTGGGGCATCCGAACGAAT
Source organism: Agapetus fuscipes (assembly GCA_951799405.1). NCBI lineage: Eukaryota > Metazoa > Arthropoda > Insecta > Trichoptera > Glossosomatidae > Agapetus > Agapetus fuscipes. The sequence continues at coordinate 9,653,566 of OX637363.1, forward strand.
TCGTAGTGACCTGATGGAGTTGAAAATGCTGTCTTTGGACAATCTTCTGGTCTATTTAAGACTTGGTAAAACCCTGACGCTAAGTCGAGAGTTGTGAAATAACAGGACCTACCTAGTTGATCTAGGATATCAGTAATGTTTGGGAGAGGAAATGCGTCTCCAATTGTTACATTATTTAATTTTCGGTAATCTATAACGATTCTCCATTTGATTTTACCTGAAGCATCCTTTTTCTTGGGTACGATCCATAAAGGTGCTGACCACGGCGATATTGATGGTCGGATAATATTTTGTTTTAACATACCATTAATTTGCTGATTAACCTCTTCTTTATGCACATGGGGAAATCTATAGTTTTTCGCTACCACGGGAGTGTTATCAGATAGGTTTATATTATGCTGAATAGCATTTGAATAAGATAGGTTGTCGCCTTCTAGGTGAAAAATGTCGTTAAATTTATTGCAAATTTCAATTACAGATTTAGCCTCCTCTTCGTTTAAATGATCGATTCGCAGAGATTTATGTAAGAGGTCTATTCTTTTACCATAGGAATTTCTTTCGCTTTTATAATTTTTTGATATCATGCATGCTTCATTAGGCAGCGGATCTAATTTTAAACTTAGATTGCAAAAAGTTTCTTCTTTTTCAGAAACATTTAAAATAGTAGCAAAGGCTTTTGCATTTTTATTCACTTTAGTGATTGCCTTGCATAATAATAATGATTCACTGATTTTCATTTCTGGGATGATCCCTTCTTTAATATATGGATTAGTAACATTAATTTCAATTAATGTCTCACTTCGCGGAGCAACGACTGTTCGTCCTGAAGAATCCAATATAATGGTAGAAAAAATCGGCATAGTTATCAAATCGTTTGATAATATACGTTTATCAAAATCAATTAAAGACCTTGTTGCCTTTAAATAATCATAGCCTAATATTCCATCAAAGGGGATATTAGTATTTTCATCGACTACATGAAAGTTATGTGACGTGTTACATAGCGATAGTTGAATGCTACCGAGAGTACAGTTAGCAGTATCTTTACAAATTCCTTGTATTTGTATTTTATGATTCGTATCTAATTTTATTTTATTTTTTAAACCGTTTATTTTAGCAATTGAAACACTTGAGCCAGTGTCTAGCAATAATTTTAAATAACCAGTTTTAGCTTCAAGACATTTTATATGAATGTGTGAATTAAGTTTTTCAGAGAAATAACTTGTTGAGTTTTTAATTACATCTTTTGTATCAAATTTATTTTTTGTGTTTTCACTTATTCTTCCTTCTTCTCGTGAATTGAAAGTGAACGAAGCTAAATCACGAGTTTCTAGTTTTTTGAATCGTGTTCCTTTGTCTGACTTTCAAACATTTTTTTCTTTCTACAATTTTGGATTTCATGTCCTCTGAATTTACAGTATTCGCAAAATAGTTTATCATTTCGCACAAAGGGTTTTTTTTCAATGTTATTTATGTTTTGAGAAGAATATTGACGATTAAAATTATTATTAGAAGATGAATATCTGTTCGTATTATTTTGATTAAAATTATTAGATGGATATCTGTTCATGTTATTTTGATTAAAATTATTAGATGAATATCTATTCATGTTATTTTGATTAAAATTATTAGATGGGTATCTGTTCATATTATTTTGATTAAAATTATTAGATGGATATCTATTCATGTTATTTTGATTAAAATGAGTTTTATTAGTATTTGATTTGTTTCCATTGAATTTACTAGGATTAGATTCGCGATTGTAATTTTTCCTATACGGATTAGACGAGTACATATCTAAAATTTGTTCTTCATTTAATGCAAGTGAAATTGCATCATTTATGGTTTTGATGTCTCTACCGCGTATTTGATTAGATATTTCAGGCTTGCAATAATAAACAAGTCTGTTGAGTGCTATTTGATTAAGCATAGTTATTTGTCCATTGATTTCATTACTATCTAAATCATCGTTGTTATGAATTGAATTAATCGCTCGTTTTAGGGTGCTTTCTACTCGAAAGGCGTACTGTTGAATGTTTTCATTTGTGAATTGTTGCATGCCTGTAAGCTCATTTAATATTTGGGAATAATGTTTTTTATCCAGATACATTGTTTTTAAAAAATCTTTAAGATTATTCCATGAAGCAAATGTTCTATTACTAATTGTGGCTTTAGCTTTTCCTTGGATTCGTGTGTGTACATAATCCAGAAGGATATCAATTTGATTAGGTGCAGCAATTTTAAATGCACGATTGCAATCTGACAAAAAGGCTGATAACTCATCGCGATTTCCATTGAATACATTAATGAATTTGAATAAGGTTTCTAATGAAAGATATAATCTTTGAGGGACAGATGCTACGGATTCGTCGTCAGTTACGTTGTTTTCGGAATTTTGTGGGAGTTGTGGGGAAGACATTTCGGAGTTGGAATTTGCCATATCAAGAAAATAAGAAAGTTACTTACAGTTTCAGAAGAATGCTGGTACTTTCAATCATTGTATGAATTTTTCCTTTTCCAAAATGAATCCCACTTCTGACACCATTTTTATTATGTTATGGCATCAATTCTCTTGTCCAGGTTCAGGTGTTATTCTACTCCAGTGGGGAGAATCGGTGACACAACTTCTTGTGGATTAACAAAAGACTGATTTACTTTTATCGTATAACTATATATTTGATAATACTTTTAGTTGTACAAAGTTAACATGAACTGTGAACAGCTCAAACTCAGTAATTGTAATCTATTGTATGGAGGGTGTGGCAGGGTATATAAAGGTTCAAAAATACAGGGTGGAAGGGATGATGATATTATTGGAAGGCCTAGGGATAATATTATTGTAAGGGCTGCGGGTGGTCAACTTATCTCTTTGCACTTGAGTGTGACCTACCCCTGCGCAGGTTTTGAATGAATAGAAATAATGCAATTCAATACAGAAAAATAAACAATACAATTTTGGGCACATTTTAGAAAGTACATGTTAAAAGTAACATACAAATAAAAGGTATCTTTGAAATTAAAGAAACAATGTTAAAGTATTGTTGTAAATATTTTAAATAGACTATGCTAGAATTGTGAGAGACATGTTAAAAATGACACATAAATAAAATATTGTCCTTTGAAATAAGGAAACAAAACTAAGGGTATTGTTAAAAAGGTACAATAGGAAGGGTATCGTAACACGTCGTTGACACGGTGTGATCATAAAGTTATGAAACATATCGATTTATTAAACGACAGATTTAGGGTATAGCCGTATAGGGCTGTAACTGTAACTCTGACGCCATTCCGCTAGGGGTGCCCTAGCTGACTCCATTTCTTCCTATCCTTACATACCTCGTTCGATTTATTCATATCCATCAGCATCACCTTTTTTATGCATTTTCTTCTTTTACGCTCGCTTTGTATATCCCCATTCTTTCACAATATTTTCATACTTTTCTCGGTCGTCCCTTCCCTCTTATTTCTTTCACACTTCCTCTGCATATATACTTTGTCAGTCTATCATCATTCATTCTTTGCTTACATGCCCAAACCATCTCATCACATTCTTTTGTATCTTAATTTTCACATCCTCTTTCAAATTACATTCTTTCTTTACCCATTCATTCCTAACTCTATCCTTCAGAGTTTTTCCTTTCATGCGTATCAAATGCGTCTCGCTTAGCGTTTAAAAAATCCTATGCTATCCATAGGAAAGATCCTGTAAATAAATAGTATCACTAAAGGAAGAAGCATTGAAAGATGCACTAGCTACAGGTACCTGGCAGAGGCGGTTACTATTAACGTGCATCCGTGCAGTGAGCTGCCTAGATTTTGTAATAATTTTAGCAAAAAAATGTATACACTTTTAACAAAAATATATCGTGTGGAAGATGTGTTAAAAGATCGCTGAAGTAAAAAATCAATAATAATTATACGAAACGCCTGATAAGCGCAAAGAACCGCCTCCATACATAATATTATGGTATAATTATTATACATGTCGTGCATATCGCTCAATGCACAGAGACCTTGAAATACTTCCATACATATTATGAAAAACTGTCGAATCCGTGGCTGTGAGGGAGAAAGCAGATCAATCATAGCTTCTGTAACGCGGTAGACAAAGATGGCAAACGCCTTGCTACGTGCAACACCCAAATATTATGAAATAGTCGACGTGTGTTGACATTATATTAACAATGAACAATGAAACCATAATAAGTTAGACCCTCCGCACATTAGACGACAGGCGACAGCGACATGTCGGCGCGAATCGGTGATCGGCGCGACTCGGCGACAAGTCGCACGTTTAATAATAAAGAGCAATAACTCAAAAAACAACAATGTTGGTAAATCACGTTTGAAGTTCAGACAACCAGTACAACTTGTATGGGATGAAAAAGGCGGCCGATGTTTTATCTCGGTCATATTCGTCCAAATTGAACGGCTGTCGCATTCTACCTATTCTTCTCGCATTGTTCTTGCGTTTTATTACAAAATCTCGATTTTCCCAATTTTCGAGTTATTTCTCTTTATTATTAAGCGTGCGAAGTGTGCGGAGCTTTGAACAAAATATTTGAAAACTGTCGGCCGCAGCCTGTCGCCGCGACTCGGCGAGCTGTCGCTGTCGCCTGTCGTCTAGTGTGCGGAGGGTCTTACTCTCCTTAGCATTTTAAAGAAAACATTGCTAAGTACAATGTTGATTATAAATAATAATTGCCAAACTGGACTCTGGATGACTTACATCCGTTCAGTTGTTAGTTGACGTAGAGATGTGTACAGTCATCGGTTGGCCTTTGATTTTGCGGGAATATTTTTTACATTCTTTTAAAAATCATCGTGAATTCATTAAAGGTTGTTGTTAATTAATTTTCTGACTATGAATTTCAATAATAAAGCAGACGTGGACTTAATAAAAATTGTTTAACAATGTAAAGCTAAATCTAAAACAGTGATTAGGGTATTTAAGCATCATGGCTGTGTGGTTGTGAATGGTTTTTTCTTTCCGTGTCGTATAATTTGTGGTGAAAAATCGTGGAGCGAAGATGTGTCATGGATCTCGCTCACCTTACTGAGGAAGTTAAACATTATGCACTTTCGTAAACTCACATTGAGCATGTAATGCCTTTAAATTAATGAGGCCAAACAGATCTTCCACAATGGCTTGATGTTGGTTATAGAGAATCAATCAAAAATTTCAATGATAAAGTGCATGAGAACAGATTAATTTTATCCGGAATAATTTATTTTGTGCTGTTTGTGCGGATGGATTTCCATTTTAAATAACTGTAAGTACGCGCTTAAATACATATATTCGTTACATGCAGAAAAACGGGTGTAGGTACGTACTCGTGTATAGCTTAATAAAACATTATATATGTACGCATTTCTTACAATTTCCATTCAAAGCAAATTGGAAAATAAAAGAAAAACTATAATTGCAGAAATTATGAACTGCCAACAGTTTTATTGACGAGCCGCCTCTGGTACCTGGGATGTGTGGTCAACGAAAAGTGGGAAATGTGTCAAGAAGTCAGAAGCAGACTAGAGCAAGCCCGAAAAGTCTTCGCTAAAATGAGCAAAGTATGTTGTGCCGAAATTTGAGCCTTGAACTCCGGAAGCGCATAGTGAGGTGCTATATCTTCCCAATCGCTCTGTATGGTATGGAGGGATGGACGCTCACGCGGGCACTGGAGAGACGAATTGAAGCGTTCGAGATGTGTCTCTACCGAAAAATGCTTCGGATCTCTTGGCGTGATCGAGTCACCAATGAAAAAGTCCTCCAACGAATGCGCACTACAAAGAAGCTCCTGCCAACCATTAAGCAGAGAAAGCTTATGTACTTCGGTCACATTTTGAGAAATGAGAAGTACCGTCTCCTTCATCTTATCATACAGGGTAATATCGAGGGGAGAAGATCTCAGGGACGCCGAAGGATACGTGGCTGAAAAACCTGCGACAGTGGTTCGGCAGAAGCACCAAGTCCCTGTTTCGAGTCGCAGCATCCAAAGTCAAAATAGCCATGATGATCGCCGATCTTCGATAGAAGTGGCACAAAAAGATGAAGAAAAAGAACAAAGGAAGAAGAAGAAAGATCTTACAAAGACTGTTATTATAGTTTACCTAGCAACAGTGTGTATATACATATTTTGCATTGTCGATGTATCCAGTATAGCTGCCGACCTTCCTCGGTGCCGAGCGATGCATCGACCTTTCAGTTAGTTATCGACTACTGGCCCTATACAGGCAATGCTCACTGTACTACTACACCCCAAGTATAAAAACTTCGCGTAAATCTCATCTCGATCGCGAAATCGAAAATGTATGGAATATACGAGGACGCTCCTAGACAGTGATCTAGTTTTCATGTAGTTTTCGATTTACGTTATTGAGGTGCTTTTACGCAATTTTTTTATTATCGCAGACGGTCCGGTCGATAGCTCAGTTGGTAGAGTGCTTGCATTCCATGCCGTGAGCCCGGGTCCGAATCCCGCCGAGGGTGTCAGAAATGATTTGCCGTTTCGGTGTTTATAGCACATAGCACCTCACTAAGCGCTTCCGGAGTTCAAGGCTCAAATTTCGGCACAACACCACTTTACTCATTTTAGCGAAGACATTTCGGGCTTGCTCTAGTCTGCTTAATAATAATTGGCCAATTTGTATATCGCGCCGTTTAGTGGCACTAGCCACCCCAAGGGCGCTTAATTTTTAAACGTTCTTCTCTTACAATATCACTCCTCACCCTATCACTCCATTTTTTCCCACTCATACTTCTTAGGAAGTGCATTTCAAATAGATAGCGTAAAATAGTGATCTCAGTGAATTGCAACTTATAGTGAATGCACGGGGATTGTCTCTAACATTATCATCACTGGAGACTAGACGGCCTTGGCTGTCAACTAGTGGACGAGTGAATGAACATCCGACATGGAGGACGATGTAAGCGCTACATTTGCCAAAGTAACAACTCCAATATCAGTCGAATTTTCTTCTTCCACCCTAAATATGATCATTATATTGTTACGAACTATGAATCCGAAGTATACCTACGTGCGCCTGTACAGTTTCAATTGTGGTAGTAGAACAGCCCAGTATGATCCATGATGGTAGTATTAAGGTGTATAGAACGGCGGTCTGGTATGAGTGAGAGATCGAATGATCTGGAATATGCAAGAAAGATCTCTTTTATACCTATATATAGGGATTGCAATGGTGCGGAGAGGAGATTAGTCGCTTCAAGCATTTTGCCGTGAAGACCAATAAGCAGGGATTGTCAATTGTTGTAAATTGTGAACCAAACCGTGTAAAATAAATTATGTTAAAACATATATAATTGCAGTTTAATTAAAAGAGAACCCCAGTTAATATTTTTAATTATAACAATATTCACTAATAAAAACCGAAAAACCCGTATTTAACTGTTGACACTTGGTTGACCTCCCGAAATCGTTCGGCCTTTTAACTTTTTTGCCAAGGTGCTCAGAAACACTGCTATTTACATTAAATTCCTCGAGCCCTAAATTCTTGCACTTGGCTATTACTTTTCGTGTTCTCTGAGCCACCTTTGCTTTGTGTCCACTTGAGACAATGCAGCATCACGGGAGGGCCTTCTTCCGCTTGCATCTCACTCTATTTCTGATGCGTGTCCTGTGACACATCTCCGGATGGGATGGATGTACAGGGCGTGGGTCAGAATAGGGAGAACAAGTGTTGACACTTGGTGCATGGTGGTGGATAGACGATAGATTTGTTTTGAGTAAGTAATATAAATAACAGGCAATACTTAATTCATATAATTTCAATCATAATGACTAGATCAGCTTATCAGAAACGTACAGCTCTGTCTTAGCTGATTCTCACTCAGGTGGAAGATACGAGTATCAACCTAGGAAGAGATCTCATTGAGCGCAGCCATTGTTCTCCCTACAGTCATAACCTTTGACATGTTAGTCCTACAACTAGAATGATTACGAATGATGGAAGCAAGGTGTAGTGACTTTCCTCGTACCATTTTCACTCACTATTCACGGGGAGCTGCCACTGTTTGCACACCTGTCTTTGCCTTGCAAATTCTTCTCTCGGACAATATTATTATATACGCAAGATGCACCTCCAACCATGGAGGAAGTATTAAATGGAGGGGTCGCACGTGTGATTTAGTACCCATCAACATGATTCACCGTCTTTGACACCATACACTGATACTGTATCGCTCACGACATATGAAATGCTTTTCTCATTTTCTATGTAAGCAACGTGTCTCTACTCCGTCTTCAATCTATTTACAAATCACCAAGGAAACACATGAAATCACTATGGTAACGGATTTGTTAGTAGTGTTGTTGCAAGTATGAAGATAACTGATAAATTTCGAATTCAAAAATGTTCCCACCTCATTGTGTACGGGATGATTTCCACAAGTATCTATTACCTCGAGCATAGAAGTTACATACTTGAAGAAGCAAGTATCTATATATTTTAACATCACTAGGTCACTTTCGCGAACAAAATATTTTGACAAACAAAAAATAAATTTTATCAACGTAATCATATAGAATAGTGATTAAAGTGAAATATTATTCCATGTTCTACAACACATTTACTCTCATTTGTTGGCACGTTTAGGGAATACCCAGTTTGGCATTTATATGTATTTTTTTCCAATTAGGTAACACACCTGTTCACAGTTGGAAGGTTACCGATAGTATGAATTTGGATTTTTGTATGATGAGTGGGGTAGCGCATTGCTAATTCTCAAAGGATTGATTTCTTAGCCTATCCAGTTCTATATATCCATGCCTCCAACTACTGCCTCTTAGTTCCTCGAAGTCAACCGCAGAGTTTGACCGCAAATGGATTGAAATCAAAACGTTCACCGAGTGGCGCTGCTTTAGTTTCGTACATATTTTTTTTGTAAACTATCTTAAACGTTTACTTCGGATACAGCATTGAAGCTAATGCGGATGTATGCCAGCATATTAAAATACCTTTTACCGTCTTCAAGGATTTCTTCAATTTACATTTGCAATGCAACACATGCTCTCTTTGATTCAGCAAGAATAAACACACACACTCATGTAGGTACTTCGCGCTTTGTTTCGTCATCTATTTTTCTTATCATTTATACTGTTAGAGTTCGTGGGGTTTGCTTGTGTGTGTGTGTGTCCGCCTCTAGTTAATGATTAAATAAATGATAGGAGACCGGTCTAGTACAATCAATAATCTAGAACAAGCAAGAATGACCCCTTTCGTACCTTTATAAGCGAACCGCAATGTAACAGAGGCCATAGTTGATTGAAACATTGAGCCGTGAAGTCGATAAGCCAAGAGCTGGATAAGTGATCGATACATTGTAAACTGACATTGTGTAAAATAAATCTTGAAAAATTGCAGTTTGATTTTAAAAGAACCCAAATAAAATCCTAACAATATTATACGCAACTGAGCTGCAGATATAGTGCAACTTTTTGCTACGTTCAAGGGGTCGTAATGGCGAGTGGGACCTATTCATTGTGTTTTCACAAGTGTAGTCGCCGAGTACTACTAGCCAGTGATCCCTTTCCTTCTTGCCTAGATCATCCTTAAACCACCTACCTTCAGGTTACTTTCCGAGAAATGGGCAAACAATTATCAGGCATTGAAACCACAATGTACGAACCCCTAACTTTTGAGGAGTATGTACGAAAAATTACGAAACGTCAACAAAAGTTAATTGTTCAGGAGAGCAGTTTAAAGTTTGAAATTGCAGAAAATTGGCATAACTTTTTTTATTTTTTATCATATCGCTAAAATCAAAACAGCTCTATGTTAAAATAATAAAGGCATTTATTGGAATTCCTATTAATGTGGTTTTACAATTTTTTTATGTCACAAGCTCCTTTAGGGAAAAATGGCCAAAATCTTGTCGGTTATACCAAAACCGTGCTTCGAAAACACAGTTGTTTGCTTAGGCATAAATAACAACAAAAATCATTGTAGAGTTATGGGAGTTAGAGCATTAGAAAGAGCGGAAATTTTTAGGATAGCATTCATAAATCATTTTTGACCAAAACGTCCTACTTCCTTTTAACTGTCGATATAAAGAATCATTTGAATCAACGGATCAAAAGACCTTTTACAATGACGTTTGTTTTGCTCGTAAAAAGGTCGATAGCTCAATTGGTAGAACGCTTGCATTCCATGTCGAGAGGAAGGGTTCGATCTCAAGGTTTACTCAGCCTTCACAGGAAATGAGAACCAGCCCCCCCGGAAGCTGGGAAACCCCCACTTCAACTGAAAGTGGTTGGTGTTGGTGTGGCTTCGGGAAACGCAGTCAAGAAGTTACACTATAATGTGTAGATTAGTTGCATTGTTGCATCAGGCCAACAGAAATACAAAGTAGTGAGTGAGTCGGCGTGTCGCTGTCGCAGTAAATCCTGCGCTTTATGGCGGCGCCGGCGTCGCGAGGTATTCCGGCCGCTCCATCACCATCACTTGGAGCATCATCATCATTACGTGAACTTCCTCCCAGTCTCGTCTCCTGATACCCCGAGTAGAAAACTCAACCGAAAATGTATGGCTACTGAAACGTTCTTCAGGTGTGCTGTGTTGGTTTGTTGTCTAGACCAGGGGTGTCCAACACAAAATCGTGGCGGGCCAGATTTAGTAGGGGGGTAGGCACACAATTTTCAAAAATTGCCACAAAAAAAATTTCGACGGCCGGTGCATAGATGATTGAACTTATTGCGCAATAACTATTGACGCGGGCCACATTGTGGCCTGCGGGCCGTATGTTAGACAGGCCAACCATACTCGGCCTGCTGCCCGACAAGCTTTAAACACATTTATTATCAGGGACGTGATTTACAAAATCATGCAGCAATTATAAACCAGATTGGTCTTAAATTGTTGAAAATTTATCTCAATGTCAAAAATCACACTTATATTGAAATAAACGCTTGGATACATGTTACTTTTGAGTTTTACTTTTTTCACTACTGTAATTTTTAAGGAACCGTATGCTGATAATGATAAGTGATAATATGTACTATTATTTTTCTGCTTTACTTTATATATTTTACAATCTCAAATTGTTTTCCAAAAAAATAGGGGGTGGGGAGTTTCATGGATTTTTTCGTCACACCAGTATAGTGTTGCGGCCCGCGTAGCTTTTCAAATGTATGTACGTGGCCCGCGTATGACTTTCATCCGGCCCGCGATGACATCAATAGTTATTGCGCAATAAGTTCAATCATTTAAAATTTATCCATCATTAGGTACTCAGTTCAATCTTAGGTAGCAGTTATAAACTGGGGGGGGGGGGGTGCCGGCCTTCCCGTGCGATTTTTTTTTGACAATTTTTGAAAATTGCATGCCTACCCCCCCCTTCCCCCGTCGACGCTTTTTCTAGCCCGCCACGATTTTAGAAGTACTAACTCTGGCCCGCTTTTTAAGGTGGACACCCCTGGCCTAGACTTATTGGTGAAACGCTGCGTTTGCTTTTGAACCTATCGGTGTATTTTATGGGTCGTCAGGTGCAGTACCCTTAGTGCGAGTTGCAAAACTTAAGTAAAGTAAAGTTTACGGAAAATATTCAAGAGGGATTTCTCCCACAATTTGCCGCTTTTGTTTGTTTGAACTAGATTTTCTTCATCACTGTAATTTTTTTGCCAAAACCATAAAGTGTAAGAAACAAAAACGGCAGATTTTGGGAGAAAGCACTCTTTAATATTTTCCGTAAACTTTACTTTTCTCAAGTTTTGCAACTCGTACTAAGGGTACTGTGGTTTATGGGTCGTCAGGTGCAGTAAGCGCCGGCGCCTGTCCTGGTGAAGTATTTGTACTGCTATTCATACTACACGTATACAGCAACTGTGTTTCTATAACACACACACACCTACCTCCACATTCTCTCCCGGCACTTAAATTTAGCCACACACACTAAAATCCAAATCATGTTTCCCCGCTGATGTTTTCAATAATTCATGTTTAACGCAACTAAGCTACGCATACAGTGTAACTTTTGCTGCGTTATCCAAAAAGGGGTCGCATTTTTTTTCTTTTTAAGAAATCCTGTGCGGGAGACTACCTAGATTCTAGAGACTCAAGGGGTCTATGGCACTTGTTGTAGTGCCGCAGAGGTATACGAGCTTGGTCGTCGTTACAAAGCGCCTATACTCAAGCAAGACCAAGTGGTTTTTAGGCTGGATGGGCCTTTGGTGACCGGTCATTGGTAAAGGTTTATGAATTTTTCAACCCAGCGAAGAGCAAATTTGAAAATACGTATACGGTATATTTTTTGTGCTCCGCCGGGATTCGAACCCACAACCCATTCAGAGTCCGCAGTGTTGCCACTGAGCTACGGATGTGGCGAGTTGAACCTTTTTATTTTTACAGGTAAGGGGGCGGGCGATACGCCAACCACTTCCGTTGAAGTAGGGGTTTCCCAGCTCCCAAGAGGGCTGGCACTCGTTTCTTGTGAAGCCTGAGTAAACCTTGCCGGTATTTTATTTTGGGGTTTGAAATAAACACAGAAACGGGAAATCATTTCTGACACCCTCGGCGGGATTCGAACCCGGGCTCACGGCATGGAATGCAAGCACTCTACCAACGGAGCTATCGACCGGTCGTTTGACTTCCATTTTTATAATCCATCAGTAGCGCAGAGTCCTACTGACACGATTCCCATTGGCGTCTCTTTGGAAATTATTAGGCATGAATGATAGTAAATTTAGTGGTTTGTGTATTAACAATGTGATTTTTTTTTAACTCATTTAAAGAAAAATAGGGGAGTTTTACCTACCATTAAAACTCTTATTATGTTTCTATAGATGTCTGGAGTCCATATTATGAGAGAAACAATCACTTTTCCCCTTTTATGTGGTTTTTTAGTCTATTCCTGGGTCTTTGATTTGCACTTTTTTACACTTTAGGCACTTTCTACTCTATGGTCGCTTTTTCCCCATTTCCTGTTCCCTATTTCCAGTTTCCCCATAACCCGGTCGCAATTTTTCATAAAGCTCATAATACACCAGGTAGGGGTTACCTGGACTCCAGACATCTATAGAAACATAATAAGAGTTTTAATGGTAGGTAAAACTCCCCTATTATGTGTTCTGAGAGATGTCTGGAGTCCATATTATGAGAGATCTGTCTATTATCTCCTGGTGACCGGGGACGTCTTTATTTGATATTAACTGGTTGAAATAGGGAAAGATCTTCTGGAGCTGTATGTTTCAACATCTCTTTCTGATAGTATTTTCTGAAAGTGTTTTCCTTTTTCCAGTTGCCTCTTTCCAGTATGTTATCTATTGGATTAAGTGATGCGACCGCTGAACGTGTGCTGCCGGGAGTGGCCTCTACTCCTGCTGATTTTAGCGTGTTCTTTACCCATCCTCCTATGATTGTTCTTGCAGCTGCCTTCACTTGTACTCGGGTGCTGATGAACAGGTTATAAAGATTTTGTCCTGATCTCCTTTCGCGTGATAGTTCAATCAGCTTCCTTATCCAGAAGACTGGGTTGACGTTGTGTTCCTTGGATTCCAGAAGTCTCCGATTAGATTGTCGGTGTTTGAGGGTATCTGTTTTTGATCTAAAGAATGGAATTAACACAATTGATGTGCCTTCGTCGAGAATGTTTCCTTCTGTGATATTTAGCAAGGTCAGATCGTGTACTCTTCTTCCTGAAGATAACAGAAGTAAGATTGCCGTTCTACACGCAACTTCATAGAGAGAATCTGATCGAGGAGTGTTCCTGACTAGCCAGTCTCTCACTATCTGCCGATTCCACACAGGGGACTTAGGAGGGTTGATCTTTACCATTGCTAGTGCTTTTAATGTTTTTAAATTTAATTTCACTAGGAAATCTGAGCTGAGATTATTTTCCATCATTGCGTTGCAGAAGGTTACGATGGCTGACTTGTGTACCAGCATAGTCCTGTATGATAGTTTTTCGTTAATGAGCAGTTGCGCTAGATACCTTGCCAATTGATTAGGAGATGGTGTGTTGGGATGGGTATTATTCGCCAGTATCCAGCGGCACCATCTTTGCCAAGCAGGTTTATATGTGTTGAGTGGGGAAGCTCGCCATCCTGACAGGAACAGTCTTTTCTCTTCCGCGTTCCAGGAATTTAAGATACTGTCCCCAGTCCCAATTTTCCACACTTCCATTTCCAGATCCTGAATCCTGGGTGGTGGATTGCCTGTTGATGTGTTGATTAGTACTGACACCAGGTTCGGTATTTGCATCGGAGGTACGAGTGATCGACGAATTAGTCTGGACGCCAGAAGACCCTCTGCCACCTCGGGACCACGAGTAGGTAAGTTCCGGTCGCCCCGTTTAGGTGCCTCAGGATCCTCGGTATAAGGTTTGGCGGAGGAAATATCCGACCCACATTGTAGAGCCAGTGCCGACTGAAGGCGTTTTGAAAGATTGCGCATGAGTCTGTGGAGTCTCTGGACACGTAAGTTGAACTCATGTGTGCCATGGTGGATGCGAACAGGTCTATATCTGGTACTCCGAAATGATTGAAAATGGCCTTCGTTGCTGTTGGTAAGAGATGCCACTCTGGAGGGGATCTTCCTCTTGATAGGTGATCCGCGTCTCCGTATCTTCCCGGTAGGTACTGCGCTGTTAGCGAGATTTCCCATTGGTCTGCCAGAGTCAACAGATCTCGAGTAAGATTTAGGAGTGTTTTGGATCTGGTGCCCCCTTCCTTGCGGATGTAGGCGACTACTGTCGTGTTGTCTGATTGTACCAGAATTTCGGAGCCGGAAAGGTCATGCGCTGTGCGTTGCAGGGTTGCAAAAACAGCGAACAACTCTTTTCGGTTGGAGTGCTACTTCTTTTGTTGAACGGTCCACTGTCCTGACAGCATCAAGTCGTCCAGAGTTGCTCCCCAAGCTAAGTCTGACGCATCTGTTGTCAAGAAATGTCCGAAGGTTTCCCTGTGGATGGAACTTGATTCGTTCGCATTCCCTATCCACCACTCTATTTCTTGTAAGCTGTCCTCGGTCATTTGTATGGACCCTCTTGGTGACAGGTGCTTCAGTGGCTTGCTCGCTATCTGCAATTGTCTGCAGTGGAGGCGACCATGAAGCTGGCAAAGTTTAGTCTTCCTAGGAGACTTTCCGCCAGTTTTAAGGACCATTTTCGAGAAGTCAGTATTGCTCGAAGTGAGTGGCACAATGCCTCTTGCTTCCGGTAAGAAAGACCTACTTGGTGACAGGTGCTTCAGTGGCCTGCTCGCTATCTGCAATTGTCTGCAGTGGAGGCGACCATGAAGCTGGCAAAGTTTAGTCTTCCTAGGAGACTTTCCGCCAGTTTTAAGGACCATTTTCGAGAAGTCAGTATTGCTCGAAGTGAGTGGCACAATGCCTCTTGCTTCCGGTAAGAAAGACCTACTTGGTGACAGGTGCTTCAGTGGCCTGCTCGCTATCTGCAATTGTCTGCAGTGGAGGCGACCATGAAGCTGGCAAAGTTTAGTCTTCCTGGGAGACTTTCCGCCAGTTTTAAGGACCATTTTCGAGAAGTCAGTATTGCTCGAAGTGAGTGGTACAATGCCTCTTGCTTCCGGTAAGAAAGACCTACTTGGTGACAGGTGCTTCAGTGGCCTGCTCGCTATCTGCAATTGTCTGCAGTGGAGGCGACCATGAAGCTGGCAAAGTTTAGTCTTCCTAGGAGACTTTCCGCCAGTTTTAAGGACCATTTTCGAGAAGTCAGTATTGCTCGAAGTGAGTGGCACAATGCCTCTTGCTTCCGGTAAGAAAGACCTACTTGGTGACAGGTGCTTCAGTGGCCTGCTCGCTATCTGCAATTGTCTGCAGTGGAGGCGACCATGAAGCTGGCAAAGTTTAGTCTTCCTGGGAGACTTTCCGCCAGTTTTAAGGACCATTTTCGAGAAGTCAGTATTGCTCGAAGTGAGTGGTACAATGCCTCTTGCTTCCGGTAAGAAAGGAATTTGCAATTGTTGTGCGTGTCCCAAACGATTCCCAAGTACTCTAATTGTTGAGTGGGGAAGAGCACTGACTTCTGGAGATTTACATACCACCCCAGAGATTGTAGGATATCTACTGCTAGATGCGATTGCCGACAAAGATCGTCCTTGGATTGGCTCGCAAGGAGGAAGTCGTCGAGATAAACGATTGTCCGAATACCTCGTCGCCTCAGTAGTTGGGCTACCCAATTTGTAAGGGTTGCAAACATTCTGGGGGCAGATGAAAGGCCAAAGGGCAGACTTGTCATCTGAAGTAATTCTCCTCGATAGACCAGTCGCAAAAATCTCCAATGTTTCTGTGCACTTGGGAGATGAAAGAAGGCTTGCGATAGGTCTATTTTCGACAACCAATTGTTTGGCTGCAGAAACTCTGGCACTTTGTAGTGGCTATGAGTTTGAACGGAACCGGGTCCAGGAAGAAGTTTAACGATTTCAGGTTGAAAATCATTCTCGAGGAACGGTCCGATTTGGGTGTTAGGAACATTTTTGATAAGAAGCTGGGAGATGACTCCGCGGCCTCTATAACGCCGAATTCGGTCATTTCCTTTATTTGAGAGTCCATTTCGGGTGAAGGACTCGTCTGGTATAGCATTAAGGTCTTTTTGTGTGGTAATATCAGAGGGGGAATTGAGATGAAAGGTATTCTTACTCCGATTATCATCTTCAGGATGTGGTTTGGTGCTCCGAGTGACGTCCAAACCTGTAGGGAGGACTTCAAGCATCCTCTGCGAAATGGTTTCTTGTCATTTTCGTGGATGCCTCCGTCTGTCTCCTTTGAGATTTCCTGACCGTGTGTTATTCCCTGCCCTTTTTCCTCTTGAAGAGAAATTTGGAGCGTCTCTAAGGCCTCGATTGCTTTCCGCAGTGGGTCGTTGCTGCCCTCTAAAAAACTGATTCCTTTTCTGTACTGAAACGTGCGGTTTCGATGAGGTGCTGGGTTGAGGGCACTGGGTCTTCACTGACAATTTGTCGGTGGTCCCCACTCTAGAGAAAAAAGACGTGAGACTGTCTTTGCCAAACAAGTGTTCGGTACTCGGCGGGAATTTGTTTAACCCCTCTCACATGCTCTTCCTTAACATGCCCTAGCACAGCTTTCCTGCGGAACTGGAGGGCCTCTGTCCGCCTCCCCCATTCAGTTTACCTCAACATTCAGTCTACCCTCTGGGCTCCGTGCGTGCCGGCTTCTCGCACCAGAGATCAAGGCCGCACCTTCCTGGAGGAGTTCATTTACACTGAACAACTGACCGTCATTAATGATCCTCTTAGCATTCCTACCTTCACGTCACACTCAGGGACCGGGGAGTCGCACATAGATGCGACACTCACAAGCCCCTCTTTTAGCCCCTTTGCCATCTCCGACTGGCAGGTCCACCCAGACGCTTCTTGTAGCGATCATAGACTCATCACATACAGGTTATCCACCCATACTTCTCTTCCCCCTATCCCCCTCTCTGGAGCTGCACTTCCTGCGCACTTTAGGGCCGGGAACGAAGTGGGATGGGAGGGCTTCAGGGCCAGCCTTGGGGAGCGCTTCGACCGCATCGCCCGTGAGGGCTGTAATGGTCCGGAAGAAGCTGCCGATAGGCTGCAGGAGGCCATCATCATGTCCGCCAATGAGTCCATTGGGCGTTGTGGCCCGCCGCGATCGAGACCCTCCGCCTGGTGGAACAACGGGCTTGCAGCCCTCCAGGGAAGGGTTAAACATGCAAGGAGGAAGCACCAGCGGGCCGTGGCAGGTACCTACTGTCCCTGTCATCTCAGTGACACCGCGCTGTCACAGATCATCCCAGCCTCTCAGGTTGTCCCCCCACTTGATACTGCCGCCGCCCGCGATGGCGCCGGCGCCGTCACCTCCTGCCCGCGCTGCGCTTCCCGCACCATCCCCGACCGGTATGGGGTTTCACCTGTGGCGTTCCTTAAGAACGCCCTCCGGAGATCACTTCGAGTGTATAAGCAGGAGATGAAGAAGGAAAAGAAGGCCGCGTGGCGCGCGTTCATCACTGCTAGCACTAATCCGGACCCCTGGGGAGAGGCATACCGCATGGTAACGTCTAGCGTCACGCTGGGCGGGGTGCTTAGCGGAATCACTCTTCCTGGGGCGCGCGGCCACTCTGGCACACTCACGTCCACGTGCGAGGCCTTCCTCGACGCGCTCATCACCACGGACTGCCCGCTGATTGACAGCGAGCAAGATGCACAGATCCGTGCCGAGGCTGCGCGTCCATTGGATAGCGCAGAGTCGTCTCTACCCACCTTCAGTGAGATAGATGCGATTGTAAAATCACTTGCTCCGCGGAAAGCCCCTGGACTAGATAGAATCAATAATTCTATGGTCAAGGTGGCGTGGGCCGTAGCCCCACACGACATTAAAGCCATTTTCGCCGCGTGCATCCAGCAAGGAGTCTTCCCGCGCTGTTGGAAGGTCGGCCTCCTCAAGGTACTCCGCAAAACCACCGCGAAACCACCGACGGACCCTAAAGCATATCGCCCCATAACCCTTCTCCCAGTCCTTGGGAAGATACTCGAAAAGCTCATCGCTAATCGAGTTGAATCCCACCTCACCACTTCCGGAATGTCGATTTCCGCCCGCCAGTATGGCTTCCGGCCTGGCCTCTCTACGGAGGACGCCATCCGGTCGGCCATGGAGGCGGTCAGGGAATCGACTTCCAAGTACGTACTGGCGGTTCTCCTGGACATTTCAGGCGCTTTCGATAGCGCCTGGTGGCCCATGATCTTGGCGAAGCTCAGGCGTCGTAATATTCCGGCTAATATATACGACTGCATAGCTTCGTACTTCTCCGCGCGACGCGTTACGATGGACGCGGGCCCCACCCTTATTGAGAGGGATGTATCCAGGGGATGCCCCCAGGGCTCAGTCCTCGGGCCCCTCCTCTGGAACATCCTGTTTGATGATCTTCTCTCTCTCCCTCTCCCCCAGGGCTGCGAGGTGCGTGCTTACGCGGACGATGCGCTTCTCACTGTGGAGGCGGGATCACGTGCTGAGATGGAATCTCTATCTCAGTCAGCCCTCCGCGCCATAGCAGACTGGGGGGTTAATAATAAGCTCTCCTTTGCTCCCCACAAGACCGAAGCTATCCTCCTCAAGGGTAAGCTAGACGTCGGTAGACCCCCAAAAATAATGTTCCTAGACACACGCGTAAAATTCTCGCGGACCGTAGTATACCTGGGCGTTTCCCTGAACGCCAACTTCCCCTTCGTTGAGCACGCGAAAGCCATCACCCAGAAGGCGAATAGCGCATTCGGGAAGATGGCTCGACTATCGAACACGTCGTGGGGCCTGCGGGGTCGTGCACTCCGCATCCTCTATGACTCGGTCTTCCTCGGCACCGCCGCTTATGCGGCGTCATGCTGGGCGGACAAGTGTCGGCGTGGAAATGCACGACGCGCGGCGCTTTCCGGTCAGAGGAGTTCGTTGCTCCTCCTGACAAAAGCGTACCGATCCACCGCGACGGACTCGCTCCCGGCCCTAGCCGGGGTGCTCCCCCTCGACCTCGAGCTCCAGTACCGCGCCGCTATCGGTTCTCTCAGGCGAGGCCTCCCGGCCAAGCTTGAACATCAGGTGATCCCGCCGCCGCCGGATGGACGCCTGACGCAGCGTGTCAGGGACTCGGTTCGCGACGCTATATACGCACAGTGGCAAAGGTACTGGGACGTCACATCGTGTGACAAGGTCATCTACTCCTTTTTTCCGTCGATCAGGGAGCGCATGGCTGCGCGGTGGCTCGTCCCGGACCACTTCACCAGCCAGTTCCTCACTGGTCACGGGAAATTTGCGCACTACCTTTTAGAACGGGGCGTCATCTCTCAGGGTGGAGGGGAGTGTTTGTGCGGACCCATTGCCCAGGACGTGCGGCACGTCCTGTGGGATTGCCCTCTGCTGCACTCTCAACGAGAGCTCCTCATCGACGCAGTCCGGCCGGCCGGTTCCGGACCGGTCGGCTACGCGGACCTCGTTGCCAGTAGAGCCAACTACCTTGCATTCCGCCGCTTCTGCCAGTCCTGGCACGAGTTCGCAGTCGCGGGCTCAAGACTGGGCAGAGGTGACCATTAGCCCTCAGTCAGTCCTCGCGACACCCATACATATTGACGTATGTACACCCATAACTTACTGCGCTCAGCGCGGATGGCAACTCGTTCGATACACGTCAATGAAGGGCTCCCGTCAGGCACATTAGCTTCAGTAACCTCGACGTTCTGGGGAGGGTGGGACTTCTTAGAGTCATGCGTTAGCCCCTGATTTGAGGATCCTCTTTTTCCTTTCTTGAGTAGAGTAACTTTAGCTGATTAACTTCAACGGGAAGGCCTTCCGCCGCCAAAAAAACATTGCAAGTGAAGTATCACCAAGTGAAGCGACTCCGCATGAGTTGTATGAACTTGGTGGGTGGAGGTGGGTAAAGTGCCTCCCCCATACCGTCTGGAGGATGTCTTCCGAGACTTTCTGGTATGGCGAGTCCAGAGCGAACAGCGTTTTGACCTTTTCGAAAAGGGCTTTCCTCGCCAAGGTCGTGTCGCTCCGGGCTCCCCAGTTGACCAAGGTCTGAAGCCCAGACTGGAACTCCTCTTTCTGGATGAGGAGGGCGTGGGACATGGCTGCAAACGACCGCTCGCCTGAATAGGGGAGCTTACGTCGCACTGGCGAAGTTCATCGTTCACTGCCAGGTCGACGAACGCCGGTTCTGCCAGGTACTTTTTCTGTACCTCGGCGTACCTTACTCCGGCCCAGTTTTCACTGTCGAAGTGCTGGAGCCTTTGGAGCGCTTCGACCCTGTTGCTCTTGGCCTTGGGGTGAGCTGGTTCTTCCACCGTTGTGGCGGCTTCCTGGAAGCTCAGCAGTAGCTCTTCCTGGGCCTCCTCATTCTCTTCCAGTCCCGAAGGTTGTTAGAGGAAGTTGCTGGAAGAGTTTCCTGCCGCCGATTCAACGAGATTTCCCATAGAACTGGCGGGCCAGTCACCGAAAACTGCGTTCGTCAGCATCACGATGTGGGAAACCAGATAATCTATCCTTGGGTCCAAGACAACCCTCAGCCGTTTCTGACGCCGCGGCGGTGAACCTGATTCCGAAGTGTCGTATCCGCGTTTTAGTGACGCATCACCTGAATCCTGTGAGATTTCGTCGAGAGGTTGCCCTTTATTGTTATCACAACTCATAACATTGATTTTGATGTTATATAAAGTAAAAACTCCGTTAAAATAACGAAAAACGTTTTTCGTAAATATGACAGCGTGGCATAACCAACAAAAATACGTATGCGAACTTTTAACCACCACAATATCACCTGTTTTAGTTTTTAATTGTTCACAAGGACACAAGATGGTAAAATAACACTCTTTTAAATGTTTTTGCCCAGGAATATTGTCAATTCACTCAAATTTTCGAAGGTAAAATCAACTGACATGTGACCACAAGGGGAAAATGACGCTTTATGAAAAATTGCGACCGGGTTATGGGGAAACTGGAAATAGGGAACAGGAAATGGGGAAAAAGCGACCATAGAGTAGAAAGTGCCTAAAGTGTAAAAAAGTGCAAATCAAAGACCCAGGAATAGACTAAAAAACCACATAAAAGGGGAAAAGTGATTGTTTCTCTCATAATATGGACTCCAGACATCTCTCAGAACACATAATAAGTTTTTGGACTTTCACAGGCTTTGACCGTGGTCCATAGTTTTTTCTTTTTTTTTCTTTTTGACACTTCTTGAAGACTTCAGCTGACGTTTAGCCACCTCTTTGTGTGACTTTTTCGGAACTCCGCTCACTTCTAAAGTGATCAGACTGTACTGTAACTGTAACTCTGTCGCCATTCCGCTAGGGGTGGCCAGAGCCTTTGCAGAGCTGCCTCCATTTTTTTCCTATCCTTACATACCTCTTTCCATTCTCATACCATTTACATACCGTTTTCATGCATTTTCTTCTTTTACGCTCACTTTGTATATCCCATTCTTTCACAATATCCTAAATCTGATCACTCCATACTTTTCTCGGTCGTCCCTTACCTCTTTTTCCTTTCACACTACCTCTGCATACATATTTTGTCAGTCTATCATCATTCATTCTTTCCACATGCCCAAACCATCTCATCACATTATTTTGTACCTTAACTTTCACATCGTCTTTCAAATTACATTCTTTCTTTACCCATTCATTCCTAACTCTATCCCTCAGAGTTTTTCCTGTTATGCTTCTCAAATGCTTCATTTCCACCGTACATACTCATTTCGCTTACATCAGAGAATGCATTTAACATGAGACTTAAATGTTAGCATATCTTTACAGCTTAGGTTATTATATAGTAGATGCATACTTGCATGTAAATGTGCGTGCACGGACCCTGAGACCGGCTTACAAGGTTCACACACCATTCGCCCATTTTGGAAATAAGTCATTTACCAAAACGAGTAAATCCCAGTCGATAGCACGCCCAGATAGCGATCGTTATGGTTGTATGTTAAACCATAAGTTATGGTTTTATGTTAAACCATAACCAAAAATGATTAGAAATAAATAAATGTTAGATTGGCGGTGCACGGTGGTATACTAGTGCCAACCTTGATGTATGGAAGTGAAGCCTGGACGGTGAGTGAAAGGGAAATTAGTAAAGTCCATACAGCAGAGATGGACTATCTAAGAAGTATGATTGGGAAAAAACGAAGTGACAGGGTGAGGAATGATTTTGTAAGAGAAGAATGTGGTGTAAGGGAAAGTGTGAAAGTGAAGATTAAAAGAAGTATGTTAAGATGGTTCGGGCATTTGGAGAGAATGAGTGATGAAAGATTGACGAAGAAAGTATATGTTGCTAGAATAGATGGATGTCGTGGTAGAGGAAGACCGAGAAAAGTATGGAAGGATCAAATCTCTGAAATAGCGAATGAATGGGAAATTCAGAGTCATAATAAAAGGAGGACTTGTATGAAAAAGGTTATGACTCTGGATGAAATGAAAGAAGTATGCAAGGACAGGAAGAAGTGGCGGCTAATCTGCAATGCTGATTTTTAATGTTGGTTTATTGGCTTGCTACATTTTTTGCATAAGACATTTCTTTTTTTTTTACTTTTTTGTATAGATTTATTTTTAAGGTTTTGTTGTTTTCTTATACTTAAATGTTATTTTTTACTCGTATTCCTTGACTTATAGGTTGGTATGAGGCTGACCACCCATACTGTAAAAAATGGTTCACTTTGCCAATGTCACCCCTGTTTCAGGGAATGTCGGCAAGAGTTGCAGGGCTTATGTTCATTTGAGGTTTGGATTTTATTTGTAAGTACACAATCAGCATTTGTAAGCGCGAACTACACGTGTTTGTTTGTGGGCATACATCTGAGAGCTTTGAATGAATATATCCTTGCAACTTAGAATATTATTATTATTCATTAATAATAAACAATAATGAATTATGAAATTATGATATTAATACCTGTTTCTGGCCAGGCAGAAAAGGTTGGTGAATTGCATTCCTCTTCACAAATCTATTTTTTTTTTAAATATTAAAAAATAAAATATATGGTTCACCTTGCCAATGTCACCCCTGTTTCAGGGAAGGTCGGCAAGAGTTGCAAGGCCTATGTTTATTTGAGATTGTTTTTATATTAAAGGTCCACATGCGGCATGTGTTGGGGCGAACTTATACGTGTCTGCTTATGGGAATGCGTTTTAATATGAATCTTAAATGATACATATCTTTGCAACGTAAATTAGATTAAATTTGATAATATTGATCGTAAACTTAGCAAATACAAAAAACAAAATTCCTATTTAAAAACCCCTAGCCCAAGCCGCCAACATTACAGATCAACCGCCATTTCTTTTCGTCCTATTATTATAAGACTCCGAATATAAGTGATTGTTGTTTTTCTTTGTTTCTGCGCGTGGCTATACGGAATTAAAATCCACCTATACACCCATCATGCTGCTGCTGTGTGTATGTGTGTTTGTGTGTGTTTGTGTGTGTGTGTGCGTGTATGTGTGTGTGACCACCAGGGGGCCGGTCACATTCCCATCATCATCATCATCACCACAGCGTTGTCTTGTCTGTATCGGGTGATGTCATCCAGTCGGAGTTGGGCGTCCACTCTTGAGTACGCCTAATTAATAATGTTTGTTGGCGAGTGTTGTGTGCTGTATGTAGGTATGCGGCATAACCTTCCAACAACATTGCAAGACCACGACCGGTCCGTAGTCTAGTGTTTAACACTTCTGACTCGTAAATGGAAGGTTGTGGGTTCGAATCCCGGCGGAGCACGAGCAATATACCATTCATTATATTTTCAAATATTCTCTTCGCTGGGTGAAAAATTCATATATCTTTACCAAAGACCGATCACTAAAAAGGTCCGTCCAGCCTTACAGCAACTGGGTCTGGCTTGAGTATTGGCGCTTTCTACTTCTTCTTCTTCTTGTGCCACTTCTAGCGAAGATCGGCGATCATCATAGCTATTTTGATTTTTGATGCTGCGGCTCGAAACAGGGACTTCGTGCTTCTGCCGAACCACTGTCGCAGGTTCTTCAGCCATGATGACCTTCGGCGTCCCTGAGATCTTTTCCCCTCAATCTTACCCTGAATGATAAGATGAAGGAGACGGTACTTCTCATTTCTCATAATGTGACCGAAGTGCCTACATTAGCTTTCTCTGCTTAATGGTAGGCAGGAGCTCCTTTGGAGTGCGCAATCTACAGCGACGACCTAACTCGTAGAGGGCTCTTGAGGTGTGATACACACAAAAACAGCGCTCACTAAATTAATCATCCTAATATCTCTCACGTCCCTATTCACTGTCAGTGCTATGAGCACTCACAGTGCCTGTGTTGCCACTGAACTACGGACATGTCGAGCTGAGGCTCTGGCTGCCTTTCCTCACGAAACCATCTGGCCACCTATTGTCTTCAGAGTAAGAGTTCGCTTGTACAATGTTATTCAGGGGGATTATGTTGTCGGTACACCATTAGAGTTATGGGAATCGATATCGGTGTAATGGTGTGGAATGGTGCGGCGGCTCCGTAAGGTCACGCTGGGCGCCCCCCTGTCCCGCCTGCCCCCCTGCACCTCCTGCTGGAGGCGCCTGAGAGTCTGACAGGGCGGGGGGTGGAGGCGCAACTGCACACCCCACATCATACCTCACACCTATGTACACCAGATCTGGGTGCCAACAATAAATCTACCCAAGATACTCGGGATGAAATGAAACAAATATGTAAGGACAGAAGGAAATGGCGGTTGATCTGTAATGTAGGCGGCTAGGGCTAGGGTTTTTAAATTAGAATTTTATGTCTTTTATTTGTTTAGTTTACAATTTTTTTTTTTTGAAGGAATTCAAAGAAAACACTGTTTATTTTCACTCAAATATATTTAAAAAGATTAAAATCTTTAAATAAATTACAAACGCGTTTTCGACCTAGTAGGTCATCATCAGGTATCTTTTATTTGTTTTGGTAAGTTATATGGATTATTTGTTAATTGTCAAAATGTCAATCAAAGTTCGCATACGTTCGATAACGCAGGCAAGAAGTTACAATATATGTGAAGCTTAGTTGCGTTTTATTGAGTCCATTGTTAACGTGTCTATAGTTTTCTTTATTTCATTAGGCGCGTATTTTGCACTATTGTTGCATTGTAGCTTCTTGTTTCAGGGAAGGTCGGCCAGAGTTGCAGGGTGTATGCCCATTTGAGATTTGGTTTTTATGTTGTAGGTTCACATGCGGCATGCGCAAGCGCGAACTTGTACGTGTCTGCTTGTGAGAATGCATGTAATGTGAATCACCAATGTTACATATTAGTCTATGTTTAACAGTGTCGCCATCATGCATCAGGCCTACCTACATTACCTATATTGTGTGGTGGCACCGGAAGCCCGTCTCGCCATTTACCTCGGTCCGTCTGTTCCTGGGGGGTGGGGGAGGGGGGAGGCGGGCGCCTACAGGTGGCCGATAACGCCTGGCGCCTAAATATCTCCCCTCCCCCCCCCCCCCTAGTGGTATATTACATTATTGTAACAGTATGTAGTATGTACTACATTGACAAATGGTATCTATCTGTTTCAACCTACTTACTAAAATGTCCTTAGGAAGAAAGAGAACAAAGAACTTCACAGTTGCATTTCCATGTATACAGAAAAAATCGGGCGAATGTAAAAATGTTTCTAGAAAGGTGGCAGCATTGCCGCGTGCGTACTATGCCTAAACCAGTCCGAACATAGACGCATGCGGTATAAATCTTGTGATCGGTAAAATTGACTCTCTCTCTGTATTTGTTTTGATGTTTATACATATTATTATTTGTGTTTAAGAGAATGTTACTTGTTGTATAAGTTCCTTGAGTTATAGGTTGGTATGTGGCTGACCAACCATGCTGTAGAAAATGGTTCACTTTGCCAATGTCACCAGTGTCACCACTGTTTCGGGGAAGGTCGGCAAGAGTTGCAGGGCTTATGTTCATTTGAGATCGGGTTTTTTATACTGTAGGTCCACATGCGGCATGTGTGAGCGCGAAATTATGCGTGTCTGCTTGTGGGAATGCATTTCATATGAATCTCAAATGATACATATCTTTGCTGCTTAGATGTAGGTCCCCATGTGAATCAACACAGGCAAAACTGCATCGAGTTACTAGATAAAATTTCAATAAATATTTTATTATTGGTTGCTAAGACGGCAGTCTCATACAACACTGATGTTTGCTCGCCGAGAAAAAAGTTCAAAAATCTCTTGCTCTAAATCCTGTCTTTCATTAATATCTCATAGGATTCCATAAAAAAACACTATCGCACTGTCCTATTTGTACAGACTCTGTTTCCGTTTGTACAGACCAGCTTGCCGCTATGCCCACTAATGTCGTGGTCTACCTAATGACTGATAAAGCAAGCATTGTAATCGGAAAGTCAAAACGATCGAAACCACTTATTACCGCAGGTGACACGATTCTGTACCTCTGTCCGGTCGATGGCACAGTGGGTAAAGTGCAGTGGCGAAGGGTGCCACACAAGCCGGTTTCCATCTGCTTTCCGCTTAAAATTATGTAACAAAGTATAACAAATATAGGCACAAAGTAAAAAAATACATTTAAAACCAAAGAAACAATACGTATTTTTCCCCCATTGAAACCATGCAGTCTACTTTATTATCATTGCTGCCTCATTTTAAACAGGAAACCGATGGAAACCGGCTTGTATGGCACCCTTCGTCACTGGTAGAGTGCTTGCATTACATCCCGTTTTGTTGCTTCTTTTATACTCAAATTAAAATTAAGACATCGTCAGATGGAGCAGGAAGAGGAGACGGTTCTGGAGGGACCATATAGACCGCATGAACGAAGGAAGGATAGCCCGAGTCGTGGTACAGGAGATACCGGACGTCCAGCGTCTACCAAGACGCCCTTCCAAAAGATGGAAAAACAGCTCGGTTTCAAATCCCACCGAGTGTGTCATGAATGATATCCCGTTTCGGTGTTTATTTCAAAACCCCAGAATAAAATACCGGCAAGGTTTACTCAGCCTTCACAAGAATTGAGTGCCAGCCCTCTCGGGAGCTGGGAAATGCCCACTTCAACTGAAGTGGTTGGCGTAAAGCCGGCCCCCTTACCTATAAAAAATAAATAGGTTCCACCCGCCACATGCGACCTCTTCGGGGATTACGCGGCCAGAAGTTGCTCTACATGTGTAGCTTAGTTGCGTTACGTTTGCGTAAGGTGTCCGCATTCCTAGCGGGAGCTCGAGTCCGAGGGTGAAAATATGACGAAAATGGAAATTTCACACATCAATCAATCAAAACGCGCAAAACTAATTATAAAATGCATGAAATGGGAACCTGCCATTATTTATAAAGTTTAATAAATTTGAATTATTTCCGTGTGTGAGGGTGATTATAAATGTTGCCACAAAATAAACACATTCCCTACCCATAGTAGGTATTTAATCACTATCTGTCTAGTGACGTCACACAGACCCCTCATTTGTATTACCTTATTTTCACGCAAAGTACCGATAAATAAACATGAAATGTAAAGTGAGGTGTATTTAATTTCATAATAATCGTTGTGCATTTTTTTGTGGGTAGATTAATAAATAACCAGGGAAATACGTTTTAATTTATTCAATCTATATAATTTTCAATATCTTTCGTATGCTCCTATTATTTTTGTAGTGATGTAGGTATTCCTTGACTTATATGTTGGTATGAGGCTGACTACCCATACTGTTAAAAATGGTTTACTTTGCCAACATCACCCCTGTTACAGGGAAGGTCGGCAAGAGTTGCAGGGCTTATGTTCATTTGAGATCTGGTTTTATATTGTAGGTTCACATGCGGCATGTTTAAGCGCGAACTTATACCTACGTGTCTGCTTGTGGGAATACATTTAATGTAAATCTTAAATCTAATATTTCTTTGCAACACAGATTTTAGATTTTTTTTAGGGGAAATTTATTTCCTCAACCTGGCAACACCAAGTAATTCCATCGATTTCCGTTCCAATTTCAAATAAGGTAGTCGGTGCAATGCCGCCAACCCGCCGATACTTAAATTCATATGTCAATGAAAATAAGCGTATTATTATTATTGTACCTACCCGCATTTTACGAGTAGGTATTGTTTGCGGTCTCACTGGCACCGCTGTGGAAGGAAGTATGACGTGGACGGTGGCGCCAGCTGCCCGTATCGGAAATTGATTCTTATTCATAGTGGGCGGAAGGCTCATTCTGCCTTATCTGCTTCAAGGCAACCCGTACTGGCGCCAGCGGAACGGCTTGTACTACGTTTAAACTCAATCACAGCGTTTGTGAAAATAAAACATGGCATCTAAAACGTCCGCAAGAGGCGCGGATTTATTTACAGTATATTTTTTGTACGTAACGTTTTTACTGGGGGTGCTGACTGGCGGCAATGCAGATCGCTGCATTGTGCCAAAATATAATAACACCTCTCCCGGCGTCGTATTTGACATTCTTGGCCTTACTCTGTACCCTGAGTACTAGTTTTTTCACTTTACTCGAAGTATTGAGTATTCGAGAAAAATGTATGTGAACTTGTAAAGCACCTCTGGCAAAACAAGTTTCGAAACCTTTTTTTGCCAGGGGTGCTTGAAAAAACTCGTACTCAGGGTTCTTATGTGCATTTGTGGTTTTATTGTCTTGTTTTTAACGATATCTGTAATAATAATTATTAACGATACTTATTTGTAAAATGTGAATAGTTTTTGACAG
Source organism: Agapetus fuscipes (assembly GCA_951799405.1). NCBI lineage: Eukaryota > Metazoa > Arthropoda > Insecta > Trichoptera > Glossosomatidae > Agapetus > Agapetus fuscipes. The sequence goes on from OX637363.1 coordinate 9,682,733, forward strand.
CAAACGTCATTTTCTCGAAGCTTCCTTATCCGGTATTGCAAATGACGTCCCATATTTAAATCCCCAATCTAGGGGATTTCTTTGTTCTGCATTTTAATATCTAATTATATATTCCAGTTGCTATAAAAAAAATCTTTTCATGGGTGTCTATGATCTCTATAATCTAAGTTGCAAGGATATACATTTACATTTAAAACTCATATCAAATGCCATGCCCACAAAAAACCTGAAATGAACATAAGCCCTGCAACTGTCCATTGGTTGCATTCAAATGACTATACGTAGCATTTAATACGACAAAAACAGATCATGCTCTTGCATCTCTACGAAAAAACTTTGCCAATGACACCCCTGTCTCAGGGAAGGTCGGCAAGAGTTGAAGGGCTTGTGCTCATTTGAGATTGGCTTTTTTATATTGTAGGTCCACATGCGGCATGTGTTTGCGCGAACTTATAAATGTCTGCTTGTAGGAATGCGTTTAATATGAATCTTGAATGATATATATATCTTTGCAGCTTAGATTTAGCTGTAGATTAACAAAGCATATTATAAATACTACTTTGATTGTAAAAATGTTAAATGAAATTAAATATTATTAATCATCCATTTTTACAATTTTATTAAGTCCGGGCAATATTTTTGTTTTGTGAGATAAAAGCAGGCCAACACATGCCAGACCGGCGGGCTTTTGAATATTTGCAAACTTTGTTATCAGCTGTTCGTTATTGAATTTAGTATTAACGTGATACCAGACGTTCCGATATTCGTTCATTTCTGCCTTCGGATTATTTGTACCTACCTTTCAAATTCTATCGTCGAATCATTTATTGCAAAACATTGATTTAAAAAAAAATGTAATTTTTCATGTATGTTCCTTGACTTATAGGTTGTTATGCGGCTGACCACCCATAATATAAAAAATTGGTTCACTTTGCCAATGTCACCCCTGTTTCAGGGAAGGACGGCAAGAGTTGCAGGGCTTATGTTCATTTGAGATTGGGTTTTTATATTGTAGGTCCACATGCGGCATGTGTTAGCGCGAAATTATACATGTCTGCTTGTGGGAATGCATTTAATATAAATCTTAAATGATATATATCTTTGCAGCTTGGATTAGATTAGATTAGATATCTGGATTTCAGCGGAAAATAATATTCGCCTAAATCCAAAATTTTGGGTCGGTTCAGAGCCCGTTCCCACTTGTCGGGTGTCGGATCCGTATATTGATCGGAGGTTCCAGTGGCAGAACATTATGTATGGAGCTATTCACACTTGTCGGAAATCGATTTTGTCCGAAATGTTCTGCAACTGGAACCTCCGATGAATATACGGATCCGACACCCGACAAGTGGGAACGGGCTCTCACTTGTATTTTTCTTTTTTCATTACTGCGCTCTGAGTGAAAGATTCTAATCTAATCTAAGTTGCAAATATATGTAGCATTGAGGATTCACATTATAATATGCATTTTCACAAGCAAACACGTATAAGTTCGCGCTTGTACATGCCGCATGTGAACCTACAACATAAAAACCCAAATGTTAAATGAGCATACTCTTGCCGACCTTCCCTGAAACAGGGGTGACGTTCTAATCTAATCTAATCTAATCTAAGCTGCAAAGATATATATCATTTAAGATTTATACTAAATGCATTCCCACAAGCAGATATGTATAATTTCGCGCTAACACATGCCGCATGTGGACCTACAATATAAAAACCCAATCTCAAATGAACATAAGCCTTGCAACTCTTGCCGTCCTTCCCTGAAACAGGGGTGACATTGGCAAAGTGAACCAATTTTTATATTATGGGTGGTCAGCCGCATAACAACCTATAAGTCAAGGAACTGACGTTGGCATAGTAAACCATTTTCTACAGCATGGGTTTTATTTGTTAGTACACAATCAGCATTTGTAAGCGCGAACTACACGTGTTTGTTTGTGGGCATACATCTGAGAGCTTTGAATGAATATATCCTTGCAACTTAGATTATAGAACTTAGATTATAGATTATAGATGGGTGGTCAGCCTCATACCAACCTAAAAGTCAAAATTGTATAAAAATCTAGAATTATCACCAATATGCTTAAATTTAATTCTTCAAACCTCTTCGCAACTAAAAGATGAATCCACGGCTGTAACATCCTTGAGCGTGAGATGCCAAAAAAAAGAATAGTAAAAAAAATTGAAGTGTTTAATGTCACCGTTTGCCTACGTACAATGAACATCCCAGAAGTTGATTACGTTCCTCGTGTAGTTGGTATCGCTGTACCCGTATGGCGTATTGATAAGGTGCAAGGCAATATTGTTATTGTTATGCAAATGTGTCGGCGATAGAGCCGCGCGGCGCCTGTGAAGGCGGGACGGGCGGCGCCGCCATGTCAACAAGATGGCCGGCCGGGCCGCGGTCACGGGTCACCACAGACAACCGCCAAACAAGCTGTGCGCGCCGGCGACTCGTGATATCTGTGGACTAGAAAATAGTTGTTGTATTGCCGCAGAGGTGTACGAGCTTGGTCATCGCTACAAAGTGCCAATACTCAAGCAATACCCAGTTGCTGTAAGGCTGGATGTACTTTTGGTGACCGGTCATTGGTAAAGGTTTATGAATTTTTCAACTCAGCGAAGAGCAAATTTGAAAATATAAATGGTGTATTTTTGTGCTCCGCCGGAATTCGAACCCACAACCTTCTATCAAACCGGTCAAATAGACAATATCGACAGTTAAAAGGATATAGGGCATAAGTGACAAAGACTGAATTGTTCAGGAGAGCATTTTAGAGTTTGAGATTGCAGAAAAATGGATATCTAATCTAATCTAATCTAAGCTGCAAAGATATATATCATTTAATATTTATATTAAATGCATTCCCACAAGCAGATATGTATAATTTCGCGCTAACACATGCCGCATGTGGACCTACAATATAAAAACCCAATCTCAAATGAACATAAGCCTTGCAACTCTTGCCGTCCTTCCCTGAAACAGGGGTGACATTGGCAAAGTGAACCAATTTTTTACAGTATGGGTGGTCAGCCGCATAACAACCTATAAGTCAAGGAACATACATGACAAATTACATTTTTAAAATCAATAAACAACAATATACCTATACATTGACATAAAAAACTAAATCACAAAACCAATTTTACTTTAACAAACCCCAGCCGCCAACATCACAGATCAACCGCCATTTCTTTCTATCCTTACATACTTCTTTCATTTCCTCCAGAGTCATAACCTTCTTCATACAAGCTCTTCTTTTATTATGACTCTGGATATTCCATTCATTCGCAATTTCGGATATTTGGTCCATCCATACCTTTCTCGGTCTTCCTCTACCACGACATCCATCTATTCTACCAACATATACTTTCTTCTTCAGTCTTTCCTCATTCATTCTCTCCATATGCCCAAACCATCTTAACAAACTTCTTTTAATCTTCACTTTCACACTTTCTCTTGCACCACATTCTTCTCTTACAAAATCATTCCTCACCCTGTCACTCCGTTTTTTCCCAATCATACTTCTTAGAAAGTCCATTTCAACTTTGTTATTGCATTTCAACTTCAATATAACTTTGTTATTTGTTATCATATCGTTAAAATCAAAACTATAATATAATAATAATATCTATAATCTAAGTTGCAAGGATATATTCATTTAAAGCTCTCAGATGTAAGCCCACAAACCAACAAGTGTAGTTCGCGCTTACAAATGCTGAATGTGTACTTACAAATAAAATCCAAACCTCAAATGAACATAAGCCCCACAACTTTTGCCGACCTTCCCTGAAACAGGGGTAACATTGGCAAAGTGAACCATTTTTTACAGTATGGGTGGTCAGCCTCATACCAACCTATAAGTCAAGGAATATGAATAAAAAATTACATTTAAATATATAAAAGAACAAAACCTTACAAAGAAATCTATACAAAAAAAGTCAGAAATTTCCTATGCAAAAAATGTAGCAAATGAATACACCAACATTAAAAATCACCATTGCAGATTAGCCGCCACTTCTTCCTGTCCTTGCACACTTCTTTCATTTCATCCAGAGTCATAACCTTTTTCATGCAAGTCCTCCTTTTATTATGACTCTGGATATCCCATTCATTCGCTATTTCAGAAATTTGATCCATCCATACTTTTCTCGGTCTTCCTCTACCACGACATCCATCTATTTTAGCAACATATACTTTCTTCGTCAATCTTTCATCACTCATTCTCTCCATATGCCCGAACCATCTTAACATACTTCTTTTAATCTTCACTTTCACACTTTCCCTTACACCACATTCTTCTCTTACAAAATCATTCCTCACTCTGTCACTTCGTTTTTTCCCAATCATACTTCTTAGATAGTCCATTTCTACTGTATGGACTTTACTAATTTCCCTTTCACTCACCGTCCAGGCTTCACTTCCATACATCAAGGTTGGCACTAGTATACCACCGTGCACCGCCAATCTAACATTTTTTGAGAGATTCTGGTTCCTGGACAGTTCTAGAATTTTAAAAATAAAGGCGTTTATTGGTATGTTTTACGAGATTTTATGCTACAAGCGCCTTTAGGACAAAATAGGCCAAAAATTTCGTCGGTTACACCAAAACCATACTTCGAAAACGCAGTTTTTTACCTGGGCATAAACGACAAAAAGTCATTGTAGAGCCATGGGATGATGGAAGTGAGCGCATTAGAAAGAGCGGAATTTTTTTTAAGTAGGATAGCATTCATAACTCATTTTTGACCAAAACGTCGCTTATGCCCTATTTCGATTTAACCGTCGATAGATTATATCTGTTTCAACTATATTCTATGATCTGTGGTTTCAACCTACTTACGAAAATGGTCATCAGTAAGAAATATAACAAAGAACTTCACAGTCGCATTTCCATGTGTACAAAAAAAATCGAATGATCGGGCGAAAAATCGGGCGAATGTAAAAATGTTTCTAGAAAAGTAGCAGCATTGCCGCGTGCGTACTATGCCCGAAACAGTGCGAACATAGACGCATGCGGTATAAATCTTGATAAAATTGACGAATTTCAAAGGAATTAAGGCATTATTTTTAGACATTATGGCATGTGTTGTAATTCGGTGTCAAAACACAAAACGTAGAAAACAAAAAAACATAAAATTTGACACGTAAGTCATGTTGTACGACTACACAACTGCAACGTTTGACAGGACTGAGACAAATGTGGTAGATAGTATGTATCAATGCAGTAAGTTAGTTTCCGCTCCTCTATGTTATTACCCAATGGTACGCGCTTATTTATTTAATTATCACTATCGCAGCGCGATACGGACTTCATTACTTTTCCTGACTGGTCGCTGTCATTGTAAACTTATTATTTTTAAATAATTGGGTTAGCTTTGAAGTCGACTACCTACTTGCACTATTACTAAATGCCAGTTGTCCACAGTATTTTAGAGATTTTTAACATATTATAATTCATCATGACGATGATGATGAGTTGATGATTTCTTTATACCGCCGTTTCGTGATGTAGTCACTCCAAGGGCGCTGGTGCAAACGATGCCAGAAATTTGCTTGTCTTTAGTGCGTTCCGGTACTTTCCATGGTCCTCTAGCTCTCTCAAATGATGTGGCAGGTGGTTCCAGGCCAGAGGACCAGCAACTGCAAATGCACGCTCTCCAAACATTGTGTTAACTCTTCTTATAGGTTTTTCAATCCTTGATTTGGCTCCAGTCTCAGCCGAGCGCAGTGTTGGGCTTTTTTGCTGAGGGTGACTGGTTTGATTAAATCAGCGAGATATTTGGGTGTTTTTTCAAATAAAGCTTTGTGGACCATCGTCATCATCATCATCTTCTAAAGGCAGCGCCTTGTTGTATCAGCCATCTGTCTCTGTCTGCTGCCATCCTCTTGAGATGCGAATAGGAGGAGACATCCTTGAGCCGCTTCACGTCCTTGAAGTATGAAGTTCTTGGGCGACCTCTTGTTCGTCTTCCCAAGACTTTGCCTTCGATAAATCAAGACAACAGTTTCGAATCCAAAATCACACCAAGGACACGTATGATTACCAAGATAGGTGAAGTGTTATACTTACATTATCAGTGTACGTCTAATCTAATCTAATATAAGTTGCAAAGATTTGTAACTTGGGGATTCACATAACATGCATTCTCGCAAGCAAACACCTACAATTTCGTGCTTGTGCATGCCGCATGTGAACCTGCAACATAAAAACTAAATGGACATACACCCTGCAACTCATACCGACCTTCCCTGAAACAGGGGTGGCACTGGCAAAGTGAACCAATTTCTACAGCATGGGTGGTCATCCGCATACCAACCTATAATAATAATAATAAAATAAGCATTTGTATAGCGCCTTTTCGTGACTGAGTCACTGCAAAGGCGCTTTGTTGAAAAAGTATGTTTTGAGCCCTTTGCGAAAAGCTGCCTCAGTCTTCAGCTCCCTGAGGGTCGCAGGAAGAGAATTCCAGGCCGTCGGAGCAGCAACGCTAAAGGCTCGGTCACCAAACACCGTCCTCGTGGCTCTGCGCGGCAGCTGGAGCAGACTTTTATTTAAATATTATATATTATATCTATAAGTTTGACCGGTCCGTAGCTCAGTGGTAACACTGTGGACTCTGAATGGGAAGGTTGTGGGTTCGAATCCCGGCGGAGCACAAAAAATATACCATTTATATTTTCAAATTTGCTCTTCGCTGGGTTGAAAAAATTCATATACCTTTACCAATGACCGGTCACCAAAAGTCCATCCAGCCTTACAGCAATTGGGTCTTGCTTGAGTATTGGCGCTTTGTAGTGACGAACAAGCTCGTACACCTCTGCGGCACTACAACAAGTGTCATAGACCCCTAGAGTCTCCCGCACAGGATTTCTTAAAAAAAAAAAAAAAAGCCAAGGAAGTTGGTACGTAATATTTGAAAGGTGCGACAAAAGTGGGAACACGTAAAAACATTGCAACCATTGCGAGAAATGGCGTATGCATTAGTATCTGCTGTTTGAAGTGGCCGCTCTCATGTCGGCTCTCCATGTCTGCGTGCACGCACCAGCCCCGCGGCCATTACGCTGCCATTTCGGGAGGCTTTGTGAACGCGAATGGCGCCGCCTCGCCTATTCGACAACAACAAGTAACAGCCGATTTGCGTGATGCATATTTATTAGCAATCTCTCAGCCGCTGCACCGGCGCATAAGGTCAGCTCCATTATGACGCGCACCCGTATTCGCAGACACCGCAAAATACCGTGCATGGACCAATCGTATCCATCGATAGATAAGAACTAAACGCGCTAAGAAAGCAATTCTTTGAGAATTATGAATGCGCAAACCCACTCATCATACAAAAATCCAAATTCTGTGTTACTGCGTGTTACCTATTTGGAAAAAAATCCATGTCGAAACATTTTTAATTCTGAATGTATCAGATATGTTCCCCCATTTCAACTGAAAGTGGTTGGTGTGAGGCCGGCCCCCTTACCCGTAAAAATAGCGATCCCTTCGGGGATAACGCAGGCAAGAAGTTACACTATATGTGTAGCTTATTTAAAAAAATGTTCATACTTTCAAAAACACTAGTAACAAATGCCGTTGCCATGGTGATTTCATGGGTGTCTATGGTGATATATATATATATACAAGGATAATTTATTTATAAGGTACACATAATTGAAGAGCGCCGTTTTTGTGTGTGTCACACCTCAAGGGCCCTCTCAAATCACGGATAAGATTTCTTGTAAAGATGCGTCTTTAGTGCTCCTTTAAAGACACCAACAGTTTCTGCCTTCCTCACATTAGGTGGTAGTCTGTTCCACTCCATTGGGCCCGCAAACCGGAAAGCACGGTCCCCAAAATTAGTGCGTGTCTGACGTGACGGCTGGACTAAGTCAACCACCCCACACCCTGCAGATCTGAGAGTTTGGCGTCTCAAATCTATCTCAATAGGTGAGAACATGTCAGACAGGTATGAAGGAGCCGTACCATTGACAGCTTTGTAAACCATCAAACAAACACGGTAGACCACCCTCTCCGGAAAACGAAGCCAATGCAGTTCTTTCAACAATGGAGTAATATGATTAAATTTGGACATCCCGAAAATGAGTCTTGCTGCAGAGTTCAGCACAGATTGTAGTCGGCTGAACTGTTTTTTCGGCTGACCTATATACAGCGTTGAGCAATAGTCAACCCGAGACATCACAAAAGCGTTAACCAGGGTCCTGACCGCCCCTGATGGTAAACATCTCCTGATTGCCTTAATCTGGCGAAGTTCAAAAAACGAGGAGGATACCGTGTTATTCAACTGCTCTCCCATTGTGAGGTTCCGATCCAGTGTGACTCCTAGAAGTCTCACTGAATCTGACGGCTGAATCAGCTGTCCCCCAATGGAGAGTGGTACGCGAGTTGTCAGGAGATGATCACGCCTGGACGTAGCCGCCCACATAATTTCCGTCTTACCCATGTTAAGGATTAGGCCATTGCTTGTCATCCATTCACCGATCTCCGCAATGCAAGCTGCCATTCTGTTACTGAGAGCTCCCGCCATGTGTGGTCGACACTGAGAGTAAATCTGCCAGTCATCTGCATATGCATGTGTAGTAAGGCTCCATTTCTCGACTATGCTCTCAATGTCGGCCGTGTATAAAATAAATAGGATCGGTCCCAACACAGACCCCTGCGGCACTCCGGAGATCAGCGAATAGGAAGGTGAGACACAGTCACAAGTACGCACTACCTGCTTGCGATCCGCCAAATAGGAGGTGAACCACGCCAGAGCCTTATCTCTCAAGCCGTACGCATCCTCCAACCTCTTTATCAAGATATCATGACATACGGTGTCAAAAGCCGCACTCATGTCCAGAAGAGCTAGGAGCGCAAGATTCCCGCAATCCACTGCCGATATCAGATCTGAGACTACGGTCAACAAACCAGTTTCAGTTGAATGATATTTCCTATAGGCTGATTGCCTTTTCGGCATCAGGTTGTTATCACTCAGATAAGATACCAGCCTAGATACCTAGATACCGGTTAGAGACAATACGCTCCAGCACCTTGGACAAAAACGGCAAATTCGACACCGGCCTGAAATTGGAGGGATCATTAGGATCGAGATTTGGTTTTTTTAGTATCGGCGTTATCTGCGCTTCCTTCAAAAAAGAGGGAACAGTGGATTCCACAAGGCATCCATTAATAAGCCTTACAATAAATGGAGCCACTTGTAAGATGCACTCTTTCAGCACCCACGCTGGCACAGGATCAAGATCACACTGCTTATTTGGTGATCCCACTACGACTCGCGTTACCTCCTCAATAGAGGTCAGCTCAAGCATTTCAAGTTGCGAGTTGCACATAGATTCAGGAGAACCTGGACCAATCTCCAGAGGAGAGTCTCTACGTGGTATTTTATCCTGAAAGTATGCAGCGAACTCATCAGCAGTCGACATTGAACCCGTACCAGCCCGAGCACTGCCAGACACGTTCTCCAGAAGTCTCCATAAACGCTGTGGACATTTTTCCCTAGCTATCATTGTACAAAAATATTGAGACCTTTTCTGGAGAATAGTTGACCTGTACAGACCCTGTGCACCCATCCACATTTCTCTAGTGCTACCTGGTTTACCGCTCCTGAAATTACGCTCCGCTTGCCGCATTTTTCGTTTCAGAGCACTACATTGTACATAGATGATATGTACATAGATTGAAGACGGAGTAGAGACATGTTGCTTACATAGAAAATGAGAAAAGCATATCATTTGTCGTGATCGAGACAGCACTATCAACAATCTTTGGTGTCAAAGACGGTGCATCATGTCGATTGGAACTTATCACATTCATAGGCACTCCGTTGAATTACTACATCCATGCATATATCTTTGTCAATACCGGTCTTTAGAGGTTCGCCCATCCTTTTGAGATACCTATTGGATTTAGCGCTGACTAGACGTGTCAACCAAGCTCACAAGAGGTACTTGCGATGGTTTTCACTCAAATCATCGCACGTCAAAACGTCAATGTTTCGAAAACATATTCAAAGAACTACTTAAATTAATTTAAATGTTTTTTTGTAGAGTAAATATTTTTTCTCGTATAACAAAAGAAAATCTTGTTCCTGAAGTACCCAAACTATTATCTTGTTTTTTATTTGTGGGGAAATTTGATTTCTCACGCTTGCAGCACCGTAGCGTAATATTTCTTTTTCGTAGCCTTGCACGCGGGCGTCTAGCGTACTCCCCTCTCTCTCTCTCTCTCGCACACACTCTTCCCGTATGCTTCTCTCTCGCTCACACTGCTACCCGTATACTCTTTCTTCTCTTTCACACTCGCGCTCGGCATGCGATCCTCCGTCTCTCTCAGCGTCCGGCAGATTGGCGCCATTAACACTTACTACCGAATTAATTAATACTGCAAAACAAGACATTTTGATTTTTCTCTCATGACAAAAATATTCAATGAAAATTTGATTGTTAATTAATGTTCTATGATTTTCAATGCACTGAAACATCTTCAATGTCATGTTTAATATAGAGCTAGTGACAGGACGTTATGAATTTTTTGTAAAAATCCTTCGTGATAAGAGAATCATGAGGTAGGAACATTTTTTTTCTTTTTTTTCGGCGAAAAAACGTCCGTCTTATATGGGGCCGCCGTCCTTAGCAATCAAGTGTAAAATATTTGTCTGCCTCTTCCCTAGCAACCCGGCGGGGTGACAGACAAGACTCGCTGCCTTAGTTCTTGTTTATCGTATACGCCATTGAGAAAATTTGACATGAGCAATGTTGGCATGTGTACTTGACCAATGTGTCTTATGAAAACAAGAAATTTATTTTTAAAATGTTTAAAAGAACTCTCACATTATCGAGTTTTACGGTTTTTCTTTGCTCAGATTGTGTAGAATTTGATTCATAAGACAGCTGCATGAAAGAGTCATATTTGACAAGATTGGCGTATACGATAAACAAGAACTGGGGGAGCGAAGTGACAACACAATTTTGTATACATACATCAATTCAGGTGCAGACTTCATTGATTCACGATCTAATCTAAGTTGCAAAGATATGTAACATTTTGGATTCACATTATATGCAATCTCACAAGCAGGCACGTACAAGTTTGCGCTTTCACATGCCGCATGTGAACCTACAATATAAAAACCCAAATCTGTAATGGACATACACCCTGCAACTCTTGCCGACCTTCCCTGAAACAGAGGTGACATTGGCAAAGTGAACCATTTTCTACAGCATGGGTGGCGAGCCGCATACCAACCCAACGAACATCGATTAAAATAAATACAAAATCATAGTTTCAAATTGTTCAGAATGGGCGTAGGCACTTATAAAATTGTGCTTTGGTCATTCGTGTCCCATACGTCAAAAATATTTATTTAAACTTTCCCTTATAATCTAAATTAGGATAAATGGAGACGGCACAAAACCCCGACGGAAAAAAGTCATCAGAAAACGTCATCCTGCCGAGTTGATTATGAAATAGCGTTCTGTACCCTTAGTACGAGTTGCAAAACTTGAGTGTGAAGTAAAGTTTACGGAAAGTATTAAAGAGTAATTTTCCCCAAAATCTGTCGTTTTTGTTTCTTACACTTTATGGTCTTTATGGTCTATGGTCACTATGGAGAAAATCAAGTTCAATCAAACGAAAACGGCAGATTTTGGGGAAAACCACTCTTTAATACTTTCCGTAAACTTTACTTTACTCAAGTTTTGCAACTCGTACTCAGGGTACTGCTTTCTAGACCACGACACTGTTGAAAATTCAAATTTTTCTACTCTATAATATAATAATCTATAATCTAAGTTGCAAGGATATATTCATTTAAAGCTCTCAGATGTATGCCCACAAACCAACAAGTGTAGTTCGCGCTTACAAATGCTGAATGTGTACTTACAAATAAAATCCAAACCTCAAATGAACATAAGCCCCACAACTTTTGCCGACCTTCCCTGAAACAGGGGTGACATTGGCAAAGTGAACCATTTTTTACAGTATGGGTGGTCAACCTCATACCAACCTATAAGTCAAGGAATATGAATAATAAATTACATTTAAATATAAAAAAGAACAAAACCTTACAAAGAAATCTATACAAAAAAAGTCAAAAATTTCCTATGCAAAAAAATGTAGCAAATGAATACACCAACATTAGAAATCAACATTGCAGATTAGCCGCCACTTCTTCCTGTCCTTGCATACTTCTTTCATTTCATCCAGAGTCATAACCTTTTTCATACAAGTCCTCCTTTTATTACGACTCTGGATATCCCATTCATTCGCTATTTCTGAAATTTGATCCTTCCATACTTTTCTCGGTCTTCCTCTACCACGACATCCATCTATTCTAGCAACATATACTTTTTTCGTCAATCTTTCATCACTCATTCTCTCCAAATGCCCGAACCATCTTAACATACTTCTTTTAATCTTCACTTTCACACTTTCCCTTACACCACATTCTTCTCTTACAAAATCATTCCTCACCCTGTCACTTCGTTTTTTCCCAATCATACTTCTTAGATAGTCCATTTCTACTGTATGGATTTTACTAATTTCCCTTTCACTCACCGTCCAGGCTTCACTTCCATACATCAAGGTTGGCACTAGTATACCACCGTGCACCGCCAATCTAACATTTTTTGAGAGATTTTGGTTCCTGGCGATGCAAGCGGTCGCACCCAGTACACACCTGCCTTTCATTATTCTTCTTTCAAATTCACCGGCCATTCTTCCATCTTTTTCAAACTTACTTCCCAAATATACAAACTCATTTACAACATCAACATTCATTCCATTAATTTTAAATTCATAATTCATATTTTCATCATCTCTTTCAAAAATCAAAACTTTCGTCTTTCTTGCATTCAACTTCAAATTATTACCTTTCAAAGCTTCGTTCAATCTAGAGAGCATCATTTGCAATTCCACTGCTGAATCAGATACAAGGACTGCATCATCCGCATACAGTAGAACGCTTACTTTGCTCTCTCCTATCATTAATCCACAATCATCAAGTCTAGCATCTCTGACACACTTGTCCATGACTATGTTAAATAGCCATGGGCTCATCACACATCCTTGCCTTACACCCTTAAAAACTTCAAACCATTCACTATACTCACCATCAATACGAATGCAGGCCATACTATTCTCATAGTTCGCATGCACCGCATTGAGTAGAGCTCCATTCACTCCGTATGCTTTCAAAACATCCCACAACATACCTCTGTCCACTGAGTCAAAAGCCTTTTCCAGATCCACAAAGGCCGTGAATAGTTTCCCCCTCACCGACAATTGTTTTTCAACAAGTTGTCGTAGAGTGAAAATCTGATCAACACAGCCTCTACCGGCCATAAAGCCGGACTGTTTATCGGAAACCCTTTTGCTAGTAGTCAGAATCACATTTTTTATAATCACCTTACAGAAGACTTTTCCTGGTATACTGAGTAGACTGATTGGTCTGAAGTTCTGACAGTCTTTTTTGTCCCCTTTACCTTTGTAAATGGGAACAATGACTGCCTTCCTCCAATCCATCGGTACTACTCCTGCATTCACACAAAGCTTACATAATTCAAACATCCAATCTATCACACATTCACCTCCTGCTTTCAACATTTCACCATTTATACCATCAAACCCAGCAGACTTCCCATTCTTCAGACGTGAAATAGACACTTTCATTTCTTCTTTCAAAATCTTCAATTCATTCTCTTCATCTGTCTGTTCATAAATTCTTCTTTCACCCTGGCCAAAAATTTCTTGAAAATAGTTCTTCCATCTCTTGCATACTTCTTCATTCTCCCATACCATCTCACCGGCAGCACTTTTGACTCCCGGAGTGGTCAATGCAGAAGATTTATTTCTATCCGCATTGATCCACCTCCAAAATTCCTTCTTACTGTCGGTGAAACTTTTGTTAATCCTTTCATCAATCTTTCTTTGTTCATTCATCTTGCTTTTATAAATTATAGTCTTTGCCATTCTCTTAGCTATCTTATATTCGTCTTCTAGCTTTCTATCATTTCTATCATTCAGCCAATTTTCATAACACTTTTTCTTAACTTTCACAGCTTCTTTCACTCTATCATTCCACCAGGCATCTCCTTTCAATTTTCCACCTTTCGTTACCCCACATACTTTTTTAGCACATTCAATCATTCCTTCCTTCAGATCTTTCCACATGCTTTCAATATCTTTTCCACACACATTCTTCTCAAGTTCATTTACACTTAAAATTTTGTGGAGCTCTGATACATACTTCTCTTTCACATTTTCTTCATTCAGCCTTTCTACTTTTATTCTAGTCATTCTTACTTGCTTCTTGCGTTTCTTCTTTCTTACTTCACCAAGCATTATTTTAGCACATAAGAGATAGTGATCACTGCCTATTTCAGGCCCGCGGTAGACACGGCTATCTCTTACGGCTCCTCTCAGTCTTTCATCCACACAGATGTAGTCAATAATTGTGCGACTTCCCACAATCTGCCTCGTGTACAGATGCACATCCTTATGCCGAAACCAAGTATTCGATGCAAAAAGACTGTGCTCCGCACACAAAGCAATCAGATGTCGCCCATTATCATTGACTACACCTCTCCCACCAGGACCAATAATTTTCAAACATTCATCCCTCTGCGCACCTATCCATCCATTCATATCACCTAAAATTACAATGTTTTCATTCTTCTTCCTTTCATGCACAACCGCATTCAGCTCATTCCAAAAACTCATTCTCACCTCCATACACTCTGAATCAACAGGAGCATAACAGGTCACCAAGAAAAGTTTCAAACTGTTAATTTTGAATTTAACAACCAAAATCCTGGGAGAAATTCTTTGGTAACCCGCTATGCATCCCTTCACACACTCACTCACAATCACACCTACACCCTGCCTTTCATTCCCATCTTCCACACCTGACCAAATATACAATTCACCATTCGCTAATACTTTCTCACCATTCCCTTTCATTTTTGTTTCTGTCACACCCATTACTTTTATTCGTTTCTCTTTCATTACATTCATAATTACTCCATTTCGGCAATTTATTTTATTGTATTTTTCCAGTGAGCTAGATAAAATCAGGCCTGGATTAAGACTACTAGAGGCCCAAGTCTTTGGCGGCCCCCTTGGTCGTGAATGTCTTAAAAACCTGGGTCCCCTAACAAATAAACGTCAAAAAATTACTTGAATTGTATTTTTAGTGTTAATCTGTTTGCGCAGTGAAAGTCCATTTTTAATTATTTAAAAATTCAAATGAATTGTAATTCTTTGAATTGTATTTTTGTAAAACATCTCGGAGGGCCCTGGGCTGGAAGTCTCATCACCACAGTAATTCTTACCTACCGAATATCGGTAATATTTGTATGAAGACCTGTCAATCCAAGATGGCCGCAAGTGAACAGCTGATTAGTCTTCATACAAATATTACCGATATTCGGTAAGTAGGTGACCGGTCCGTAGCTCAGTGGTAACACTGCGGACTCTAAATGGGTTGTGGGTTCGAATCCCGGCGGAGCACAAAAAATATACCATATATATTTTCAAATTTGCTCTTCGCTGGGTTGAAAAATTCATAAACCTTTACCAATGACCGGTCACCTAAGGTCCATCCAGCCTTACACCAACTGGGTCTTGCTTGTGTATTGGCGCTTTGTAGCGACGCCCAAGCTCGTACACCTCTGTGGCACTACAACAAGTGTCATAGACCCCTAGAGTCTCTAGAATCTAGGGAGTCACCCGCACAGGATTTCTTAAAAAAAAAAAAATGATGAGACTTCCTGCCCTGGTTCGGTCGCAACGCTCGAACCGCCCTTAATACGGGCCTGGATAAAATAGATAGGTAGGATTACGTGATAGCTCGTTTAGTATAAGTTAGTAGATTTTCGGTGTAAAAATTTAAAACGTTTTCGTTATCTTATTGACATTATATATTTAGCTGCAGATCTTTATCTACGAGTACGAGAATGGCGACCTTTCCATCCCGCGGCCTTCAGGCATTGTGGTGTTCAGTGTTGTTATCAGTCAACCGCGCTTTATCTCTGCGCTTCCATGGGATAATTAATTATTACACATGGCCACACTCGCGCTGTATCAGTGACACACATACCTAGTATGCGTCACTGGTATCAGCTTACAAAAAAATATATATATAAAAGGTAGGTATCTCAAATGATTCCTTGACTTATAGGTTGGTATGAGGCTGACCACCCATACTGTAAAAAATGGTTCACTGTGCCAATGTCATCCCTGTTTCAGGGAAGGTCGGCAAGGGTTGCAGGGCTTATGTTAATTTGAGATTGGATTTTTATATTGTAGGTTCACATGCGGCATGTGTTAGCGCGAACTTATACATCGCACGCTTAGTAATAAAGAAATAACTCAAAAAATAAGAATGTTGGGAAATCACGTTTGAAGTTCAGACAATCAGTACAACTTGTATGGGATGAAAAAGGCGTCCGATGTTTTATCTCGGTCATATTCGTCCAAATTGAACGGCTGTCGCATTCTATTTATTCTTCTCGCATTGTTCTTGCGTTTTATTACAAAATCTCGATTTTCCCAATTTTTGAGTTATTGCTCTTTATTATTAAACGTGCGACATGTCTGCTTGTGGGAATGCGTTTAATATGAATCTTAAATTATTTATTTATTTGCAACTTAGATTTAGATTTGACTTGCTTGATAGTAATTTTAAAAATTATAGGGAGATCTGCACACTCAAAGAGATTGAAAATTTGACGTCACTCGGCCGGGTAGTTCCGAATCTGACCACCTGACGTGTGCTCGCCGAGAAAAAACTTCCATAATTTATAAATCGACTGCTCCAAGGAAGAAGGCAGTGGCCTCGAAATTGAGGTTTTTGACTTATTTCCATTTCTGAAGGTAACAAATCATTATCTTCATTCCAAGATGACAGCCGCGTCTCTATCTCTTTTAAATTCGTTAATAAATTAATGTAAAAAATAGTTTAGGCATTGTTCTCCATGGAATAAGTAACATTCAATTGGATTTCCTGCAAAACTATATTTTTTGACTTAGCGCTGTTAGTCCGGTCGATAGCTCAGTTGGTAGAGTGCTTGCATTCCATGCCGTGAGCTCGGGTTCGAATCTCACCGAGGGTGTCGGAAATGATTAGCCGTTTCGGTGTTTATTTCAAACCCCAAAATAAAATACCGGCAAGGTTTACTCAGCCTTCCACAAGAAATGAGTACCAGCTCTTTCGGGAGCTGGGAAACCCCCACTTCAACTGTGGTTGGCGTAAGGCCGGCCCCCTTACCTGTAAAAATAAGTAGGTTCAAATCGCCTCATGCGACCCCTTCGGGGATAACGCGGCGAGAAGTTACTCTATATGTGTAGCTTAGTTGCGTTTGCGTCGAGTTGCGTTTTGCGGTCTTCCTTGGAGCAGTCCAAATGTTCCGATCACGTCATTGTCTTATGTTTTTCAATCGTATGCGTATGTACGTACGAAATATTTTTGTTTGAAAAGGAACAACTTTGAAAAGTGCACGACCTCGTTTGGTAAGTGGTGTTGTATTGTATGTATGGGTGGACCACGTGTTCTGTTATTTATCTCTTTCGCTCTCGTCCCTTCGTGGCGAGGCGTGAAGGAGAGAGGACGATGTTTGTCGATGGCGCCGGCCGGTGAGTGAGCGCCACCTACATAATTATATACACCCATACGTCATACTTGTAATAGCTACGTAATACAACAAACTGCCATCTAGTGAACTTCAATTGTAACACTTTATAGGTGTGCGTCTCGGCTAATTTATTTTTAGAAAATTAAATAATAAATAAAAAGACGGGGGGGGGGGGGGCAAGTTTTGAAAATAGAACACAATCTTTTTTATGCACCAACCTTCAATTAATATTTAATTGAAATCACTTATTTTTATCCCTAATTTTTTCAACCCAGCATTTTTGGAAATATAAATTTTGTGCTCCACCGGGATCCGAATCCACAACCTTCCATTAACGAGTCCGAAGTGTTACCACTGGACTACAGACCGGTCCAAGAAGTTGCATTTTTTTTTGCGTTGCAAGTGCTTTGGCCTTATCTGTTGACAAATGGGAAGAAACGGATGAGATGGACAGCTGCTAATAATGTTGTTTGTATTGTTGCAGAGAAAGTGTGTCCGGGCGGGGCCGGGGGCGAGTGGTGCAGGCTGGCGTACTGGGAGCTGACGGCGCGCGTGGGCGGCCAGTACTCCGTGCGGCAGCCCGCCGTGGACGTGTTCGGGGGCGCCGGGGGCAGGGAGCGGGGGCTGTGCCTGGGCACGCTCTCCCAGCCACACAACGAGCAGCAGCACCACGACTCTGTGCTCAGGACGCGCGCTAAAATAGGACTAGGTAACAGCACGCCACTTTAAAACATTGCATTGATTGAATAAGAGATTTAGGCTTACACGGCCGGCTGATGATGCTGGAGTGAAGTTTTCCGGGATCTGTTGCCGTGGTCTGTGGGAGCTGGAGCTTCCGGACGTTTCGCCCATTTCTACGATGGGCTTCTTCAGCGTGAAGTATGATGATGATGAAGATCTTGATGAGAACTGTGATGTCAGTGTGTATGCAATGAGGGCTTATATTTCTACCATCTTGCTTCTACAGTGTGTGTTTGTTTCTACAGTGTGTGTTTGTTGTTTTGTTTCATAGATGGTGCTTTCAAAACAACAAACACACACTGTAGAAGCAAGATGGTAGAAATATAAGCCCTCATTGCATACACACTGACATCACAGTTCTCATCAAGATCTTCATCATCATCATACTTCACGCTGAAGAAGCCCATCGTAGAAATGGGCGAAACGTCCGGAAGCTCCAGCTCCCACAGACCACGGCAACAGATCCCGGAAAACTTCACTCCAGCATTGCATTGATTGTTGGTAAGCGGTGCAGTCTTCGCTCAGCGAAGGGTGATCCTAGCAACAGGCTGAAAATGCCACCTCGACGGAACAGAACGGACTTTGAGGATAGGGCGTTTGTCTCAGCAGGACCGTTGTCCTGGAACCGCATGTGAACCATTAATGAACATATGCTGATCATTAATGAACATTAGAAATACAAATTGTATATTTTTTGTAATCCACAACCACCCAGCGATGAACATATTTGAAAATATAAATAAATAAATAAAAAATACCATAATAAAAATAATATTAGGATGATTTATTTGGTGAGCGCTGTTTTTGTGTGTATCACACCTCAAGAGCCCTCTGCGAGCTTGGTCGTCGCTGTAGAAAGCGCCAATTCTCAAGCAAAACCCAGTTGTTGTAAGGTTGGATGGACCTTTCAGTGACCGGTCTTTGGTAAAGGTTTATGAATTTTTCAACTCAGCGAAGAGCACATTCGAAATATAAATGGTATATTTTTGTGCTCCGCCGGGATCCGAATCCACAACCTTCCATTTACGAGTCCGAAGTGTTGCCACTACGGACTACGGACCGTTCCAAGATGCCAACGACACGCGGTGTACCTGAGCGGTCACCCATCCAAGTACTGTCCGCGCCCAATGTTGCTTAACTTCGGTGATCTATGGGAACCGGTGCTTTCAACATGGCTAACGTCGTTGACAAGTTTATCTAATGTTGTATAAAAAGCCGTCGATGGCTTGTTTCTACCAAATCTGATGGACAAGATTTCCCTGTTGATATGGGTGTGAGGAGGCAGACACTCGTATCTGCAGGTGATGATGCTCTCAATTTGTTTCTGCTTAAACAAAAATAAGAATTGTCTTTTTCAGTAACATGAAAAAACCCCTTTCTCACTTGTTATCTAAAATCATTTTCAATAATTTAATTGTTCTCAATGTTTGAATAACTAAAACAATTGTTGTAACATTTCAGGTGTGACCTTGAGCATGGAGTCAGACGGTGTGTGGGTGTACAACCGCAGCAAGCAGCCCATCTTCGTCAACTCGCCCACGCTGGACGACTCGGAGACGCGCTCCCTCCTGGTGTACCGGGTGCCTTCCGGACACTGCCTCTGCATATTCGATCCCGCGAAGGCCGCCAGCCGTCCTCTGAGGCCCAACTGGAACCCCAGGCGGGCCCCCACGGGACCTGTGGACTCCAACTCTGTCAGGATAAGCTTCGCCAAGGGCTGGGGTCCCAAATACTCACGGCAGGACGTCACCGGATGCCCCTGCTGGCTGGAAGTCCTCCTCTCTCCCTGTAGATGATGACAAATCCACAACCAAATGTTGTGCGACATAAATCATACAAACCTAACCCACACACGCAGGACTCGAGTCAAAATCAAACTTGCTTTTGTGAATTTTGGGGAAACTTTTCCAAGTTGTTGGAACTCGGTGTGTGGAGAGATTTCAGTTTACAAGTGCGTTCACGCAAAGGTTACAAGAGGAAGAAGAAGTGTTTTCTGTTTAATAGTGAATAAGAACATTTTCTGTGTAGGATGAAGACATTATAATATCAATTTTATCTTGAAAACTTTAGTTGTTTCTTTGTTTATGCTGCAACATGATTATTTGCTATTTTAATTGCAACGCAATACTCTCTCCATTGTCATTTAAATCTGCATCAATATCTGAAATTTGCAGGCTCTATTACCTTTTCACTCACAGAAATCTGTGCAATGTTTTGCTTCGTAGTCCGATGGCTGCATTAAATAAAAAGAAGTCAAATTTGAATAGTTTTATAATGAAGTAGTTTATTCTAATTTGAATGTTAGTTCAGTCTAACATTGTTTTATTTGAATTGGATTGACTCTGGAGGGTTGCTTTTCGGGATATGTTGCCGTGGTCTATCGGAGCTGGAGCTTCAAAAGCTCCACCGCAACATACCGTGGAAAGAAACTGTGCATTGTGTTATTTGTCACAGTGCTTCCACGTGAGGAACTGGAAGTCAGTGATCTAATGGTGATCAGTGGCTGGGGACACGAGGAAACCCTGCCGCATTCAATGGGAGACTAATGCTATGAGCAAGTTGGATTCTTTCAGTGCTATTCACAAAACATAGCTGATCTACAGATGATTGATTTTTTGGTTGGAAAATTCACTGTAGGCTGCGAATAAGCCATGGATTTGCTGTTTGAGCACCGGACTAACACCGGAATTCTATAATGCATGAATTTCAGTCATCGCTATTGGATTAGATGTTGTAGTGGCAAATGCATAAGAGAGTACTGCAGTTTGTTTGCATTTGTTCTTGTATATCTCAGGAGATGATATTCTGCCTTTCTCCAAGCATAATATTATTTCAAATGCTTACCAGGTCTTCTCACCTGCTACAGACCAGTATCATAAGTAAACATTTGACCTTCAAACCTTCAGGTTACTTTCCGAGAAATAGGCCAAAAATAATCAGGTTTCGAAACCACAATGTACGTACTCCTGACTTTC
Organism: Agapetus fuscipes; assembly: GCA_951799405.1. Classification (NCBI taxonomy): domain Eukaryota; kingdom Metazoa; phylum Arthropoda; class Insecta; order Trichoptera; family Glossosomatidae; genus Agapetus; species Agapetus fuscipes. The sequence goes on from OX637363.1 coordinate 9,704,099, forward strand.
GAAAAGTATGTATGAAAAATTACAAAACGTCAAACAAACAAACGACCGCTTAGCCTGCCCTTGAGGAACTAACTTGTCTAGACTTGTAATGACGTGACTTCGGAACTCGGGCGGACGCCAGGCGGTTTGTAGTTTTCAAATTTATTATTTTTTCTCAAGCGCGTACGTGATACGGGATGCAGCAGAATGGTACACCCAAAGTTTGCGTATCGCGTACGTTCATATGCATAGGGCGGTCAACCCTGTTTTTGTTTACACAAGTCATATTGAACAAAGCCGGAAATCTTACAATACGGATAAGTACCAGTAAGACCTAATGGAAGTGTTAGAGCTCGTTCCCACTTGTCGGGTGTCGGATCCGTATATTAATCGGAGGTTTCAGTGGTAGAACATTTTGGACAAAATCGGTTTCCGATAAGCGTGAATTGCTTCATACATAATGTTCTGCCACTGGAACCTCTGATTAATACACGGATCCGACACCCGACAAGTGGGAACGAGCTCTTAGTAGGATCAGGTCAGTGGTTAGTTGCATAGTTGTGTGCTGGAGCGAGGTGGGATGAGGCTGGTGACTTGGGTTATTCTCTATTAGAGCTCTGCTTCATATAACGTGCATTTATATGAAGTGCGGGAAGTTTTATAAACGTACTGATAGCTTTAATGTCGCTCATCTGTGGAAATTGTTCAATGCAGCAGCAATATTCATTGCTTTTATACAAAAATAACAAATCAATACCATTGCGCATCCCTTAGATATTACCACAACATTTTTTTAATTCAATACAGTTTTAAATCTAGTCTGCGCTGTGGTCGAGCAGACGGCGGTGGCTATTTGACTGGCAACGCAAAACGCAACTAAACTACACAAATAGTGCAACTTCTTGCCGCGTTATCCCCAAAGGGGTCGCATGTGCCGAATTGAACCTATTTATTTTTACAGGTAAGGGGGCCGACCTTACGCCAACCACTTCAGTTGAAGTGGGCTGGCTGGTACTCATTTCTTGTGAAGGCTGAGTAAACCTATCCTGTATTTTATTATGGGGTTTGAAATAAACACCGAAACGGGAAATCATTTCTGACACTCTCGGTGGGATTCGAACCTGAGCTCACGGCATGGAATGCAAGCACTCTAGCAACTGAGCTATCGAAATAAAACAGCAGCAGTTTGAATCCCGTTTTGCCCTCTTGACACTGAGCTAACAGGTGTTATTAATTAAAAATTAATTAATTACTAATGAGCTCGGGTTCAAATCCCACCGATAGTGTCAGAAATAAAATTTCCCTTTTCGGTTTTCCTATTTCAAACCCAAAATAAAAATACTGGCAGAGCGCGGCAAGAAGTTAATTAGAGAAGTTAGAACACTATATACGAGTATACGCAGCTTAGTAGCATTAGTGTTTTAAAAAGGTTTTCCTAAGTTGCAATGATATATTGGTATCTATAATTCACACAGGCATGTTGAGCAAGCAAATACATCGCACGCTTAATCATAAAGAGCAATAACTCGAAAAATAAGAATGTTGGGAAATCACGTTTGAAGTTCAGACAACCAGTACAACTTGTATGGGATGGAAAAGGCGGCCGATGCTTTATCTCGGTTATATTCTTCCAAATTGAAAGGCTGTCGCATTCTACCTATTCTTCTCGCATTGTTCTTGCGTTTTATTACAAAATCTCGATTTTCCCAATTTTTGAGTTATTTCTCTTTATGATTAAACGTGCGACATGTAAGTTCAGGCTTACACATTCTGTGTGTGCTTACAAAAGAAAACCTTTTTTGAACTGATATTTTGTTATGTGCCATTGCTATTGATTTAAATGATTATGATTAAAATCTAATGCATACCTTTGATCTGTTACTTGTTTCTGGTTTTCATTTACCCGGAGTGCTCGTCAGGTCAGAGAATTCGACTAGTTTAATCATTTTAAACGGGTAATGAATTTGTCTCGTTTTGTAAGGGAGGTGTTTTGGTGCTCGCGATGACTGTCGTTAACGATAATAACTAAAGTTGAAACAACACAACCTTAAGTATACACAAATGAACAATAAGTTATGAAAATGTTGTTAAAAATTAATAATAATTGTGAGGTGTGGTGGTTTAGTGGACATTTTTTATTAAATTGACATTTTTTCTAAATATTCTAGTTAGGTATGTGTAAAGTATGAACATATAAAAAAAATTATAGATTTTTATTGTTAGTGGATAATACCAATTTTGAGATTAATTTGTATAAAACACATGTATGTGTATGGATAGGATACATTCGTATATCCATACATTTTTTTTTTTGTATAAAAAATGAAAGGGTGTAAATTTTTTTCATCGCCATCATTTTTAAAATTATTTTATTCATTCTGACTACAACTCGCTGCTTTAGTTCTTGTTTGCCGTATAGACCATGAAGCTAATTTTACATGAGCAATGTTTGCATGTGTACTGGACCAATGTGTCTGATGAAAACAGGAAATTGATTTAAAAAATATTTAAAACAACTCTAACATTATCGAGTTTTACGTTTTTTCTTAGCTCAGATTGTGTAGAATTTGATTATTAAGACAGTTGCTTTAAAAAGTCACGTTTGACAGTATTGGTCTATACGGCAAACAAGAACTGGGGGAGCGAACTGTTATTGCTATGGCTGATGACGGTGGTTCTGGCATATTATGCTTGAAATCAAAAAGCCCTGGTTCAGCCGTTGATCACTGCTATACTCTGAGTATAAAACATTGCAGAAATACTAACCATTGCAGAAACAAACAAAAAATATATGAAAACTAAAACACTCATTAGAGGCATTGCTGTATCTTCCATATTTTTTTTGTGGGTACTGCGTTTACGCGACGGTTAAGTATTTATTTAAAAAAAAAAATCTAAAGAGTTTGGACAAACAACCTTCTCTCAGGGTCAGTCTCCCCTCCACTGACCCACGCCCTGTATATCCATCCCATCCGGGGATGTGTCACAGGACTCGCATGCAAAAGTTATGTGAGATGCGAGTGGCAGAAGGCCCTCCCGTGAAGCTACACTTTCCCAAGTGTTTACACAAAGCAAAGGAGGCTCAGAAATCACTGAAAGATTATAGCCGTGGGACAAATGAATAAAATAGTTTTAACATTTGTAGGGAAATTTTAAATGAACTTGGCACAAATTCCATATAAAAAAATTAAAAAAATCTGTCATCACTGCGCCAGGTTCCTAGGGAAATGGCAGTTTATATTTTGTTATTGGTTACTAAGAACTAAGCAACACCTCTGCGGGACCCTTCCAGGGTGACATCGACCCCCAAGACTTTCAAGAATTGGGGAGCTTCCCGCACAGGATTCCTTAAAAAAAAAAAAGAACCCTAGTAACACAGACGGAGAAATAAATTCGAATTTGGAGCTTTGTGCCAAGTCCGTTTATTTCACATTTAAGGCTTATGTTATGTGAATTTTAATTATAGACTGCCATGTTCGATTATTTTTTCATCCCATTTGTCGTGCATAGGTACAAAAAAAAAACAAATTACATAATTAAGGGGGGTTTCAAATGTGAATCCTTTTCTTATAGTCAGCTGGTGCCTTTCTATTGATAACCTTGCCAACAATGTTTTTTATTTCTTTTATTATAATTACAAATTTAATATATAGATACAAAATTTATACTTAAAAAAAATTGTCATACAAGAAAAAGTGACCTGTACATAATGTCTAAGTTGTAATAATTTCAAAAACCCTAGTCCTAGCCGCCAACATTACAGATCAACCGCCATTTCTTTCTGGCCTTACATGCTTCTTTCTTACATGCGGAAGCTGCACTGGCTCAAGTTCTCAGAAAGAATGCGGGATAGACTGTGTGTCATGATAAAAGACATCCTAGATGGACAGGCACCAGAATACCTCAGAGATCCGTGTCAGATGCAGCAAGCCACTAGCACAAGGACTCTAAGGTCAGCTAGTGTAGACTCCGCAAGGCTAAGCTTGCCCCTCAGGGCAACCTCAACAAACTTTGGTGATCGTGCCTTCTCGAATTCGGGCCCAATGGCTTGGAACGAGTTTCCAGTTGAGGTGAGGAAAGAGCAGGACAGGGCAAGCTTCAGGAGGAAGCTGAAGACGCACCTGTTTCAAAGGTCATACCCGGAATAAAGGGCCCTGTGACTTAATTTTAGTATAAACGGCTCTTTGGAAATAAATCAACCAATTATATATATATATATATTCTTCCAGAGTCTTCTTCATACAAGCTCTCCTTTTATAATGACTCTGGATATCCTTATTACATCTTGTTAAACGGTCACTTTTTCTGTACGACGAGGATTTCTTTGCAATAAAACCCCAACTCTGGATTACGAGTGTAATGTAAACTTTCTGATTTTCAATACTTGAATGCTTTTATATAATTTTTGTTTAATTTGTCGCGAGATCAATAATAGGATCTACATTCCATTGAGAATATTGGATTTTTGGTTTTTACGCTTAGGGGCCGTCCATAAATTACGTCATCGATTTTGGCCGATTTTCGACCCCCCCCCCCTCTTACAATCATCCTATAGTCATTATCTAATGACCCCCCCTCCCCCTCTTGCTGTTATAATGGATGAGCTTAATAATTAATAATGTTATATTACTTACATGGTATTGTGTATCTATAATCTATAATCTAAGTTGCAAGGATATATTTATTCAAAGCTCTCAGATGTATGCCCACAAACAAACACGTGTAGTTCGCGCTTACAAATGCTGATTGTGTACTTACAAATAAAATTCAAACCTCAAATGAACATAAGCCCCACAACTTTTGCCGACCTTCCCTGAAACAGGGGTGACACTGGCAAAGTGAACCATTTTTTACAGTATGGGTGGTCAGCCTCATACCAACCTATAAGTCAAGGAATATGAATAAAAAATTACATTTAAATATATAAAAGAACAAAACCTTACAAAGAAATCTATACAAAAAAAGTCAGAAATTTCCTATGCAAAAAATGTAGCAAATGAATACACCAACATTAAAAATCACCACTGCAGATTAGCCGCCACTTCTTCCTGTCCTTGCACACTTCTTTCATTTCATCCAGAGTCATAACCTGTATACTTTGTAGAAATTGGTATTTACAAGAACGATGTCACTTTTGGTACTCCTACATCATTTGCCATCATCCGCAGACCAGACTCCCCCCCCCCTTAATGCGAATGGCGTAATATATGGACAGCCCCTTAGCTAACAACAACAATGTGTAAAACTTGTGTCACAAAGCCTTTCAAATCTTATGATATTGTGTACTGGTAATATAAACATGTATAGGCATCACGCTAATGTTTAAATTCAAACATGCAAATCATAGTTTTCTGCTTTTGTATGAGAGTGAAAGTACATAGGAGTACAATGAGATGGTTCGGGCATCTAGAAGGAATGGACTATTAAAGACTAAAAGAAAGAGTACATTGATGCTTTCACGGCCGGTTTTATTGACATAACAATCACCGGAAAGAATCAAACAGACCACGGCCACATAGCCCGAAAAAAGTGATTGTTATATAAAAAAAAAGTGGATACAAAAGACTGGTCCGTAGTCCAATGGTTAACACTTCTGTCTCGTAAATGGAAGGTTGTGACAACGCACTAAGAAGTTGAAATTTATGTGCAGCTTGGTTGTGTTGGGATGTCGCAGATTGAAATGACTGTGGTCCTTAGCAATCAAAAACAAAGATTATGATGGTATTTGCGTAGTTACCCGACGAGGTGACACCTTAAATTTTTTTTCATGATTTTTGTATCAACTCCATTGCCTCTCAACTGACATAATCAAACCCGAGCTCTCAGCATGAAATGCAAGCGTTCTACCAAAACATTTTTTTTTTTTTAAGAAATCCTGTGCGGGAGACTCCCTAGATTCTAGAGACTTTGGGGTCTATGACACTTGTTGTAGTGCCGCAGAGGTGTACGAGCTTGGTCGTCGCTACAAAGCGCCAATACTCAAGCAAGACCCAGTTGCTGTAAGGCTGGATGGACCTTTCAGTGAGCGGTCTTTGGTAAAGGCTTTGTGAATTTTTTCAACCCAGCGAAGAGCATATTTGGAAATATAAATGGTATATTTTTGTGCTTCGCTGGGATCCGAATCCACAACCTTCCATTTACGAGTCGGAAGTGTTGCCACTGGACCACGGACCGGTCCAAGATGCCAACGACACGCGGTGTATCTGAGCGGTAACCCATCCAAGTAGCATCCGCGCCCAATGTTGCTTAACTTCGGTGATCTGATGGGAACCGATGCTTTCAACATGGTATCGTCGTTGATAAAACATGTTGTTTATTTGAATTTTAATTTTATCCTGAGGCCTAGCAATGTTTATAATATCAATCCTAAATTATATTTCTAATTATATATATTAATTATAAAGTTATGTACTGACATTAAGGCTTGCACTCCACAGAAAGCCACTTGAGGCCACATTTCAAATTGTGTCACAAAATTTCATGAATTAGACGATTCTACTTTTTTTGATTCAGATCTTTCCATCTATGATCCACAAAAAACTTCCATTGTTGACTTGTGGATCCTGAGATGAAGAAGTCCAACTATCTTTCCACCTTTTAGGAGGTCTTCCAACTGGACTCTGACCTTATCATATCTCATTAGCTACTTTGTGTGTTGGCGTAAGGCCGGCCCCCTTACCTGTAAAAATAAGTAGGTTCCACTCGCCACGTGTCGCCAAATCCTTCGGGGATAACGCAGCAAGAAGTTACACTACAGCTTAGTTGCGTTTGTGCGAGTCTTTGATGACTCATTCTGGAGACCACTCTCAAATCGCCTCTTTCTGTTTTTTTTATTTGCTTCGACGAGTAAAGGTCTAAATTTTGGCATTTATTGGCCTCTGTGGATTGCATGTTACTTATGATTGTAGATAGATTGATTGCCAACGACTTTGATTGGAGTATATTTAAATTGTCTACTTATTTTAATTTATTTTTGTACTTGAAACACTAAGCTAAAAAACTGCATCTTTTGAATATTTTCTGTCATAAAGAGCCTACATACTAATACCTATAATGATGTCGCAGATAGGCAGTATTAAAGTATACCTGATAAAACCCTAGATTGCCTTCTTTGGTTCTATATGAGTCAGAGCTCGTTCCCACTTGTCGGGTGTCGGACCCGTGTATTAATCGGAGGTTCCAGTGGCAGAAAATCGGTTTCCGATAAGTGTGAATAACTCCATACATAATGTTCTGCCACTGGAACCTCCGATTCATATACGGATCCGACACCCGACAAGTGGGAACGGGCTCTCACTTGCTTCAAAAACAATTTTCAAGATGAAACTAATTAATGTTTTTAATTTTTTTCCTTAACTTGGACATACAAGATGTATCAAGAAAATTGGCATAGCGTAAAGACAAATTGATCATTAGAACTAAAGGTGGCATTCTAAGATTTTTTTTGATAAAGCAATAATTTATGTAAACACAGAAAATTGTATTTTCTTGCTTTTGGTTCTTACAAAAGCTAAAAAAAATATTCAATCTACTCGCCTACTTGTAGTGTCATTGTTGAGTATACCAGTGATGATGCCCATTATTTCAAAGTAGGTATTGATCAATGTCAAATTATTTTTGTTTACAAATGGCTGGCGATCAATCTATCAAATCTGCAGGCACATTGTCTATGCCATATTTAAAGAAAAAGCTTAATATATGAAAAAGAAGAACTGATTCATGCAATAAGGTGTATAAAAAAAAAATATTAGAGTAAGCAAATGGAGTCGACACAAACGACATCGAAAACAAAGCAACATCTGGTCATGTTGCTAGAGGAAAGGCATACCTACTAATATTTTGTTATTAGTTGCTAAGGACCCTAGTCGCATACACTGTTATCCACAAAACTTTTAATTCATAAATGATCTGCAAATCATTTAGCTTTTGGGTGGTGAACTCACTTCCAGCCATGCATTTTTTTTTTTAATAGATTTCTGGAAAGGAATTCAATCCACCAATCTATTTTGCCTGGCCAGTTGTCTTCATGCTAAAGCAGAAGCTTGTATGCAACGGCATCTGTTGAACTAGAGTCGAAGTTATGGTCAACTGGGCTAGACGCAAGATTCGAACCAACGTTATCTGGTTCCAAATAGGCTAGTCGAACATGCGCCTTTACCCCTCGGCCGTAACACAAAATTAGAATGAATAACATTGATAGTCCTGTGTCGTTTGCCCAATAAATAAAACATATTTTGAATTTTGGTTCCAACTAAGTACTTGGTAAACCTGCAACAAATATATTTATTTTTGTTATACACCTCATTGTCTTAGTAAGTAGGTTATGTAATTAATGTAACAATGTAAAATATAAGACACTCGCCTCCTTTCTACGTTCACTCGTTAACAAATTTAAGTTTGCTTGAAACATATCGTTAAACAATGTGTCTAAACTTTTACATGTTGTAAATTAAGGGGGAGTAGCCACTCTGTGCCTTTGCTTAAATTATTAATTGATTAATTACATTAGGCGGGAAGAGGAAGGCAAGGATAGAGTCAGGTTGACCAGGGCTGGAAGTCTCATCACCACGGTAATTCTAACCTACGGAATATCGGTAATATTTGTATGAAGACTAATCAGCTAGTTACTTGCGACCATCTTGGATCGACAGATCTTCATACAAATATTACCGATATTCGGTAGGTAAGAATTACCGTGGTGATGAGACTTCCAGCCCATATATGTTAAATCATTGAATATGTAGATGCCATATTATTTAAAATACATATTGTTGAATATTATTATCGAAGGGGTCAGATAAAAGAGTAGTTTGTTTTATTTAAATGTGAGAGTTTAAAGTCAACAAAGAATTTCTACAAAAAGTGTAGTGAGTTTTTATTTCACGTCAATCGTGTACTACTTCATTTAGTTTTATTTTTAATTTGTTAATATCAGTCTTCTATAGAGTCAGTCCATTACTATTAACTCTTTCTTGTTTTTATAACGCCGCCGTAAGTGTGCTCTTTCAAAGTTATGTCTTATTCATTTTTTGTAAAACACTTTTGTCATTTTAAGCTCTCAAATTCTGCTATTAGTTACGTAAGTATTTATTTTCATACATTTTTGTAAAATAAAATTTGCAGATTAAAAAAGAAACACATACTTAAATGTACTTTGTATTAGGTTGTTAAGACTGCTAAAAAATGTGCAATTACGTTTACTGGAAAACAGCAAACTAAATTATGCTTTTGAAATGTTATTTTTTGATTTTTACAAAAAGTCACTCATATGAAAATTGTTATTTGTTTCATATTCTAAATTTTTATATTTTTGCTGCTGAGTATTGCTGAAATCACATATTTATGATACTGCCATCTGTTGTGAAATGTGGAAAGCTTTATTTAATCACCCTACAATATTTTATTTTCATCCTTACTGCAGAGTGTATTTATAAAGATATGGTCTGCGTCAGTTCCTAGCTTCAGAGTGATAGTCTCAGTGTATTGTTGTAAAAAAACATCTTAATACCCTGAGTAAAAAAAACAGAAATTCACCTTTGCGTAAATTTAAAAAATGTGCAAAAAATAAATCACTAGAAATTCCATTTTTCTAATTTAAAAAAAAAACATTTCCACCCTGAAAACTTTGAGTTTGATTTAATAGATGTCATTGGGCTATTTTCAAGTATTTAATAATTTAGTAAATAAGAGTTAGAAAAAATACAAACACACATTTGTCACTTTAAAATTGCATGATATTTTTTTGGAGTAAATTCCAATTATTTTGTGGGTAGATTACAACGATGTTGAATTTTTATGTCAATTGAGCTTTTGGTACTTTCCAAAAGATGGCAAAGTCATCCATTTAAATTTACTTAAAGGGCCTGTTGCACCAAACTCCAATCAGACGAAAATCAAAATTAAGTGTGATTTCTCCCTTTCAAATCAAACAATTGATTGCATATACGTAAGTCAGCTGATGTGAATCATATTTCCTTTTCAAATTCCATCACATTTTTACCAACTTTCGAGAAATATTTAACCGAGGTCCTTACCAGAACTAAGCAATTAAATTTGATGTTTCAATCAAATATTGATTGGAGGTTGGTGCAACAGGCCCTTACCGTTTATTTATGATTTCCAGTTCTTATTTTGAATCAGGCATAACTTTTTGATCATGAAAATTTTCATATCTCATAGTTCAGTCCAGTAAATAAAAAGCGATAATTATTTTATTTAAAATATTTATTAAACTGAAAAGATGTACTGCTAGGCTAGCGGCTGAATTCTGTACCGCACGTAAAAAACTTTGCATTTAAATTCAACCACAGCAAAATGTATGGAAACTTAAACAGCGCATCTAGTGAGCGATTTAATTTCCATACATTTTCAGTAAAACGTTTGAATTTAAACTTAAAGTTTATACTATAGGTATCGAAGAGAACGATAATATATATTAAAAAGTAATTTTCAGAAAAAAAAACAATATACAATGTGCCTTCTCGAATCGCCCAAAATATTTAAGTTAAAAATGCTTATTTATTGGAATGTGTATAAATATACATGATATATAAATATAAAGGTAGCTAGCAATAAGTTCTATGATATGTTGAAATGTGAATCGGGAGATGAAGTGATTACGTCCATTGCGATAATTTTTTTACAAAAATTTGACATATACCTGTACATAAGTAGTTGTGTAAGCATGTCTAGTTTCATGAAAATGTATTTTTTTATTCTGTCCCTAGGAAGCCACCGAACAAAATTACAAAAAAGTATAAATACCTTTTTTATTTTTAAAACTAGGTATAACCTTTGAAATGAGAAGTTTTTCATTCTGGAAATGTTATACCTATTTTTGTAAATAGACCTAAAAATATTGTTTAAAATATTTACATTTCTTGACTCTGAATTTAAACTGAAATTAAGTATATTCATTTGGCATGTTAACAAATTCAAGTTAATTTACAACTCTTTATATTATTTGTATATTTGACAAATTGATGTACGGTGAATAAGAAATAATTTGTTAATGAGTTTATCGATTGCCATCTTTCATTAAAAGAGGACTGTCCAACAAATTATTTGTGTTTTTAGACAATTTGGACAATGCTCAACGAAAGACAGATGAAGAAATAGCAATTGTCACATTTTTATTTTTTTCTAAAAATTTTGTAAATACTTTGTCTGGTGGCTCTCTAGCAATGTTAAATATTATTTATAAACTTTAGTTAATAATGATTTAACTTAACCAAAACTCTTGTAAAAAAATATAAAATAAAGGAAGTGTCAGATTGTTCTGATGCTGGAGTACATACAAGCAAGTCACTGTTGATTATAATACATGTATATTGTAGGTAATGATTATTATAAATAATGATTCAACATTAATATAAAATATTATTTTTAAATTTCCCGCCTTTCATTTCAACGTGAAGTTTTACGTGATTTAAAATACCACTCTACTAAAAATTTTAAGGTTATATAACATTTGTTACAAGTATTCAGCTAGGAAAGATTGACTTGGCTTATATTGACGATAATTGGGATATTTATTTGGTGAGAGCTGTTCTCGTTTGCAATGACACCTCATGAGCCCTTACTACCCGACCTACTTAATACACTACCCTATAAATTTAACAAACTTAAAATCTATCACAGTTAGTATACACGGCATAACTACGTGGCTTAAACTGTATGTAGATGACAACTGAAAGAGGACACTGTTTAGACTTAAGGGCCTACTAATAGAAAATTATTGGGTATTATTTTGTTTTTCTTCAACAAAATACTTCTTAAAACCTTAACAACTTGGCTGATTTCTAGTTGAACTATGAAAAGTGTTTAACAAGATGGCAGCGTTAGTACTGTTTTCCACCACATTCAGTTGAAGCCGTATAGGTCCATATTTAGTTATTCGCACTAGCTAGATATAAAATAAGGTTTCCCTTAAATCAAAAACGAAAGAAAATGTATAATTTAAGGCCTTTTTTATAGTGCAGACCTAACCTGCTGTAGAGGGAGCAGGAATGAAAGTAAAACATGTAAAATTTGTTGATAATAATGTGCATGACAAGCGATTGTATGCATTGAGAATCTGTAAACGCTAAAATCAAATGAAGCCTTCTTGCTCGTTGTAGCCACGTTGATAGGATGAATTAGAGGGCATTCCCAGTACTATGCCTTTGCAAAGATTTGTGTACTGACTAACATCAAGTTGACTGTGGCTTTACCCCTGTCCCCTCACTCACGCTTCTAATACAGACAAGGCTCATGACTTTTGATCTATAATCTATAATCTAAGTTACAAGGATATATTCATTCAAAGCTCTCAGATGTATGCCCACAAACAAACACGTGTAGTTCGCGCTTACAAATGCTGATTGTGTACTTACAAATAAAATCCAAACTCAAATGACATTCCCTGAAACAGGGGTGACATTTGATAATGTTTAAAATATCAATGAATAGTTCAGTGCTATTATTAGACATTTTGGTCGTCCGTTGAGCCCACGCTTTGACAAACTAATGATTCCTGGGCTGGAAGTCTCATCACCACGGTCATTCTTACCTACCGAATATCGGTAATATTTGTATGAAGGCTAATCAGCTGTTCACTTGCGGCCATCTTGGATTGACAGGTCTTCATACAAATATTAAAGATATTCGGTAGGTAAGAATTACCATGGTGATGAGACTTCCAGCCCAGGAATAATTAGTTTATCAAAGCGTGGACTCAACGGACGACCAAAATGTGAATAGCATTGTTTGAATCTAATAGAATGAATATTTTAGAAATTACAGCTATTTTCTATATTAACTTTTAGATGAGAATTATTGAGACGTTTTCTTTATCACGTTAGATCTTCAGTCATCATCCCAGTTAACTTGTAATAACATTGTCTTTGGGCCGAGGTATCCAGATCGACAGCAAGCCACAACCTACAAACAAATAGGATATTGAATAGAAGTCTTAAACTAATACGGCTGGCACAACTAGTTTTTGATTTCTAATCTAATCTAATCTTAGTTGCAAAGATATGTAACATTGGTGATTCACATTACATGCATTCTCACAAACAGACACATACAAGTTCGCGCTTGCGCATGCCGCATATGAACCTTCAATATAAAAACCCAATCTCAAATGAACATAAGCCCTGCAACTCTTGCCGACCTTCCCTGAAACAGGGGTGACATTGGCAAAGTGAACCATTTTGTACAGTATAGGTGGTCAGCTTCATACCAACCTATAAGTCAAGGAATACAAATAATAAATAACACTCAAGTATATAAAAGAAAACCTCAAAAAGAAATCTGTACAAAAAAGTTATACTTTCCTATACAAAAAATGCAAAGGAAACAAAAATAAAACATTACAAATCAACATTGCAGATTAGCCGCCACTTCTTCCTGTCCTTGCATACTTCTTTCATTTCATCCAGAGTCATAACCTTTTATATACAAGCCCTCCTTTTATGCAATATTGCTATATATTTCATGTCAAGGCATAGAACTTACTTGCTAGGATGGTGGCGAGGGTGATGAAGGGAGGCAGGCAGCCTGAGGCGAGGAGAAGAGGGAAGGTGAGGTTCCCGGAGATGGAGCCAATCCTGCCAACCATGAGGATCAGCGAGACGGCCGTGGCTCTGCAATACAAGTTGATGAGTTATTAATGAATAGTTAGGAATCAATGTGACCACTTTTTTTTCCATCTGCGTGAAACGGTTACCACAGAATAAAATAAAAACCATTCTGTTTTACAAGTTTTTTCTAAACTCTTTTTCATTCAGTAAAAACATGTCATTTCTGGCCAAAGTGGAACATTTCTAACAAAGGCAGAGCCTGCAGACCATTGAGTAATAACATAGAGGAGCAGAAACTAAATTACTGCATTGCTACATACTATAGCCCACATTTCTCTCAGTCCTGTCAAATGTTGCAGTGGTATAGTCATGCGAAATAAGGTTATTTTGTTCAAATCCATTTTTTGTTTCGACACCCAATATAGCTCATGCTATAATGCAGAGGTGCCCAAACGGTCGATCGCGTAAGGTTTTAAAGTCGATTGCCGAGGATATTGAAATTTTTCTGTGATTGACCTTAAACTGTCCCCCCCCCCCCAGTAAACAAAATTATTACGGACAAAAGTATACCTAACAAAAAAATACTAGCCTGCCACGATTTTGAGTTGGACACCCCTGGGCTAAACAGTTAAAATGTCAATCTCCTATTCATAAATTTTTGCTCAGTTGATCTCCTAAAGAAAAAGTATGGGTATACATACCCCTGCTATAATGTCTTAAAATAATGCCTTTTTCCTTTAATATTACTTCATTTTAGCAATCCCAATATTAATAATGTGTGTTATCTGTTAATTCTAGCTGTGTTCGGACTTATTCGGCAGCAATTATTATTCGCAATAGTACCAACTTTTTAGGGACATTTTTACATTTGCCCGAGTTTATATTTTTCTTAAAATAATTTCTAGTCCACAGATATCATAAGTCAATGCTGCAGACTGAAGGGACGTATGTAGATCTTACACTATCTATTTGAAGATAACAAGCAATACCTTCAACATGGCAGTGCTGATACACCTGAGAGCTGTAATATTTTGTATAAAAATTATACATAAAGCAATCAAAAGTTTACGCGCAGCCATGTTTTATTACTCACCTGAGGGCTGTAGGGAACAGGTCCACGACGACACTCAGAAGAGCATTAGTTCCTATAGCACTGCAGGCCACGGATATGGCCGCAAGGAACCTCGCCTCCTCGGCTGACTCGCTCCAGAACATCACCAGGGCGGCAGCTCCTCCCAAGATAAGGACAGAACCTGCAGACAACCAATAGTAATAATAATATTAGGATGATTTATTTGGTGAGCGCTGAAATTATGGCCAACAACGCTATGGACCATATGAAGCCAAAATGGAATTTTGGAAGCCAAAACTATGAAGCATATTTTTGGCTTCCAAAAAAAGTCCTCTACAGGGAAGGAAGGGTTTATACACATTTCAGATTTTTTTTATATAAGAACATATCGACGGTTAAAAGGAAGGACTATAAGCGACGTTTTGGTCAAAAATGAGTTATGAATGCTACGATACTGTTTTGTTGTTGTTTATGCCCAAGCAAACAACTGCGTTTTCGAATTATGGTTTTGGTGTAACCGACAAGGTTTTGGTCTTTTTTGGCATAAAGGCGCTTGTGACATAAAAAATTGTAAAACATTGTAAAACCACATTAATAGGAATGACAATAAATACCTTTATTTTTGTAATTTTAGAGCTGTTTTGATTTAGACATTTTATAGAATGCATTCCATGCCGAGAGCAAGGGTTCGATCCCCACCGAGGGTGTCAGAAATGTTTTTTTTTTTTTTTATAAAAATAGATTTGTGAAGAGGAATGCAATTCACCAACCTGTTCTTCCTGGCCAGAAACAGGTATTTTATATCATCAATTAATAATTCATTATTGTTTATTTCAATGAATTATTAAATAATAATTACCCAATAACATCTGTTGAATCAGGGTCAAAGTTATGGTCAAATGACCCAAGCGGGGATCGAACTAACGTTATTTGATTCCAAATATGTTAGAAAGATCAGCCCGCTTGGCCCCCTCGGCCATAACACCGACACGGCGATTTCCCGTTTCGGTGTCTAGTTCAAACCCAAAATAAATACCGGCAAGGTGTACTCAGCTTTCACAAGAAATGAGAACCAGCCCTGGGAAATAAATACCGGCAAGGTGTACTCAGCTTTTACAAGAAATAAGAAACAAACCTGGGAAACCCCCACTTCAACTTAAAGTGGTTGGTGTGAGGCCGGCCCCCCTACCCGTAAAAATAAATAGGTCCCAATTCATCACGTGCGACTCCTTCGGGGATAAAGCAGGCAGAAGTTACACTACGTTTTTTTTTTTTGTGCGCAAAGAAAACCATCACTCACCCAGTAGTCTCCTCTTCCCCACTATGTTGATGATGCCGCCAGCTACGGTGCACAGCGTGACCTGCACTGAGGCCACAATGATGGAGTTGATGAATGCATCATTGCTTATGTGAATCTGGAAACAGAAAACTTGACTTGCATTCCAGTTTTGAAGAAAATTTTGTATTGGAATACTATAGTATAATATTATTTTTTTGGTTGTTATTTAATTAGATAACACCTTTTTATACTTTAAATCACTGTTTATTTTCACAAATATAAAATATTATATTAAAAAATTACTAATTCTTAAATATTTCAAATATTACGAACGTTTTCGACCATATTGGTCATCTTCAGGTAGGACTACCTGAAGATGACCAATATGGTCGAAAACGTTCGTAATATTTGAAATATTAAAGAATTAGTAATTTTTTAATATATTTTATATTTGTGAAAATAAACAGTGATTTAAAGTATAAAAAGGTGTTATCTAATTAAGTAAATAACAACCAAAAAACATGAATTTTCACAGTGTTAATACACAAACCATAAAAAATATATAATATTATTCCTTGACTTATAGGTTGGTATGAGGCTGACCACCAATACTGTAACAAATAGTTCACTTTGCCAACGTCACCCCTGTTTCAGGGAAGTTTGGTAAGAGTTGCAGGGCTTATGTTCATTGGAGATTGGTTTTTTATATTGTAGGTCCACATGCGGCATGTGTGAGCATAAAATTATGCGTGTCTGCTTGTGGGAATGCATTTTATATGAATCTCAAATGATACATATCTTTGCAACTTAGATTTAGATAGCAGTGGCAAAGAGTGCCATACAAGCCGGTTTCCATCGGCTTCCCTTTTGAAACGATGTAACAAAGTAGTTAAAAAATATAGGCAAAAGTAAAAATATACATTTAAAACCAATGAAACAATACATATTTTTCCCCATTGAAACCATGCAGTCTACTTTATTATCATTTCTGCCTCATTTTAAACGGGAAACCGTAGGAATCGGCTTGTATGGCACCCTTCGCCACTGTTAGATAGTATCATCAGCCGGCCGTGTAAGCCTAAAATTCTTATTTTAAAGAAGATGGATGATAAATAGAATGTACAGAGGTGTTCCTACCGGTTCACATTGCCCACTTTCTGGTTTTACCGCATCAATGACGCTGGTGTCGTTGCCAATGTGAATCATGTCACAGAGAGAAGCATCTTCAACAGTAGACATGCTCATCATCTTGAAGAGTTCCGGAAGCCAAAGCCGTAATGTGTTGCACCTGAAAGGATCCCATACTAGCAATGATGCATGGAACTGAAGCAT
This sequence comes from Agapetus fuscipes, assembly GCA_951799405.1. Lineage (NCBI taxonomy): Eukaryota > Metazoa > Arthropoda > Insecta > Trichoptera > Glossosomatidae > Agapetus > Agapetus fuscipes. The sequence continues at coordinate 9,721,326 of OX637363.1, forward strand.
GGACAGTTGGTGATAAGAGACGATGATAATGATGATGGATGATTTTTTTTGGCTTTTGGAGAAAAGCAGTGTCTTCAGTCCCTTTATGAAGGTGGTGGTAGGCTGGTTCGCGCGAACACCGACGGGAAAATTGTTCCAGGCAACCGGCCTGGCTACCGCAAAGCTCTTGTTTGAAAATTTGATGTATTCACTCTTTTGGGAACTATGACCTTGATGACAGCGGTGAGGGCAGATAACAAATAAAAACAACAAAAACATAGAAAAGATGTTGGGACTACATAAGAGATGAATAAAAATGATTAAGTGAATATTGTGAAAGGATTTTTTTTTTTAAATAGATTTGTGGAAAGGAATGCAATCCACCAACCTATTTTGCCTGGCCAGTTGTCTTCATGCGAAAGCAAAAGCTTGTGTGTATGCAATGGCATCTGTTGAACCAGGATCGAAGTTATCGTCGCGTGATTCGAACCAACGTTATCCGGTTCCAAATAACCCGACTTGATCCCCGCGGCCATAACACCGACAAATCTATCTATAATAAAGAAAAAGAATGAAGTGGAGGCAACTTTTTACAGGCTCTTGTTATTTTTATCAAGACGGTGACAGAGTTACAATCTGGCATAAGGGAACGCCCACGTAAGGCCTGTTGCACCAACCTCCAATCAATATTTGATTGACCCATCAAATTTGATTGCTCAATTCTGGTAAGGACCTCGGTTAAATATTTCTCGGAAGTGGATAAATAATATGATAGAATTCGAATAAGAAATATGATGTGCATCAGCTGATTTAGGTATATTCAACCAAATTTTTGATTCAATGGGAGAAATCACACTGAATTTGGATTTTTGGCTAATTGGAGTTTGACGCAACAGACATAAGGGAACTGTGACTACGCCCACTTGGATCTTTGTTTCTTACCCTAGCATGGTGCCAAACTCTATTACGGTCAGGATCAGGAAGCTGATGAGATGCGGGGAGTGGAACAGGGGCCTGATCTGCTTGACTCCTCCCCTGAGGGCCTCCTTGGCTGTCTCTTTAGGCTGCGGCTCAACATAACCTGCATCTTCTTTATCTGGATTACTATCATCCTTCCTTACATCAGATTCTCTGAATGATTTTAACACCTTCACCTGAAAACAATTTTATATTGTACTAGGTGTACCCTGCCGCGCCTTCCCTCCCATTCTATGCAGTCGGCGACCGCTCACGCATAAACACGCTGAAGTATTGAAGTAATGAACATTAATTACTTAATTAGTTTCAGTTTTTTCATCTTATCTCGAAAACTGTTCACATTACCTAGAAGATTATTCGTAATATACTTTCTAGACATTGTATCATTCTATAATTATGAAGAAAACAATATGTCCAAGATATTAAACAACAAAATTAGAAGAACAAGAATGTTAAGAAAAACGTGGTTTTTTAAATTATTTTTTTCAGCGTCATTTTTTAAGTTTATAAAAAAAAAAAACTTAACAGTTTAGATAAAAAATCAATAAACACGAGTAATTTTTTCATTAATGTTACTTCTTTATTAGTAAAGACCTTAAGGTCATAAAGTATAAGAAACATATTCTTAAAAATAACGGACATTTTTGTGTGGGCGGTCTGTCGAATTGACGCAGTGGAAGGAAAGGCGCTCCCCTGCCACCCCTTTTGGTGGTTCATCTTGTTACTGTTATCGAATCTTCTATAATCTATGTTAGAAAAATATGTAAGCATTTAAGATTCATATTAATTGCATGCCCACAATCAGACACATGTATGTAAGTTCGCACTTACACATTCTGCATGTGTACTTAATAATAACATTCCAATCTAAAACAAACATAAGTCTTGCCAACTTTTCCTGAAGCATCCTTAAAAATATGTTTGAAGAAAGGAATGCAGTTCACAAATTTCATTATATCTCAAGATTTCAGGATAGTAGTTATTATCCAGCCAGCCTCGAGATTCAAAATAGAGACGCATGGTGAAACAATATATATTTGTTGCAAGATTTCTAAGATTTTTTATTTCTGTTATCTGTGAAACTTATTTTTACAATTTTTTGTTATCTCGTTTCAAGTGCTCCAAATTAGAACACAAATAAACAAAAGATTACTTGACTTTAAGTAAATTAAGAAGATTTCTTGCATTATATGTAGCTGCCATACATGAGGGGTTCATGCTCCGCTCACATGGATCTTCATGATGATCTGTGTTTTAGAAGATGGCAGGTGGTAGTCTAATCTTATCTATGTTAGTTGCAAAGATAATACGTAACATTAATTAATCTAATAAATAAATCACTTTTGTGTTCTTTCGGGTTTGACCATGTTCCACTTGCAGCTCCCACATCTGCTGACGTTTCGCTTTCACGAGCAGAAAGCATCTTCAAGGCGAGTTTTCAAAGCGCCGTGGCAGTTTTCGTTGTCTTCGCGGACGCGCGTTGGTGTAAACTGGTTGAGAATGCGATGCATTGTTCTCATCTTCCTTCGCTCTGGGGTGGGGGGTAGGTGTGAAGGGGAGTGGTGGTAGTGACGCGTGGGCAAGTAGGGGTGCGCAGGGTGCACCCGGTCCCACGGGGGTAGAGACAGGTACCTGTTTTACCGACTGGTCGACTAAGTCAATAGAGGTAGGGGCGGTTTTACCGACCGGGGCGGCAAGGCTGATCTCTCCATATTTTGTTTAATTTCAGGCCTTTTTTTTTTTGTTGAAATTTTTGAGCTAGTGGATTTCTTAATTTAATTAATCTAGTTGTCTTACTGGATAAGAGTCTGGGTGCAGTCCCGTGTTGACTGCGTACAGCTTTTTGAGGACCTGCAGGGCCTCCTCTGTCCTGCCCCGAGAAGCCAGGAACCTGGGGCTCTCCGGGATCAGCAGCGCCAGGGAGCCAGAGAGGATGGTGGGCAGGCTACACAGCAGCATGTACAGCTGCCAGCCATGAAATGCTGAGGAGAAGTTCAGAACAATATTATGGTGTCAATAACCTTGCAAAAACCACAGCTAGATGGAGCTTTATACATAACAAGTCAGATGGAGAGAGAGCTCACTCTGCAATCTATGGAAGGCGCACTTACAGCCGTCGCCTTACCATCTAAAAATGGAGCACATTTCTTGGTGAGATGAGATTAATTCAATACCCGAAATTTCATTTCCATAACGTCCCTGGATCTCGCTGATTTAATCAAGCCCGTCGCCCTCGGCAAAAAAAGCCTCACACTACGCTCGGCAAGTTTTGAATGTTAGTATATCTTTGCAATTTAGATTATATATAAGTATATAAGGCTTATTTATTTTAAATTACAATTGATAAGAGAGCGACGTTTTTATGTGTGTCACACCTCAAGAGTCCTCTCCGATCACGGATAAGAATTAAAAAAAAGATGTATCTTGAGTGCTCTGCGAAATTCACCCACAGGTTTGGAATTCTTCACTCTGGGTGGCAGTCTGTTCCACTCCACTGGACCCGCAACACGGAAAGCGCGGTCTCCGAAATTTGTACGAATCTGACGGCGCCGCTGAACCAAATTGACTGCTCTGTTGCCCACGGATGTCTGCCACGGTGTCTGCGTCCTCACACGCATCTCAGCAGGTGCAATTATAGATTATAAACATGCACAAGCGCCCTTGGAGTGGCTACATCACAAACAGGCCCGGATTAAGACTACTGGGGGCCCTGGTGCGGGGAAAGCCACTCCCAGCGCCTTTCTTCTTTTTTCCCACCCTTTCATCCTCACCTACCATAAAAACGAGTATAGACAACGAGAGTACAAAAAAGTATAAGTTATTTAAGAATGTTTTTATAAAATGTCTTGGGGGCCCCTAGGACGCGGGGGCCCTGGTTCGGCCGCACCGCTCGAACCGCCCTTAATCCGGGCCTGATCACGAGACGGCGCTATAAATAAATCACTCACTGTAAGTTTCCGTGATCTGGTAGTCCTGGGGCTGCACCAGCATGAGCCAGGCTAGGCCGGGCAGCACCAGGTTGCCCAGGGCGTAGCACAGCCCCATGTACATGACCACAGCGGGGCGGCTGCTCGAGGAGTGGAACTCCGCCATGCTGGACAGCAGCACCGTGTGGGCGCCACATAAGCTGGAACAGCAATCACTCAGATTTAGTCATTTGGTGAGCGCAGTTTTAGTGTGAATCACACACCAGGGGTGCTCTTTGAGTTTGATCATTTCAAGCGAGACTCGTTTGAAGTAAAGCTGATGAAACTAGTCTTGAGAATAGGTGCTCATCATACAAAAGGATCTGATAGGATGTGTTGGAGAGATTGCGCAGTGGATGGCTAATTTTAAACTTCAACTAAATCCATCAAAAACAGAGGTAATGTGGGTAACTTCAGCACGCAGACGACATCTTGGTGATACTGAGATAGTTTGCATTGATGGTAGGGACATTAAATCATCCTCTGTAATACAGTTTCTTGGAGTTCATATTGACTGTGCACTCTCCATGGACACACAAATTGCAAAGATAGTTAGAGCAGGATGTTCCAAATCAGACAGGTTAGGACTATTAGGAAGTGCCTGCCGATAGAGGAAACTAATACCCTTGTGACTGCGCTTATACTTTCAAGGCTTGATTATTGTAATAGAATATACATACAGTGGCCTACCATATGTGCAGTTGGACAGACTTCAATATGTGCTCAAAATGGGAGCACGTCTAATATATAATTAAAAAATTAGTGCTTCCATTACCCCTACAAATTAAAAGACCAGCTTCACTGGCTTAAAATCAGAGAAAGGTTTGAGTATAAGATCTGTTTAACTGTCTTTAAACCAACACAGTGTGTTGCCGCGTGATATATTTCAGAGCTTTGTGGGAGTACTGCTGTGAATAAATTGATTGTTCCAAAACGGTCTAATAAAGCAAAATACTTGGATCGTGACTTTTGCATATCCGGCTCTGTGCTGTGAAATGCCCTACCTCATGAGCTTAGAGCTGTAGAGAGTGCAAGTGCATTTAGGTCGGGATTGAAGACATGTTTGTTTTGGAGATGTTACAGTTGAACAGTGCCCTTGCAGTGATTTATCACAAAAGGGCACTATAAATATTGGCGTATTATTATTACAAGGAAGATTATTATCCACTCCACCTGCTGTAGCTAGGTATCACTAACACATTCATAGAGTAGAGTACAAAGAGTTGGAGAATATACCCGCATACTTACAAGAAGCCTGCGAAGAACTTGAAGGTGATGGTGAGCCAGAAGATGTGGCTGATGGAAGCCATGAGGTTGCAGATGCCGTCAAGCAGGTACGCCACCACCATTATCTTCTTCCTGCCCAGCGTGTCAGCCAGGTAGCCCACAAACAGCGAGCTGAAGATCATGCCTGCAACCAACATTAGCCCTCTGTGAGTTTAGTTGTCACTATTAATACAAAAAATACAAAATGCCATTGAGTAATGGCATAGAGAAGCAGAAAGTAAGTTACTGCATTGATACATAGGTACCTACATACTATCTACCACTTTTGTCTCAGTCCTGTCAAACGTTGCAGTTGTGTAGTCATACAAAACATGTTTTTACGTGTCAAATTTTATATTTTCTTGCTTTCTGCATATTGTGTTTTGACACTCAATTACAACACATGCAATAACATCTTAAAATAATGTCTTTTTCCTTTAAAATTCGTCAATTTTATCGATTCCAAGATTCATACTGCATGCGTCTATGTTCGTACTGCTCCGGGCATAGTACACACGCGGCAATGCTGCCACTTTTCTAGAAACATTTTTTTAATTTGCCTGAGTTTTTTTGCACACATGGAAATGCAACTGTGAAGTTCTTTGTTCTCTTTTTTACTAATGAGCATTTTTGTAAGTAGGTTGAAACAGATATTGTCTTTTCATAAAAATAATTTCTAGTCCACAGATATCATAAGTCAACGCAAAATACCGATTCTCAAGCGACAACCAGTTGCTGTAAGGCTGAATGGATCCTTGGTGATCAATCTTTGGTAAAGGCAGATGAGTTTTTACTTTTATTTGTTCCTTGACTTATTATAGTTAAGTCTGTAGTTGGTATGAATATTGTAAAAGTTGTTTAGATTTTGTCAATGTCTTCCTTGTTCAAGGAAGCTCGGCAAAAATTGTAGAGTTTATGTGACGTTCCACGGCCAGGTTGCTAGGGAAAGAGCAAACAAATATTCTTTATTGGTTGCTAAGGACCAAAGTCTCATAAAAGTGTGACATTTCCCCGCTGAGTCCATTATAGAAAATATACATAGAATTTCATTCCGATGTTTCAGTAAGGTCTAATTTATTTTCTTCACATATTGCGTCACATTATGTGTCATTTATTTTAATATTTTTCATGCATCTAATTTAATTTATAGCAAGTAAACAATATTTAGATGTTTACCACATTTAAAATAAGTAGGTACATAATAAATTTACTGTTAGTATGCACTATTTGTTTACACATGTCTTAACAAATTTCCCTGCCAACTGAAAGAAAATGGAATTTTCCATATATAGGTAGGTACCGACTCTTCAACCAATGATGCTAGAATAATATGGAATCACATAGAGGTCTCACCAAACCAAGTGACATAAAATATTAGCTCATAAATTACATGAAAAGAATTGCTATATTAGGTCCTTACATATGAAATTGGCGTTTTGCCGTACTGGCCACTTTGATCTCAAATATCTCCTCTTTGGTTAGGAATTCCAAATAAAAATTTATACAGCTATGTATGTATATTTTTACTCATGTATTTGTGTTTCGAAAATTGTAATTCATTTGTGCCTTCCTCAATTGTTTGTTTTTCTTTGGTACATACTTAAAAAAAAAAAACTTTTTGCTCCTAGCTCCCATACAAAACGCCAATTTCATATGTAAGAAACTGTTATTTTATTTTTTTAAAAACAAAATATAATATCTTACACTGCTTAGTTTATTTGATTATATGAATTAATATTTTACATTTCACACTTATTTATTTTTATAATTTTGTCTTGTTTTGTCAAATTTATAAAATTCATTGATCGTCACGACTGCTTTGAGAATTGTCACAACTTACTCGTCACAGTTCTTGGGGTCAGTTATGACAAGTCCCATTTTTATACAGCTTTGTCTTTAATAAAATATTACCAAATAACTACTTCATTTGAAAAAAATATTGCATTTTTTCTTTGATCAAATAATTTTCTGCAACACCGTTTTTAAAAAAATTGTCTCAACACCTTCGCCTACTTCCCAAATCAACTCCACTTTGAAAACAGATCATTGACCTGTAACAAGATGACGCAATATGCAACGCAACCAAGCCACACATGTAGTGCAATTTCTTGCCTGCGTTATCCCCGAAGGGGTCGCATGTGGCGATTCGGGACCTATTTATTTTTACAGGTAAGGAAGCCGGCTCCACACCAACCGCTTTCAGTTGAAGTGGGAGTTTCCCAGCTCTTGGGTGGGCATAGTTCTCATTTCTTGTGAAGGCTGAGTACACCTTACCGGTATTTATTTTGAGTTTGAAATAGACACCGAAACGGGAAATCGAACCCTTGCTCTCGACATGGAATGCAAGTATTCTACCAAATGAGCTATCGAGCTGACTTTTTACGAGCTTAGACGTCGCTACAAAGCGCTAATTCTCAAGCAAGACACAGTTGCTGTAAGGCTGGATGGACATTTTGATGACAGGTCTTTGGTAAGGGTTTATGAATTTTTCAACCCAGTGAAGAGCAAATTTGAAAATATGAATGGTTTATTTTTTGTGCTCCGCCGAGATTCGAACCCACAACCACAACGAGTCCAAAGTATAACCACTGGACTACGGACCGGTCTAACAATTCGGACTTACCGATGTGAGGAACAGCATTCATGAGCCCCTTGTCCAGCAGACTGAGGCCAAGGTCGCACTCCGCGCTGGGCATGGCGTAGGACATGGTGGTGGTGGTGCTGATGGAGCCCACTGCAGCGGGGACTATGAAGGCCAGCAGGAGGAAGTTGAACTTGCCGAAGCCGGTGGCTGAAATGGCTTCCTCGTACTCCACGGGACCTGAACATTCTAAACAACACAAAAATTAATTAGTCTCCAATCAGACAAAAATAAAAATTAAGCGTGATTTCTCCCAACAAATAAAAAATTTGGTTGCCTGTATGTAAATCAGCTGATGTATATTATCCTTCTTCAACTTTCCTGTTCAAATTCCATCACATTATTACCCACTTATTAGGCGAAAATGTTTGAGCAAACAAAAAAAGAAATAAATAAGTGAATTCAAACTCTGTTTTTATCCAATTTTTGTCTTTTATCTTTTACTGTTAATGTTTCCTAGACTGATAGGTTGGTATGCGACTGACCACCCATACTGTAAAAAATGGTTCACTTTGCCAATGTCATCCCTGCTTCAGGGAAGGTCGGCAAGAGTTGCAGGGCTTACGTTCATTTGAGATTGGATTTTTTATATTGTAGGTCCACATGCGGCATGTGTAAGCGCGAAATTATGCATGTCTGCTTGTGGGAATGCATTTAATATGAATCTCAAATGATACATATCTTTGCAGCTTAGATTTAGATTTAGATCTCATACTTGTATTTTATTGATTTGTTGTTGTTTTGTATAAACTCCTTTTATATATACCTACTTATTTTGTAAAGGCTTAAATGCCGTAAATAAATAGATATATTATTATCCTTAATTATATTACCCTTCGTGGTCGTCAATTGCTTGGAGATTCGATTTTCAAAATCAATGCCTCCACAGCAGATGAAACACGTTCCCAATGTATAACAATTTGGGCCCACTGGCTTTCCTCATATTTGTCAATGACGTTGTTGGCATCATAAAACATAGTTCGTGTCTATTATCCGCAGATGACTTGAAGGTCTATACAAAGATTATAGACACTCAATGCTGCGTAAAATTACAGAAGGACTTGAACGCATTAGCAGTTTGGGCTGAGCAAAACAAACTCTTCTTAAATTTTAAGAAATGCGTTATCATGTCCTTCACTAAATCTCATAATCCCACTTTTCATGAGTATAGTATAGGTGGGCAAATACTAACTCGTGTGACCTCATTTAGGGATCTGGGAGTTGTCTTTGATCCCGGACTGAATTTCTCAGACCATATTATAGATCGCGTAGAGAGTCGCTTATAATCAAAGTTCCTAGAAAGAATACAGCAACCGGCCAACATCACTACGATTATTTGGGTGTAAGGTGGTACAATGCACTTTTTTCCAGGTATAAGCATGATAAGCACGCAGATCCTAGGGCCATTAAGTACATGATCAGCAAATATTTGAAAGAGGTGTAAATAGTTGAGTGTTTATATTTGATTGGTTTTTTGTATATTATTCTTATCATTATTATTTTTGTTATTTTTTTCATATATCTACATGTGTGTATATATGTATAATTCCTATTTCTGTATTTTCTATTTAAACATGTTACCTCTTTATGTTATTTTATTTTATTTTTTGTCTTTCTGTTTTTGCTGAGTAAATGACTAAATGGTGTATATATTATTTTTGTTTTTTATGATTTTTATCTATTAAGTGATTAATTTTAAGTTAAGATAAGTTGGAATCCTCCCCAAAACACAAGCTATGCTTACTTTGGGGAGTATTTATTGTAATTAGATTTTTAAAATTTATTTTTATTGTAATACTTTGTACATATTGATAAAAAACAATAAAGACCTTATGAAATTATGAAATTATATGACGCAGTTGACGACCGAATGCTATCGGCTTCTGGGTTTTGTTATTAGACTCTGTAAACAGTTTACAGAGCCCAGGGCGATGGCGGATGTCTTCAGCTGCGTCGTTCGATCTAAATTAGAGTACGCTGTTGAGGTGTGGACACCTCATCAGCGGAAGTACATTAATATGTTAGAACAGCTCCAGAAGAAGTTCCTGAGGTACCTCCTCATGAGAACGCAGGGAAACTACCCTCAGTTCATGCACCATGAGGACCTGCTTCGGGAAACTGGCTTCAGGAGCTTAGAAACTAGGCGCAACGGGACCCTGATGGTGCTCACTTATAAAATCATCAATGGTTTAATAGACAGTCCCACCCTGTTGGAGGGTTTCAGGTTGTTTGTACCAAATTACTATAATCGGGGGCGAGGTCATGACCTTTTTCATGTACCAATGAGCCGCACCGATGTCTTGGCACAGCATCCTTTAACTCGGAGTGTCAAACTCATTAACGAGTCAAAAATAGATATATTTCAATATAATTTAGACACCTTCAAAAGTATGGTAAAAGAGTTCCTCCCAGCTTGTTGATGGCTGTGAGGGTGCACTGTAATTAGGGCAACCTGTTGTGCACAAAAAAAAAAAAATAATAATAACGAATCAAATTTTGTAAATATGCTGCAATGGTGCGACCATCCGCGTATGTGTTTAAAAACCACTTCAAATACACTCACAACTTCTTTCAATATACCTAACTATTAGTTTATGTTGAAAATGTATGAAAATATATTGACATCTAGCAGCAAAACGTGAAAGTTTTTTTTTATGTTTTCTTTTATTTGATGCAAATTAATAAAAAAAATAAAAATGGATTTAAATTTGTAATGATGATGATGATGATTTTTAAAGCGCCGTTTCGTGACTGCTGTCACTACAAGGGCAATCTAGCAAGGGTAATCTAAGTTGCAAAGATATATTACATTTGAGATTCATATTACATGCATTCCTACAAGCAGACATTTATAAGTTCGCGCTTACACATGCTGCATGTGTACTTACAACATAAAACCATTCCAAATTAACATAAGCCATGCAACTCTGGCCAACCTTCTCTGAAACAAAGGTGAAAATTGCAAAGTGAACCATTTTTTAAAGTATGGGTGGTCAGCCTCATACCAACCTATAAGTCAAGGAAATTATTTTGTGTATTTCTTTACATAATCTAAGTTGCAAAGATACATACCATTTGAGATTCAAATTAAATGCATTCCCACCAGCAGACAGGTATAAGTTCGCGCTTACAAATGCCCCATGTGGACTTACAACATAAAAATCTAAGCTCAAATGAACATAAGCTCTGCAACTCTTGCCGACTTTTCCTCAAACAGAGATGAAATTTGCATGGTGAACCATTTCTTACAGTATGGGTGGTCAGCCACATACTAACCTATCCTAAGTCAAGGAAATTATTTTGTTTAATCTAAGTTGCAAATATACATACCATTTGAGATTCATATTAAATGCATTTCCATAAGCAGACATTTATAAGTTTGCACTTACACATAATGCATGTTGACTTACAACATAAAAACTCAATCTCAAATGAACATAAGCCTTGCAACTCTTGCCAACCTTCCCTGAAACAGAGGTGAAATTTGCAAAGTCAAACATTTTTTTAAATATGGGTCTGCTAACTCTGCAGAGGCTCTGGCCACCCCTAGCGGAATGGCGACAAAGTTACAGCGTCATACCAACTTATAAGTCAAGGATTTTTTTTGTGTATTTCTTTATAAAATCTAAGTTGCAAAGATAACTACCATTTGAGATTCATATTTAATGCATTCCCACAAGCAGACAGGTATAAGTTCGCATTTACAAATGCCCCATGTGGACTTACAACATAAAAACCTAATCTCAAATGAACATAAGCCCTGCAACTCTTGCCAACCTTCCCTGAAACACAGCTGAAATCTGCAAAGTGAACCATTTTTAAAAGTATGGGTGGTCGATTTTCTTTTACAAAGGCTGCATGTTTTTATTTTACATGTTTTCCGAATTTTAACGCGAGGAAACTATGCGCAATATACACATTACCCAAATGTTAAGGGGTTGGGCTGCGTAACAGCCAGGGGCAACGCCCCTAGTATTGTTATAATCTCATTTGGATAATGTCATCGTTAACTAATAGAGTCTGAGAAATGTCACTACTCTGATTTATCTTAATTAGGTTGGTTATCTTAGTCAGGTTTGGTGAACAGACCCTAAGTACGGGTTGCAAAACTTGAGTAAAGTAAAGTTTACGGAAAGTGTTAAAGAGTGATTTTCCCCAAAATTTGCCGTTTTTGTTTCTTACACTTTATGGTCTTAGCAAAAGAGTTACAGTGATGAAGAAAATCAAAATAAAGTGTGGTTTCTCCCATCAAATCAAAAAAAATTACAAAAGAAAAAACAAGAGATTACAAGTATCCATAACACAGTAAACTACGATTAGAAGGTACTTACCTATCATTAGTAAGCTACAGAACATTACAAATTGAATCAAATTTCTTTAAAAAAATCATTTTTAACCTCTAAGGTAGTGAGTTTTGGTATGATGTAAATACCTATACGGAGTGAGTTTTTTTATAAAGGGTTAAAATAAAAAGTATTATGTTTAACGACTTCAACACAATAATAAATAATAAAACTTACCATTTTTCAAAGAAAAAAAAATTAAAACTTACCATTTTTCAAAGTTTTTATTGAAAAATACTATGTTTATTTCAGGTGTCGTCAACTATTGGTTGCGGTGTCAAAATATTCGTAAACTAGTAAAATAATCTTCACTTCACTAAAAGTAATTGAAAACTTACACTTACAAAATAATTAAATATACATATAAATACATAGATGAAACACAAAACATGACTAATAATGTTTTTTAGTGTGGTAGGCTTTGAAACATGGATGTACACACAAAGCGACGTTGCACACTTCACACATGAATTTTGTGTCTTTTCGACACTTTGGTCGTACAGTTGTATGACTGCACACGTGACACTTTCTTTGGGTCCTGCTTCCTTGTGCCTGTGTTTGGGGAACAGGGAAGGGGAAGTGCCTTTCCGTTAGTCGTAGTGGCACATCCTCAACCCTTCTTCCTCCTGATGCATTCGGTTTACGCGCTTCTTGTCTTCTGCGTTTAGATGTAGACGGCTCAGGGTCATCTTCTACCTCTGACGATGAAGATTTTTCAGAAGAGCTATCAGACTCAATAGGTAAATCGTCAATATTTTCGTATAACTCTTCATCTTCGCTTTCAACTAAAGCATCGAAGATGTCCTTTTCACTAACTCTATGCGACATGATCGTAAATTGAGGGACAGATAATTTATAAAAGAAAAATTACAACACAAAAATTCCGCAACACAAAGTTACAAACGGGCTCTCGCTATCAAATAGTACGTAAATAAAGGTATGCAAAGAATAAAAATATTGTCAATAAAACACCAAACAAAATACGTTTTTTTTTAAATAAAACCGTGTTCAAAACTTTCAAAAAGTTATCACCAAACAATTTACGTAAGAAAAACTGTATAAAAATGCAATTTTCGCGGGAGAAATATCGGTATACGCGATGACAAGCGCGCACGTGTTCAAACTGGTTTCAAACACCACGAAAGATGATTGTGACGTCACACATACTTTGAAATCGCTTTTGTAAAGTCGATAATACCGCTAACTTCGTTTAGTTTTTAAAATATTATGGGGGAAAGCCGCTAGATGCCGTTGGTTAATCCATTTCTGACGTTTGCTTATGAATAAAGCCTGTATGACCACAACCGTACCGGTACGGCCATACTTCGATTTGCAATGACATTTACCGCCGTACGGGTACGGCCATACTACCTTAGAGGTTAAATTACAGCCAATGCAATTTATACAACCAAATTAAAATGCAGTTTTGCAATCTACATAAATGGAATCTATTATAAGTTCTCATTATTTCCATAGGGATTATAGATTGTCACCCCTGTTTCACGGAAGGTCGGCAAGAGTTGCAGGGCTTATGTTCATTTGAGATTGGGTTTTATATTGTAGGTCCACATGCGGCATGTGTTACCGCGAAATTATACATGTCTGCTTGTGGGAATGCGTTTAATATGCATCTTAAATATTATATATCTTTGCAGCTTAGATGTAGATTTAATACTTACTTTCAGGCTCCTTGTCACTTTTAAAAGACAACTTTATTTTTAGCTCTGTCCACGAGTTGGACACGAAATTTAGAATTTTAGTTTTCATTTTAAATATTCACTTTTGAAATTAAATTTCACACAAATTAAAAAGTCCCGTCAGCTGACTCATGGTAATGTCTTTCTTTCTTCACGTGTTTGCCTCCCTGCCACATGAGGTTCTGATGTTCCACGCTGGGACTGAAGACTGAAGAGTGAGAAAGCAGATTTTGGAGTCAAATGTTGATGCCTGTTACAGACGTTCTGTAATGCCTGCCATTTTTGCATGTACAGTGTATACCTATCCAAATATTTTAAGGGACGTAGGTACTTATAACAATCTTTGACCATTCGCTGTAAGTGGACATAACCTCTGTAGAGCTTCCTCCACTTTATTTATTTAACCTCTACTTAAACTGAAGTGGTTGGCGTAAGGCAACCTCCCTTACCCGTAAAATAAATAGGCTTAGATTAGTGGTTCTATAAACAAATAATGAGAAAATTATTTCGTTTATTTCTGTATGTAATATGTTTTATTTTGTTAACATACGACGCATTCAAATTTTGTTATTACGTTGAGTATTTTTTTTTTTATTAAAAAATAAAGAGACGTGTAATAAGTTAATTTCATAAATTTTTATTTAATTTGATTTATCGTTTACACTTTACTTTTCAAAATTTCAAAAAACGTGTTGAAAAAAAATTAACATTTACCAACGAACTTTAGATTAACTAAATCGAGCGCAAAACACTGCACACTTGCTAGACATACCGGCACAGACTGCTGATAACGCGATCGAGATTCTATTTAAGTACTTTCTCTTGCTCAGCGACTTTCTCTCACTGTGATTGGTTGGGGGCGTGTCTTAACGAGTGCGGGTCATTCCCACACGACAGAGAGCTGGTTTACTTTTTTCAAGCTGAAAAACTCCCACTAAGGAACCAAAGTCAGTTGTTTGGCAAAAGCACCAGATTTATTTTCGTCGTCACCGAACTCAAAGTACAAATCATCACGGTAATACGAATGTTTCTAAGCTACACATATAGTGTAACTTCTTGCCGCGTTCTTCCCGAGGAGGTCACATGTAGCGGGTTTAACCTATTTATTTTTACAGGCAAGGGGCCCAGATTAAGATCACTGGGGGCCCTGGTGCAGCAAAAGTCAGGGGAACACCATTACCTCTCACCCCTAGCACCTCCCCTCTCCCGCCAATCAAAAAATACATAAGTATAAATGATTACTGACGGAGTTTTAAGTTTACTTTTGGGAAACCTGTTCGGGAGGCCTAAGACACTTGTTAGGGGGAACTACCTTTTGTGTTTTCTTCTTCTTCTTTTTGTGCCACTTCTATCGAAGACAGGCGATCATCATGGCAATTTTGACTTTGGATGCTGCGGCTCGAAACAGGGACTTGGTGCTTCTGCCGAACCACTGTCGCAGGTTTTTAAGCCACGATGTCCTTCGGCGTCCCTGAGATCTTCTCGCCTCAATCTTACCCTGTATGACAAGATGAAGGAGACGGTACTTCTCATTTCTCAAAATGTGACCGAAGTACATCAGTTTTCTCTGCTTAATGGTTGGCAGAAGCTCGTTTGTAGTACGCATTCATTGGATGACTTCTTCATTGAAGGTCCTGGCTGCCCCTACTTGAACAGATTTATTGGCAAAATCACCATGTTTATAGTATTTTTCTTATTTACTAAAGCAGTCATATTGAGATCATGTAATTTACCCCAAATTGGGACAAAAATCATTTCATATGTATGTCTTCATCATATGAATGAGGTTGTATTTTTACAACGCTTTGCAACATCGATCTAATACAACCTGATTGGCTCATTGTGCGCACGCGCATAACAAGACTGGTGTGGATTTCAACTTCTTCACGCGCTCCTGATGAATGAGTTTGTATTTCGATGACACTGCGCAACAGAAACAATCTGATTGGTTAATGGCGCGCACGCGCAGCAATGCGTCTGTGTGGATTTGGATTTTTACCTCTTCATGTGTCTGCGCGCCTGATCCCCGTGAGGTTACTTTAGTTTGAAAGCTGCACACAGGGTGTCGCCTTTAGAAATCTTCATTAGGTTATTTTAGTTCGAAAATATGTTTAATGGATGTCTCTGCTTTTGCGAAAATTTGGAGGGCTCTCTTTTCTAATTCTGCTACCCCGATACAATCGAGCATTAACATTTGATAATGTAATAGGCTATAGCGTTTTTATGCCTTTCAAGCTCCTAGTGTTTCAGGTATTCAAAGATGAGTATGCCTGGCTATCTATCCGTTTGCACATTCTACATAAGCACCTATTCATTTTAGGTTTCTTTCTATTCTACTTATAATGCTTCCGGAATCCATGCGGCTACTATACTTGTAAGCTATATATGCCTGTCCCTACTTCAACAAATGTATTGGCAAAATGGCCTTGTTTATGATCTCTTTCTTATTTACTCAAGCAGCCATATTTTAGATCATGTAATTTTCCCCAATTTGGGATAAAAATCATTTCAACTGTATGTCTTCATCATATGAATGAAGTTGTTTTCTTACAACGCTTTGCAACATTGATGTAATACAACCTGATTGGCTCATTGTGCGCACGCGCATAACTAGTCTGGTGTGGATTTCAACTTCTTCACGCGCTCCTGATGAATGAGTTTGTATTTCGATGACACTGCGCAACAGAAACAATCTGATTGGTTAATGGCGCGCACGCGCAGCAAAGCGTCTGTGTGGATTTGGATTTTTACCTCTTCATGTGTCTGCGCGCCTGATCCCTGTGAGGTTACTTTAGTTTGAAAGCTGTCCACCGGGTGTCGCATTTAGAAATCTTCATTAGGTTATTTTAGTTCGAAAATATGTTTAATAGATGTCTCTGCTTTTGCGAATATTTGAAGGGCTCTCTTTTCTTATTCTGCTACCCTGATACAATCGAGCATTAACATTTGTGAATGTTAGGCTAGTTAGGAGAATGCTTTTCAAGCTCCTAGTGTTGTAGGCATAGATGAGTATATATATATATTTTTTTTTTAATTTCAAAACAGTTAATTTATAAATGTACAAATTACAGAATAAACATTAAAGTATAGAAAAAAACAAAATATGGAATAAATTAATAAAAGTGATAATTTAAAAACAATGGAATATAATATAAAGTAATAAAAAAGTGTTAAGACCTCATAGAGCGAATAAGTCCAAAACGGTGTTTTGGGTTTTAAATGTCCATTATGTTTACTTTATTTTAAAAATCTGTTACTGTCAGAATAGAATAAAGAAATGTACAATTTACAGATTACCTGTTTCCAAAAATAATAGAAGTTATTTGAATTCTGTCAAAATTAACACAAACTTATGAAATATTACACAATAATGCTATCTGGGTTTAATGAATAGGGGGCCGGCTTCAGATTTCCAGCTCCCAAACAGACTGAAACTCATTTCTTGTGAAGGCTGAATAAGCCTTGCCAGTATTTTATTTTGAGTTTGAAATGATCCCCGGAACGGGAAATCATTTCTGACACCCTCGGTGGGATATCAAGTAGTTTAAGCTTAAAGCTTTGAAGAAGAAGGACATTTTCGAAGTTTCTTGAATTTACTTTCAATAATCTAGCAGATGCTATCATAGGCCCATGCATTCGTGATCCCTATACGTAGAACTAAACTAAATATTACAATGGTTAATATAGGCGGAGAAAAAAAATATATTCCATTTATATTTTCAAATATGCTCTTCGGTTGAAAATTTTATATACCTTTACCAAAGTTCCAACCAGCCTTACAGCAACTGAATCGTGCTTGAGATTTGACGTTTTCTGTAGCGACGTACAAGTTTGCAGAGGATTCTTGAGGTGTGATTCACACAAAAACAGCGCTCACCAAATAGGTACATAAACCTAATATTACTAAAATTTTTATAGGGCTACAGACCTGTACAAAATAATTACTGTCGGGAGCATTATTTTCTTTTGTTATGCCTCAAAATTATAACTCGATGAAAATCCATGACAATGATATTTTAAAGTTTAACTACTAAAACACCTGTTTTTAGGCTTTCACGGCCGGATTCAGGTGCTTGATTTTGTGTTTCCGGGTTTTGACCGTGGTCCATAAAAAGAAAAAAGAAGAAGAGAAGCAAAAACTATGGACCACGGTTAAAATTCGAAAACACAAAATCAAGCATTAATTAAGAAATTATGCATGTCTGCTTGTGGGAATGCATTTAATATGAATCTCAAATGATACATATCTTTGCAGCTTAGATTTAGATTAGATTTAGAAGCAACTAAAACACCGTTCATAAGTTTATTACACGCGAAAATGGCGTGCATAAATGACTGTCTGTAGCAGGGTATAACTTTATAAATGACTTGCTAGACTCTAGAGAGTTTGTTTGTCTTATAATTTTATTCCTTATCATGTAGGTATGTATATCGACGGTTGAAAGGATATAGGGCATATGCGACAAAAACTAAATTGTTCAGGAGAGCGGTTTAAAGTTTGAGATAGCAGAAAAATTTACATGATGCCTAAAATGGCAGTTTCTTCAAACCAACCAATAATTAACTTTTTTCTACACTTTTATTTTTTTCTTCTTTACTTGTATGTTTTACTTAAATAAAATGTTTCTTAATATGTAAAAGGCACCCAGTGCCATGTATTTACATAAAATATCATTAAAATCAAAACAGCTCTAGAAATAAAATAATTAAGGCATTTATTGGCACTTCTATTAACGTCGTTTTACAAGGTTTTGTGTCACAAGCGCCTTTAGAACAAAAAAGGCCAAAAAATTCATCGGTTACACCAAAAACATAATTTAAAAAACGCAGTTGTTTGCTTGGGCATAAAACGACAAAAAAAAGTCATCGTAGAGCCATGAGAGTGAGCGCATTAGAAAGAGCGGAAAATTTTAAGTAGGATAGCATTCATAACTCATTTTCGACCAAAACGTCGCTTTTACGCTTAAATATCGCCCTACTTCCTTTTAACCGTCGATATACAGAATCTCCGGCAGGTAAACAAGGTAATAGCTCAAATAAGAACTAGGTAGTTACTTTCATAATTGTAGAGTAAGGAAGTTGGCGAAAAATAATAAGTGAGTATCATATGATTATAATAATTATTTAATTGTAATTCAATAATAAATTGATAATATAATAATAATTATGACTATATAAAGTATGATGTATTTATACTTAATTATAAAACAAAATATTATCAAAAAACATTAGAAACCAAAATAAAAATTTAGGTACCTACCTATCTATAATCAAAAGGAGAGAGTGAATGAAAAACATTATGAGTCTGAATGAAATGAAAGAAGTATGTAAGGACCGAAATAAATGGCGGTTGATTTGCAACAATGGTGGATTTTAATCCATTAATTATAATTTTATTTTAAATTGGAGTTCTCGAAGGTGTATTTTTAAGTCTAATCTAATCTAAGCTGCAAAGATATATATCATTTATGATTTATATTAAATGCATTCCCACAAGCAGACATGTATAATTTCGCCCGCATACTGTAAAAAATGGTTCACTTTGCCAATGTCACCCCTGTGTCAGGGAAGGTCGGCAAAAGTTGTAGGGTTTATGTTCATTTGAGGTTTGGATTTTATTTGTAAGTACCTACACATTCAGCATTTGTAAGCGCGAACTACACGTGTTTGTTTGTGGGCACGCATTTTATATGAACCTTTAACTGTTAATATATCTTTGCAACTTAGATTATAGATTATTATAGACCTCTGTTTCAGGGATGGGAAACCAAAAGTGCAAAATTTATGTTCATTTGAGATTTGAGTTTTTATTTTGGAAAATTACACATGCAGCATGTCATGCAGAAGCTCAAACTTACACGTGTCTGCATTTAATATGAATTTAAAATGGTGAGCACTGTTTTTGTGTGAATCATACATCACGAGCCCTCGGTGAGTTTGGTTGTCGCTATGGGAGGTGAAACAAAACAACGCTCACGAAATAGATCATCTAACATCTAGTCCGGTCGATAGCTCAGTTGGTAGAGCTTTCACATGCCGTGAGCTCGGGTTCAAATCCCACCGAGGGTGTCAGAAATGATTTCCCGTTTCGGTGTTTATTTCAAACCCCAAAATAAAATACCGGCAAGGCTTACTCAACCTTTACAAGAAATTTGTACCAGCCCTCTAGAGAGCTGGGAATTCCCCACTTCAACTGAAAGTGGTTGGTATGAGGCCGGCCCCCTTACCCGTAAAAATAAATAGGTCCCGAATCGCCACATGCGACCTCTTCGGGGATAACGCAGGCAAGAAGTTACACTGTATGTGTAGCTTAGTTGCGTTTTTTTTTATACATCAAGAGCCCTCGGTGAGTTTGGTTATCGCTATGGGAGGTGAAACAAAACAACGGTCACGAAATAAATCATCCTAATATTTATTTGACTCTTGAAGAAATTAAAAAAAAAAAAATTTGAGGCTGAATATACTAATAAAAATAAAGAACGTATTTGTAAAAAAGCCTATTGTTTGAAGAGCGTATCAGAATCTTGTATTGACGAGGCTTTAAATTAAATTGGGTAAAATTATGTGTAAACAAGGCTATAGGGATGCCAAGTACGACCGTCGATCATTTTTCGATAAGGTATTTAATCTATAATCTAAGTTGCAAAGATATATATGAACATTCAAAACTCATGTCAAATGCATGCCCATAAACAGACGCGTGTAAGTTCGCGCTTACAAATGCTGAACGTGTAGGTACTTAAAAATTAAAACTAAACCTCAAATAAACATTAACTCTGAAACTCTTGCCGACCTTCCCTGAAACAGGGGTGACATTGGCAAAGTGAATCACGTTTTTACAGTATGGGTGGTCAGCCTCATACCAACCTATAAGTCTAATCTAATCTAAGTTGCAAAGATATGTTACATTGGTGATTCACATTATATGCATTCTCACAAGCAGACACGTTCAAGTTCGCGCTTGTAGGTACATGCTGCATGTGAACCTACAACATAAAAACCAATCTCAAATGGACACACACCCTGCAGCTCTTGCCGTCCTTCCCTGAAACAGGGGTGACATTGGCAAAGTGAACCATTTTTACAGCATGGGTGGTCAGCTGCATACCAAACTATAAGTCAAGGAACATACACGACAAATTACATTTTTTAAAATCAATAAATAATAACACGTATGGACATCAAAACTAAAACAGAAAACCAATTCCAATTTAATAAACCCTAGTCAAGGAAGATACCACCTATTATATTTTCAACATTTTTAAACGTTTTTCAGGAGAACGGAAATCAATTTAATTTTGATTTATTTACATGAGATACACAAAACAATACATAATAAATAGAATATAATTAAATGAAAATCAAAATAAATAAACATCAATTTTCCAAATCATTTATGTATTGAAATGAATCTATCGAATATCCTAGAAATCTCTAAATCTTTTCAACAAACGTAACACTATTATATTATTAGTAGATATCTTCTTTTATATAAATAAAATCAAACGGATGTATGGATGTTTGTATGTCCCGTATGGACTCCTAAGCCGCTGAGCCGATTTTAAAGATTTTTTAAGGAAACATCTAAAATATTCTTGTTAGGTACTTATATTATAAAAATATAAACAGAAACATCGATATAAGTTGACAAGCTAAATGGGTAAAATTAAAAATATCTAGAAGCAATTCCATAAGTTCCCCATGATTTGAGGTGCCCATCATATATTAACCTCTACGTTCCCATCCCTATTTCATGATTTTCCACAAGATAGTGATGTGACTAGCTAAACCGATAACGGATAATTTGGAATAATTGGAAAAAAACTGATATGAAAATATATCAAAGCACTTATTTCATTTATTAATTGAAGAATTTTTTAACCAAAAACCAGAGCCTTTTCAATTTTTGTGCACTGTTTTAAGGGCCACAGAAAAAAACAGACAACGCAAAATATGAACAAAATATCGATCGTCTTGAATCCCTGTTACATTTTAAACTGTTTTACCGGTTTGGGGTCCATGTATTACAAGTCCGACGAGATAATTACATTTGGAAAGATCCAAAGACTCCACACTTTTCCCTTTATGGTCTACATCTCATTCTTTTTGATCAGTAACCTGTCTTACCACGGCACAGATGTCGTCTCCATATTTCGTTGGTGCTGTAACGAATCCATCATGCTCTGCGCTGTTCTTTGTCAAATTAACATTGTTTTTCTTACAACTAAACAACAGCAGAAATTCCTAAAAAACTTTGAAAAAATAGACAAAATATTCCCTTTTGTAAAAATCCAAAGATTAAAAAAACTGCGAAGATATGTTTTGTTTTTTTATGCAATTTTTTTGCTGTACATAATTTGTTTGAATTCATTCTATTTAATGTTTCGTGCGTTGAAATATAAATACTATTGCTTCTTTTTTTCCATCTTCGTTTCTGGAATGACTGTGTCAAAATTTTCAGTCGAGATTCACACAATCAAAGCCTATATGGAATACATTCTCTTCGAATTGAATGCTTTCGCGAAAACCTGTGAGAATAAAGATGGTGGAATGCACATGACATTGCAGTTGTACAAAACGAGAAAATATACAAAGAAATTCAATGACGTGCAATGTATATTGGAGGCTTTTGATATACTAATAGATAATATACAGATTCTGACTTCAATTTTTAGTTTACCTGTAAGTGTGAAGAATTTACCTAAAATGAATTTTACAAACAGTGTTGTAGAGAAGAACGGGTTCCTCAACTTTTCAAGAAGCAGGAACTGAATTGTCAGAAAAGTTATTGTTTCTCGTAATCCAAGATTGTAGGTAGGTAGGTACCTACACCGATCTACATGTCCGGTCGATAGCTCAGTTGGTAGAGTGCTTGCATTCGCACGGGCATGCCGTGAGCCCGGGTTCGAATCCCACCGAGAGCGTCAGAAATGATTTCCCGTTTCGATATTTATTTCAAACCATAAAATAAAATACCGGGAAGGTCTACTTAGCCTTCACAAAAAATGAGTAGGTACCAGCCCCATCGGGAGCTGGGAAACCCCCACTTCAACTGAAGTGGTTGGGGTAAGGTTGGCCCCCTTACCTGTAAAAATCAATAGGTTCCACTCGCCACATGCGAAACCCTTCGGGAATAACGCAGGTAAAAATTTACGCTATATGTGTAGCTTAGTTGCGTTGTATATTTTAGGAGTATGCCCGATTGCTCCGGCAAGGAAACCCGTTTTTCTCTACAACACGATTTTCTTTTAATAAAAAAATCCACAATCAAAATACCAGCAATGTTTACTTAACCCTCACAAGGAATATGAAACTGCCCCCTTAGGAGCAGGGAATTGCCCCTACTTTGTTGGTTGGACTCTATGAAAATAAATAGGTTCCACACACCACGTCCAAAATTGGCACTGACGAGCAGCTTAGTTTGTTTTATTGTTACCTACTCATATCAAAGTCCGGTCGATAGCTCAGTTGGTAGAGTGCTTGCATTCCATGCTGTGAGACCGGGCTCGAACTCCGCAGAGGGTGTCAGAAATGATTTCCCGTTTCGGTGTTTATTTCAAACCCCAAAATAAAATACTGGCAAGGTTTACTCAGCCTTCACAAGAAATGAGTACCAGCCCTCTCGGGAGCTGAGAATTCCTCACTTCCACTGAAGTGGTTGGCGTAAGGCCGGCCCCCTTACCTGTAAAAATAAATAGGTTCAACTCGCCACATGCGACCCCTTCGGGGATAATGAGGCAAGAAGTTACACTATATGTGTAACTTGGTTGCGCTTTAATGGCATTGTTTGACATTTTTAATCTTTTGCAGATCTTGATGTTCTCCTTCACATGTTTTTCAATCCAAGTTGTCAATTTCGCATTCATCATCAATGGAGCCAAAGTAAGTAAAATTCTAATCTAAGTTGCAAAGATATATTTACATTTCATAATCACTAATCATTCTGTAAAGCCGGTTCCCATCGGCTTCCCTTTTAAAATGATGTAACAAAGTAGTTAAAAAAATATAGGCACAAAGTAAAAAAATACATTTAAAACCAAAGAAACAATACATATTTTTCCCCCATTGAAATCATGCAGTCTACTTTATTATCATTTTTGCCTCATTTTAAACGGGAAACCGATGGGAGTCTGCTTGTATGGCACCCTTCGCCACTGGTACCTACTGAATGCCCTGCATTAATTGTTGTTTTGTGTTGCAGAGGATTGATCTGGTGATGACCAATTTGATGTGGTGTGTGTATCACATGATCTTCACAGTGGTGGCCATAGAAGCCTTTCATGCGCTCTGCGTGCAGATTCACAAAATCAAATCTGTCATATTCAAGATCATCATCCACCAAAAACTAGGTGGGACTTCATAAAAGCTTACATGAAATTTTTCCATCTGTAAATAATAAAAGGAGAGCTTGTATGAAGAAAGTTATGACTCTGGATGAAATGAAAGAAGTATGTAAGGACAGAAAGAAATGGCGGTGGATCTGTAATGTTGGCGGCTATATGTTGGTAGCCGAATATAAGTTTGATTGAAATTGGTAAGCTGAATATTTATTGTAACCAAGTAAAATTGCAGAATCCATTTTATTTTCAACCTGATGTTAGTAGGCTCTCCTAAAAAAATGCTTTCAATAATTTCATTCACTGTTGTAAATACACTTTAAAGTATAACCGAAAATCACAAAACAACTCGATTCGAAAAAGATTTGGATAAATTCGAATTTTTAAAAAGTTCGAATTTTACCCTAAATGCCCTAGCCCAAACTACGAAAAATTTAGAACTGTCATAGGACGCTAGCTATGTTGTCCCTTGTATAGTATGCGCCGCTTCAATAACTTTTAATGATTTTCAGATACACGGCAGAGAGTTCTATTCTCAAGGTTCGGGATGATTTTCATGAACAGAGATGTTCTGATTCAAGACAACAACTTCTTCCTCGTGCAGAGAGCTTTCCTTTCCTCTCTACTAACTTCAGTTGCTTCATACACAATCATACTGCTGCAAACTAAAAAATAATCTAAATAAAAACATGACATTTCACACAACATTAAACAGAGGTGTGCTTTATTTCAAATGGTTGTTTCCTTCATTCATTCATTTAAATTTTAACCCCCCTATCTAATATCTTCAGGTTACTTTCCGAGAAATTGGCAAAAAATAATCAGATTTTGAAACCACGATGTAGGGTAGACTCGGTACGGTTGAAACATCTCCAATACCTCAGAAACTATGAGCGATGCGGGGATAGGTCCTAGCGAAGAGTTGAGCGGGCTGCATGTCGCTACACGATTCTTCCTAACGTTCCACCCTTCGCGCGCAGACAACCC
This sequence comes from Agapetus fuscipes, assembly GCA_951799405.1. Classification (NCBI taxonomy): domain Eukaryota; kingdom Metazoa; phylum Arthropoda; class Insecta; order Trichoptera; family Glossosomatidae; genus Agapetus; species Agapetus fuscipes. The sequence continues at coordinate 9,746,520 of OX637363.1, forward strand.
TTGCTTGAGGTCCCATTGCCGGCTAACCACCCATGCTGTTCACTTTGCCAATGCCACCCCTGTTTCAGGGAAGGTCGGCAAGAGTTGCAGGGTGCAAGGGCGTCGCCAGCCGATGGCGCAGGGGGGGGCAAGCTGACTTTACCTACTACAATTCATACTTGAGCGTACGGAATATTAGGAGTGGAATTGGTGAATTCATTCGAGTTTCGACGTACGGGAATGATTGTTCAAGGCTTGAACTTCAAGCAAATCAACTCAAGGACTATGGTTGTATTATATTTGGCAACTTTTTTAGAATCTCTAGGGGGGGGCAGCTGCCCCTCCCTGCCCCCCTTGGCGACGCCCTTGGCAGGGTGTATGTAAATTTGAGATTTGGGTTTATATATTGTAAGTCCACATGCAGCATATTTCAGCGCGAACTTATACATCTCTGCTTGTGAAAATGCATATAATGTGAATCATTAATGTTACATATCTTTGCAACTTAGATTAGAATGTCGGAGGAGTTGATAGGTACATAGGTGTATTGTTCTTTCAATTATAAATTATTAGATTTGTTTTGGTATAGACTCATGTTTATTCAATGAAATATGTTCCAAAATTTGGTATTATGTAGAAACCCATGCAATACAATAAAACACTAACACCCTAGAGGAAGAAACCTGCCGCGATCAGAGACAGCAGTGGATAAAGTAACATCATAACGTAAAACAACTACTGGCTATCATATAAACTGTGTGTGCTCTTACTAATGCAAAAATAGATTATATTATATCGAGGTAGATGATTATTACTTATATAAATTCCATGGACAAGTCTCAAAGTCAATAATCTCACTTTAAAACAATTAAAAAGAAACAGGGAAACAGCAAGACTTGCAACTTTCCTTAAAAGGTATTAAACATTTTCATCAAATAGGTTAGCAGTACCCTTAGTACGAGTTGCAAAACTTGAGTAAAGTATAGTTTACGGAAAGTATTAAAGAGTGATTTTCCCCAAAATCTGCCGTTTTTGTTTCTTACACTTTATGGTCTTAGCAAAAGAGTGATGAAGAAAATCAGGTTCAAACAAACAAAAACGGCAGATTTTGGGGCAAACCACTCTTTAATACTTTCCGTAAACTTTACACAAGTTTTGCAACTCGTATTCAGGGTACAGAAGAGTTGTAGTATTTACTTTAATTTTGACGGTTAAAAGATAAAAAGACTGCCTCTTTTAGGAACACAGAGGCTAGTTTTTACAAATCCCGTTTACACAACGGTTGAATATTCACACAATGTCCTATACTTCTTGTAGTGTTACTTTTAAAAACTCATTTTAGTTTTTAGGGGCAATGATTTGCTTTTTTAACATTCCTTAATTTGCATGAATCCATTCATCTTTGACTAACTTCTAGTTTTGAAGCTCAAAATATAAATTGATTACTTTCAAGTTGCTCTGAGACTTATCCTAGAACTCTGTAGTTAAATACAAAATGTTCATTCTTACAAACAAAAACATTCAACATATATATACTTTGTTCCGTACAAAACAGACAAACATTCAAAATTCTTGGTTATGTTCCAAGATGGCCATTTATGGAGAACACGTATAGAATTATCATGAAAATCAATTATTGTGAAATGTTACAATATGTATTAAAAACTATCATTAAGTAATTGAAGAAAACATTTAGATAATGAAAAATGATGTAGAATTATAAATTGACATATTTGTAAGAAACTAAAACATTTTTTAAAAACAATATTAACAATGAAATAGCAATGTTTTTATGTCTGCAAGATCATGTGGTAAGAACAATATGTGACCTGCTACATATAACATAGGTGGGTAGAAAATTAAACAGTATCATTTTTTGTCACGATTTGCAAATCTATCAAGTCATTATGATGACACATCGCTCCCCCAGTTCTTGTTTATCCTATACGCCAATCTTGTCACGCAGTTGTCTTGACTTTTTCATGCAGTTGTCTTAAGAATCAAATTCTACAAAATCTGAGGTAAGAAAAACCGTAAAACTCGATAATGTGAGAGTTCTTTTAAATATTTTTTAAATAAATTGCTTGTTTTCATAATGGGGCATCCACACGCTTGCGGCAAACGCCTTGAGGCAAGGGCTTGCAAGCGCTTGCAAGCTCTTGGAAAACCAAACAGGGTCATCCACACGCTTGTGCGTGCGTCTGTGTGTGTTAGAATAAGCAAGCATGGCGGACGTCCAGCTTTTAGCTATAACATTTGGATAAACTTATTTTTATTTAAAGAAAAAACAAAACAAAAAGAGAGAAACTAAAAAGAAACGAATAATTCGGCAAAGACGATGGTGGATGATCAAAATTCATAGAAACCGTACCGCACCAGAATGCGCGCGCACAAGTATGTGTGTGCCTGGCATGCGCATGCGTGAATTCCCTTTGACTTGCGTCAAAAAACCGACTCTGGTCGGATCGGCGACAAGCCGAGCCAAGGCGGTATAAGCCACGCCCCCAGCTGAGCCAAACGGCCGTCCTTGTAATGGGTTGGCAAGCGTGTGGAAGCCCCATAAGACACATTGGTCCAGTACACATACAAACATTGCTCATGTAAATTTTTCTCAATGGCGTATACGATAAACAAGAACTAAGGCAACGACATGTCAGAAAAAAAAAAAAAAGTTTTGCTAATGAGGTCAGAACATTGAAAAGGGCGCAAAAATATACCTCGTCAATCGGCCGGATTACTTCCAAATCTCATAGCCAGAGGTGCTAGTCTCTCATCTATACAAAGCCTTTTTATGTGTAAAATCTTTTAGAGGTTAGAATCCAAAACTGTCTTAGCACATAGTAAGCATGTCATTTCAATGCAAAATAAGATAATACACCTATTAAATTGGTTGAATCTGCAAAATAATTCAAAAAGTATACATACAATTTGGCTTGGGTTCATTGACATTTGGGTTAAATAAAAACAAAGTTATTTTAATAATTATTCAAATGACCAATTTCGATTTGACTTATATCGGAGTCAAGATCCGAGGACATTTCAATACACAGGAAATTCAGCTTTACAAGCCATTTCATTAAAATAATTATTTTCTACCATTTATATCAGATTGGTGTGTATTAGGCAGTATTAGGGATATTTTATGAAAAATAATAAATTGTTAGTGACATCTTTGACCGGCGAAATTCTAGCAGTTCTCTGATAATAGGGAATTTACTATGGGTGACATCATATAGCCGAACGATATTTTGAATGTTCGGACCTCATTGTATTAAAAATTTAATGTCATCAGTCTATGATATAAAAAGCGACAAAAATGTCTGCTTCAATGAAAAATGTCAAAAGAATTAAAGACTCAATTGCGATAAAATGTAATAAAAAATATGTGCACACAACTTTCAACTTATGTATTATTTTACTATGGGGCCGTTCATAAATTACGTCATAGATTTTGGCCGATTTTCGACCCCCCCCCCCCCTTACAATCATCCTATAGTCATTATCTAATGATCCCCCCTCCCCCTCTTGCTGTATTAATGGATGAGCTTAATAATTAATAATGTTATATTACTTACATAATATTTTGTAGAAATTGGTATTTACAAGAACGACATCATTTTGGTACTCGTACATCATTTACCATCATCCGCAGACCAGACTGCCCCCCCCCCTTAATGCGAATGACGTAATATATGGACAGCCCCTATGATCATAAGTATTGGAAATAAAACAGTAGATTTAAAATCATTCAATGTCAAAAGTGAAGTTACAAATTGAAATAATGGATAAAATTTCCAATATTATTAATAAATTATATTAAGGATGAGACAAGTGGAACTAGTGTAATTTTAAGTTTTGTGATCTGTTGTAATTTAGTACATTTGTGTAGACAGATGGAACAATCACAACTTTTCATAAAAAAACGCTCATCTCACTTCGAACTCAAATAGAAAAATATATCAGCATCATTATTTTGGTGGATAAAAGAGAACTAGAAGATATTTTGATGCCATCTATTGGTTAGTAAGACAAATAATCATTCCTGAGAAGCTTTCACTTTTTTTTCACAGATGGCATCGCTAATCAAGTTTTTATGTCTTTTTCTAAAAAAAACTATTTAAAATATTAAATTTTAAACTCAAAAAAAAATAATGATTCAAAGAAAATTAACATTTGAGTTATATGGAATCAAAAGCGACAATCTAGTTATTTAAAAAAAAAAGGATAAATACATGGAAACACGGGATATCATTATTATTTATTTCACTGTCGAAAAATATTGTATATTGCCGCCTTTGGTTCTATACAACTTCTATTTATTAGATTATAATGAAATGAATAAAAAACATTAATGAAGAAAAGGTACAAATTGAAAAAAATGTTGAAATTATACACCAGAGATTCTTTTCTATACAATTTAATTTAATTATACTTTATAAGTAATGAAGTGACATTGTTTTATTTTATGTGTGAAGATCCTGAAGAGAATGCACCATTACTAGTGAGTAAATTGGTACCTTCCACGCAAGACCACAAGTCATATGAGTTTTATTTTTGTATAAAACTCTACAACAGAAAAAAAAACAGATTAAAAGTCAAAAATAATTCTAGTGTCTAAAATTGTGCTTATAAGTCAAAGTAGCTGATAATTTTCAGGCATAGGTTTATTTTTTACAAGACAATAAAACATTTCTGTTATAAGCCATATAGCAATAAGAGTTGAACGCATAGAATTCTAAAAACTAGATACGACTTGGAAATTGAGTGAAAAGGTGAAATTTGGATCTATAATCTAGGAAAAAATTAAAACAAAAAATAAAATTTCACAAGACTCTCTTGTTAATGTGTGATGGGGATATCTCATTGAAAAGTGTACAATGGAAATGCATTTTATCAAATCAAATCAAATATAACCTTTCTTCCTTATCTGTGATAGTTTGGGTAAACAATTCTTACGATTGCAAGACATAAAAATGGATAGGGGGTGATATGTGCCAGTTAACCTCCAGAAAAGGGCGATGGACCACAAAAAGGTTGTCACCATTAGGTGGCTTGTGCCACTAATTATTATTTATCATCCTAGAGCAACAATTTAGACGAGGCAGATTATCAAAGGATTTTTACATCAAAGATCCAATCAGAAATCAAGAAGACTCCAATGAGCCGGACATGTAGCACATGCAGAGGACTCCAGAATCATCAGAACTGTCTTGGATGGTGACCCTCTGGTCTAAGACCAATCGGACGTCCCAGGATGTGGTGGGCAGACAACGTCGAAGCCGACACCAAAGTTCTGGGAGTGAGGGGACCACGGAGGGAAGCAGCACAAGACAGAGTCCTGGAGGATTGTGGTGCGGGAGGCCCTGGGAGGCCTTCAAGGCTTCTGAGCCGAAGAAAGTAAGTAAGCAAGTAAAGTAAGTAGACTCAATCAGAAGAAAAATGAAATCATTTGGAGAATAGACATTTGCAGTAGCTGGTCCTCTTGGTTAGCTTATTTGGTTAGCAGCTTAATAGGGTGATGTAAATTTTTTCTTTAGACTTCCTTGATCACAATATGATGCAATAGAGAAATAACCATCATCAGATTAGCAGAGAATCCTGCGATTTCTAAGTGCAAAGGGAAAACTAAAAGCTTATCACTTTTTTGGAAAGATAAAATAATATTTTACACATTTATGTAATTCCTAACTGAGTGAGAATATGTATATATGCATCACAATACCGAACATCCAGAATATTCTTGTGACTGCTACAAGGATTTTGAAGACATCAATAAAATTAGGTGCAAACGTGGAACCTCGGTTATTGTAACATGAATAATCTAAGTTGCGAAGCGTACGCAAGCAGCAATGTACTTACATGTTTTGCAAATGTCTGTACAGGAAAAAACAAACAAAAGTAAATGAATGGACACTCTGCAATGCCTGCCACCTTTCACTAAAAAAGGAGTGATAATGGCAACATGCAGTGGGTGTTATGGCCAAGCGGGTCAAGACGGTAATGTTGATTAGCGTGTTCGAAATAAAAACAACGCTGGTTTGAGTCCCATCGGACTCCTTGTTGACAATAACTTTGGCACTGTTTCAACAGATGTCATTAGGTTTCATACCGGTTTCTTGCCAGACAAAAATAGGATGGTAAATTGCATTCCTCTGACAAATTTAAGGGTGATAAACAGAACACCACAATCTTAGAAAAAGGGCCTCCTTGTTAGAACTGGCTGCCTATAGAGGGCCTTAGAAATCAGCGCTGTTATTTTTCTGTCTTGTCTTGTCTTGTATCCTGCCGCCTTTCCTCTAGGGGTGGCCAGTACCTCCACACAAGTGCCTCCACTTGACTCTGTCCTTGCATACTTCTTTCATCTCATCTAATTTCATCACTCTTTTCATGCATGCTCTTCTCTTGTTTCCACTCTGTAGATTCCATTCATTCGCAATCTCATTTATCTGATCAATCCATTGTTTCCTAGGTCTTCCCCTTCCACGCTTACCTGTTACATTCCCTTTATACACTCTTTTTGTCAGTCGGTCTTCATTCATCCTTTCAATATGTCCAAACCATCGCATCACACTTCTTTGAACTTTCACTTTCACGCTTTCTTTTACTCCGCATTCATTTAGAACCCATTCGTTTCTCACTCTATCTTTCAGTGTTTTTCCTGTCATACTTCTCAGATGGGCCATTTCTACGGTGCATACCTTATTTACTTCTCTTTCATTCAACGTCCATGACTCGCTTCCATACATCAGGGTCGGCAACAAAATACAATTGTGTACCGCCATTTTCATTTTCTTTGGTATCCTTTTATTCTTCGCTATTCTACCAAACGCTCCTATCACGCATCTTCCTTTGCTGGCACGCTTCTCTAATTCTTTCGTCATCTTACCATTCGCCTCAAACTTACTTCCTAAATAGTCAAACTCATTCACTACTTCAACTTTTATTCCATTCAAATTAATTGTAAGTTCCTCACATACTTCATTCCTGTCAAAAACTAATACTTTTGTCTTATTCGCATTTACTTTCAAGCTATTCTTACAAAATGCATCATTTAGTTTGGTTAACATCGTTTGGAGTTCCTCCGCCGAGTCAGCTAAAACTATAGCATCATCAGCATAAAGAAGTACTCCAACTCTTGTTTCACCCACTTTCACTCCGCTCTCTGATATTCCAGCTTCTTTTATGCAACTGTCCATGATTATATTAAACAACCATGGACTCATCACGCAGCCTTGCCTCACTCCCTTATATACATCAAACCAGTCACTATATCTCCCATCCACTCTTACACATGCCGAACTATTTTCATAGATGGCACGTATCACATTCAGAAGATTATCATTCACACCGTACTTCCTGAGAACATTCCACAGCATACATCTGTCCACCGAGTCAAAGGCCCTCTCAAGATCTACGAATGCTGCGTAGACCACCCTCCCCACAGCCAGATGTTTTTCAACAATCTGTCTGAGAGTAAAGATTTGGTCCACACAACCTCGTCCTGGCATAAAGCCAGATTGAATATCAGAGACCCTGTGATCGGTGGCCATTCTCACTTTTTTTATGACAATTTTGCATAAGACTTTCCCAGGTATACTAAGGAGACTAATGGGCCTGAAGTTACGGCAGTCTTTCTTGTCCCCTTTACCCTTGTAAATAGGGACAATGACCGCCTTTCTCCAGTCCATCGGTACTACCCTGTCTTTCATACACATCTTGCATAATTCAAACATCCACTCTACCACATATTCTCCTCCTGCCTTTAACATCTCAGCATTCAATCCATCCATACTTGCAGCCTTTCCGTTCTTCAGCTCTTTTATGCTTGCTTTTATTTCCTCTTTCAAAATATCCTCATTACTTTCATTTGTAGGGTCACATTCATATAAATTTCTTTCACCCTGTCCTAATATTTCTTCAAAGTATTCTTTCCATCTATTACATACATCATCTTCATCCCACAGCAAGACTCCCTGCGCATTCTTTATGCCCGGAGTTGTTGCTCCCACACTTTCGTTATTATTCCGAACCCAACTCCAGAACATTTTTTTGTTGGTGTGGAAGTCCTGCTGTGCCTTTTCATTATTTTTCTTCTCTAATTCCATCTTACTTTCATACACAAGCTTTTTAGTATTCATTTTTGCCCTTTTATACATCATTTCCAAATTTAAATTACCTTTATCTTTCAACCATCTCATATACGCTTCCTTCTTTTGCTCTACTGCTTCTTTCACTCCATCATTCCACCAGGCATCACCTTTTTTCTTACCAACATTTGTTTCTCCGCATGTCATCCTAGCAGATTCGGTCAGTTCTTTCTTCATCATTTGCCACACTTTTTCCACACATCCTTCATCTTTCATTTTTTGTAGTTCATCCATATTTAATCTTTTGGCAATCTCACTTTGATATTCATCTTGCACATTGTCATCGTTCAAATTTTCCACTTTTATTCTTTTCATTCTTAACAATATTTTTTTCTTTCCTTTCTTACAATCCCCTACCATTATTCTCGCGCATAACAAATAGTGGTCTGTGCTGAGTTCAGCTCCACGGTACACTCTTGCATCTCTCACATATCCTCTCATTCTTTCATCTACGCATATATAATCAATAATTGTTCGATTGCCTGCCCTATTTTGCCATGTATAGAGATGCAAGTCTTGGTGTTTAAACCAGGTGTTTGTTGCAAAAAGTCTGTGTTCTATACATGTATTGACAAGCTTTCGTCCATTATTATTCATCCTTCCTCTACCACTCGGACCCACAACCATTCCGCAATCATCTCGTTTCATACCAATCCATCCGTTCATATCTCCTAATAAGATAATTCGTTCATTCTCATCTTTTCATGAATAACATAACATAACATAACATCTGTTCATTTTCACAAAAAATATTCCCGACTTGCAGCAATTTCATTACACTTTAGATTTTAAATTTGCATTAACAAAAATGTATTTACAATAACCGAGCTCTCACAGTGTATCTTATAAAACAACATGTACACAATTTGTATAATATATGAATTTGTTGAGAGATTTCAATGTTCTGTTGACGGGTGTGTCGTGCAAGCTGCGCCAGTGCTAGCGTGAATGTGTCACAGTTACTGTCGCCTCCGCCCCCTCGCTCCCTACCACTACAACTACAAGTAACTAATCAACGGGACATTAAAATCACAGCTCCAAGGTTCTTAATACTAGGGACACTGCAGGATGGGTCCTACGGCAGGGTACAAATCCTCGCTGACGTTAACTTATAAACTACGTAATTATTTATTCAACCCCCCTACCTTCAGGTTACTTTCCGAGAAATAGGCAAAAATAATCAGGAATCGAAACCACAATGTACGTACCCCTGACTTTTGAAGAGTATGTATGAAAAATTACAAAACACCAAACAAACAACCGCACACTTAGTCTGTCCTTGAGGAACTAACTTGTCTAGACTTGTAATGGCGTGACTTTGGAACTCAGGCGGACGCCAGGCGGTTGTAGTTTTCAAATATATTTTTTTTCTCAAGCCCGCAAGCGATTAAGGATGTAGCAGAATGGTACACTCAAAGTTTGGGTATCCCGTACGTTCATATGCATAGGGCGGTTGAATTTGAAATTATCTATGGTTCTTACAAACGAAAAGTGACTGAAGTGAACTCTTCACTATTGAGTGTGAAGAATACAGCATATATTCACCTTGCTACATTTTTCTTCCAAAAATATTGATTTATCAAAGGAAAGTCCGGTCGATAGCTCAGGTGGTAGAGTGCTTGCATTCCATGCCGAAAGCTCGGGTTCGAATCCCACCGACGCGATGGTGTCAGAAATGATTTCCCGTTTCGGTGATTATTTCAAAAACCCAAAATAAAATACCGGCAAGGTTTACTCAGCCTTCACAAGAAATGAGTACCAGCACTCTCGGGAGCTGGGAAACCTCCACTTCAACTGAAGTGGTTGGCGTAAGGCCGGCCCCCTTACCTGTAAAAATAAATAGGTTCAACTCGCCACAAGCGACCCCTTCGGGGATAACGCGGCAAGAAGTTACACTATATGTGTAGCTTAGTTGCGTTTTTTTTTTTTTTTTTTTTTAAAGTGTCATAAAATATTGTGTTTTGTTGCCTTTTGTCATCATTTTGAGGTGAATTTTTCTGATAGCAAATTCCAAAACAAAGAAATCATTTTTTTATTCAGAACTATATATTTCTACTTTAAATAAGCAAGTGAAGTGAAAAACTTTTAGCTTGACATTCTGTTTATTTACCTCAAGCACTTTCGACCTTCAAGATTCAGGTCATTATCAAGAGTTTATTTTATGAATCTGAAACAATCCAATCCAACTTGAATAGTTTTAAATTTGTTGAAAAACAAAACAAGTTTGTACCATCCCTTCTTCCCAAACGTCATAGGACCCATCCTAGCGTGGCTTTACTTTAATACTAAACATAACCTAAAAATATAAACAAAAACCTTAACACTATAAATATTTAACCTTACGATCTAATTTTGGTCTTTTGACAGTTTCTCATTTGTACCAAACATCATTTCGTTTAAAAATGTTAATATACTTTTTAACAACACTTAAAGGCCTGGGTGTTTCAAACTGAACTTAGCGACCTTAAACTGAATAAAAATAACAACCTTACAGTGGCGAAGGGTAGATTTTTCAGAAGGTTAACCTATAAAAAACCCTTCCAAGTCCATGTGAAAACAAATAATGATTTTTACAATCATTAAGAATTTTTGTGCTCCTTGACTGATAGGTTGGTATGAGGCTGACCACCCGTGCTGTAAAAATTGGTTCACTTTTTCTTCACGGCGGCAGGAGTTGCAAGGTTTATGTTCATGTGAGGTTTTGTTTATTTGTATGCACACATGCAGAACGTGTAGGCGCGAACCTACATGTGCCTGTCTGTAGGCATGCATTTCATATGAGCCTTAAAGATTATAGATAGATAGATTATATATAGATCCACCTTGGTAATTTATAAAACACTGATAAAGACTTTTTATAAATTTTGAAAAGATTTCTCACTTTCGTTGTCTAAAATAGAAGCTTAATCCGTTGCCTGGACCGGATTTTTACAATAATTTTTGATGCGATGGGTTCTTCCTCATACCACCAAATGCTTCCCCTCCGAAGAAGCTACAGGCTCATAGGTATTGTTGACATAACGCGCGGTGTTCATTTATATAACCATGAACCCTAAGCTCTCATGGTTTGAAAAATAAAGAATTCTGTTTTCTTTTTAAACTCTCTAAATTAGCTTAAAGCATTATTTGAACCCGTCCGTAGTCCTTAGTGGCAACACTTCGGACTCGTAAATGGAAGGTTGTGGATTCGGATCCCGGCGGAGCACAAAAATATACCATTTATATTTCGAATGTGCTCTTCGCTGGGTTGAAAAATTCATAAACCTTTACCAATGACCGGTCACCAAAGGTCCATCCAGCCTTACAGCAACTGGGTCTTGCTTGAGTATTGGCACTTTGTAGCGACGACCAAGCTCGTACACCTCTGCGGCACTACAATAAGTGTCATAGACCCCTAGAGTCTTTAGAATCTAGGGAGTCTCCCGCACAGGATTTCTTAAAAAAAAAAAAAAAAAAATTCAAAAGGAAAGCAGATGAGCATTGTGTCATTAGGAACCTAAGCCACTCTCAAAACTTAAAGGGATTTGAGCAGATAGATTTTCTTTTCAGTCTAAGGTCACTTCAACTAACTTTGAAACAGCACACCCTAAGGTACACACTTTTTAAACCTTGTAACCATTGTCAAAATCAAGCGTCCAAAATTAAAGTGATTCATTCCGCACTTCAAGCTGCTTATTCATAAGAGAGGTTTAATTTTTGTAAACCAGTTTAATCATTTCAACAGTAGTCAGTTAAATATTGGTTTTGTCTTTAACCTATTAAATAAAAATGTAATTTGCTGTGTATGTTCCTGGGCTTATAGGTTGGTATGCGGCTGACCGCCCATGCTGCAGAAAATGGTTCGATGGCCCCTGTTTCAGGGAAGAACGGCAAGAGTTGCAGAGTGTATGTCCATTTGAGATTGGGGTTTTTATGTTGTAGGTTCACATGCGGCATGTACAACTTGTACGTGTTTGGTTATGAAAATGCAAATAATGTGAATCCCCAATGTAACATATCTTTGCAACTTAAATTAGATTAGACTACCTCTAAATATGTTACATTTTCAATATATGAACACTCTTTCAATATTAAAACCAGAAAGCAAAATTATTTAAAAACAAAATAAAACAGTTCAGACTCAACCATAGAGATTCTTTAAAAATGCATGGAAACGAAAACAGCACATATGGTGAGCATTTCAGCTTACATGCATTTTTAGTAGAATGCTTTGATTGCGTTGAAATTTTAAGTTTTATACTTGTCGTACAAAGGGGATACACTTTATGTACAGAATGTGGGATTAATCATGCTATTTTTAATGTACTGATTATAATATGTATAAAAACTAACATGGAATCAATAAAATGTCTGTCTTAAAACATTGACAATGTTATTCACACGCAACAAATCCATGGCTCATCGGCCTTCTTCTGGATCATCCATGGATTAAATGTATTGTGGAATTTCACTGTTAGATACAAACATCCATAAAGCTTTATATTACTATAGAAAACATAAACTGATGGGGGTAGGGAGAGTTAAATTATGAACTAGAATCAAAACAATTGTGAGCATCAAATTTACGTTTAAATTCAAATAAAAACCAACTATGGTAAGACATCGATATTAGGAGTTCCTTGTGAAATTACATTATGACATAAAAGAGGTTTTAAACACATCAACAATTTTTTTTTTGAAAATATGTGAAAAATTTCACTTAATTTATGACACAATTATCATGGCTGATAAAAAGGGTTAACATAAATAATATTGTCAGTACATTTTTAATTATTTACATTTGACAGGACTTTTTATTTGTTACATTCAAAGTTTATAAAATAGAGGTCCATTATATTGAGGTTTTACCATACTTAATATTTTTTTTGAATCAAAGCTTTTGATGTTTACAAATGTTTATAATCTCGGCTCTGTGAAACAAGATATTTATTCACACATCGTCTGCTTCCTGGTAATTATATTAGCTGTAACTGTGCCGCCCTTCCACTATGCGTGGTCACAGCCTCTGCAGAGTTGTCTCTACTTTGCATAGCTGTTTACATGCTACGGCTTGGGGGCTTGTGGACATGCTACGGCTTGGAAACAAAAGGGCTCACTCAGTATAGCGCTAACAGACTGAGGACGTGTCAAAGAGCCATTGCAAGGAGGATGCTGGGAATCAGCCTCAGAGACAGGGTTCCAAACCAGGAGATCCGTAGACACACAGGTGTCACTGATATCATACAGCGAGAGGCTTGCTTAAAGTGGAGGTAGATTGGTCACGTCGCAAGGCAAGACCATGACAGGTGGCCGAAAAGGATCGTCCAGTGACGACCGAGACCCCAACTGAGGTGGCTGGACGACATCAAGAGACACTGCAGGCAGAGGATGGCTGAACACAGCAGCCGATAGATAGGAATGGAGGAGGCTTACGTCCAGGGGTGGACTGAGAAAGGAAGGAAGAAGGAATGTGTGACGGACACAGTTGGGGGTTGACGGGGAACTCTGAGATCTGCATGCAGCACTACTGTGAGTAGGCTCAGAGCTGCCTGCAGGTGCAAATGACCAATTATTAGGATTGTGCCATTTGCATTGCCAGTCCTCTATTGTCAAATGCCTTACCACATGAGCTGGGAGTACACACTGTTTTTTTTATTGCACCGATCTATGTGGTTTTAGAGACACACATCCTTTACATTCTTTATTAGTTATGGCCTCAAATGTAAATATTACCAGTAAGCAGACTTTATGTTTACAAAAATTCAACTGTACTGTAACAATGTAAGAAATAATAGAACACATCAACTTTATAATCAACTATTTGGGGGGGGGGGGATTATTAACATTTATGTGTAATATGGAAATCTGTGTAAATATATTGTCTATTGCATTGTTAGATTGAGGTTATGTTTATTTGAGGTCAGTAGGTATCGATTGTAGTGTTTCCAAAGATATCAGAGAATAATGTAGAGAAAGCCTTTAGACCAGTGATTCCCAAACTATGGTACGCGTACCACCAGTGGTACGCGACACTTCTTAAGATGGTACGCAAGCAGTCATGGCCATAGAAAATACATACTTAGTAAATAATTAGATAAAACGTTTTTCTATTTCGCGCTTAAAATAAAATACAACTGAGCGAAATATTTCCTCTCTTGTCTCGAACATGCAGCACCATTTTTGGCACTACATAAGTCCTAAGAGTATTGTATTTTTTTATAATTAATAAATAAACATAATGTTGTTATAAACAGTTGTTGCAGTTTTTATGACTTTACCATTTTAAACATTTTTTTTAAACTGTTACACTTCAGTGGTACGCCACTAATTTATAATTTCGTGAGTGGTACGCGAAATTAAAAGTTTGGGAACCACTGCTTTAGACTAACTTGAAACGTAGGATTCTTATGCCTTCTACATTTATGAAATACGCATATTCTACATTATTCTTAACATCTTGTATAATAACCCCCTTATTCACCAACCCTACTTACACTTCCCTTAAGCCTCACTGGCACTTAGTTTTGATTTATGCGTTAAGTGGATGAATAAAAACAAATCTGTCAGTTAGGTCTAAGGAAAGTGTTAGTAGGAAAGGTTAATACGGGGGGAAGTGTATATTCTATTACAATTATTTGAGATATGTAGCACGTTTAATAATAAAGAGCAATAACTCAAAATACAAGAATGTTGGGAAATCACGTTTGAAGTTCAGAAAACCAGTACAACTTGTATGGGATGAAAAAGGCAGCCGATGTTTTATCTCGGTCATATTTGTCCAAATTGAACGGCTGTCGCATTCTACCTATTCTTCTCGCATTGTTCTTGCGTTTTATTACAAAATCTCAATTTTCCCAATTTTCAAATTATTTCTCTTTATTATTAAACGTGCGATATATAGTATCCGTTATGGCATACGGTCAAATGATTTATAGCTATGGACATTTTCTAGCAACGCAAACCGGAGATGGGTTTACATCCGTTGCTTACAATATATATCAGGTCCTCATTCTAGGCACATTCAACTTTCAAGTGAGTACATAATATGCAATATGGGCTACACACTGTCATTACAAAATGTAACCTTTGCATTAATACCTTCCTTTTCCATGTATTATTGTATTTTACTTCTGTACATTTATAGTTTTAGAATAGGTTGGGATTTTATTTTGTCTGTATACATGCAGTACGCATAAGCGCAGACTCACAGATGTCTGCTTGCGGGCATGCATTAAATGTTAATCATGAATGTTAATATATCTTTGCAAATTAGATTATACGAGTAGATGGTTATTATCATTTCTAGCATGGATGTTGAATACTCTAGAACCCAACTCTTACAGACTGTAACTGTAACTCTGTCGCCATTCCGCTAGGGGTGGCCAGAGCCTCTGCAGAGTTGCCTCCATTTTTTCCTATCCTTACATACCTCTTTCAATTCATTCATATCCATCACCTTTTTCATGCATTTTCTTCGTTTACGCTCACTTTGTATATCCCATTCTTTCACAATCTCCTCAATCTGATCACTCCATACTTTTCTCGGTCGTCCCTTCCCTCTTTTTCCTTTTACACTTTCTTTGTATACATACTTTGTCAGTCTATCATCATTCATTCTTTCCACATGTCCAAACCATCTCATCACATTCTTTTGTACCTTAACTTTCACATCCTCTTTCAAATTACATTCTTTTTTTACCCATTCATTCCTAACTCTATCCCTCAGAGTTTTTCCTGTCATGCTTCTCAAATGCTTCATTTCCACCGTACATACTTTACTCATTTCGCTATCGTTCACTGTCCATGCTTCACTTCCATATAACAAAGTCGGTAACAATATGCCATTGTGTACCGCCATTCTCAGATCCATCGTCAATCGCTTGTTCTTTGCTATTCTTCCTATTGCACCGACCACTTGTTTTCCCTTGCACACCCTATTCTCAAGTTCTCTTGTCATCTTTCCATTCTTCTCAAACATACTTCCCAAGTATCTAAATTCATCCACAACTTCAACTTCAACAGAGCTATTCACAAAACGTTTGATCCGTAGCTGATTCATGATTCATCAGTTTTTTTTGTATGAAATTTTTTCATTAGGTGGCCGTTGAGCCATGGATTTGCTGTGCATGAATAACACTGTAAATGTCCATCTATAATCTATAATCCATTGAAAGACAACAAATTGATTTATTTTGGTTGAATAATGAAAAATGAAAATTATAATGTCACCCCTATTCCAGGGAAGTTCGGCAAAAGTTGCAGGGTTTATATTCATTTGAGGTTTGGATTTTAATTTTTAAGTACTCATTCAAAAATTGTAAGCGCAAACTTACACGTGTTTGTTTGCGGGCATGCATGTGATATGAGCTTTGAATATTAATATATCCCTGCAACTTAGATTATATAGATTGCCTCACAATTTTGTTGCAAAATCTGTAAAACAGTAGTTTGCTAGACAAAACAATATCTCTCTTTTGTGTAGCAGTACAAAGGTGCATATTCCCGCGACGATAAGCCTTGGTGTTAAGAGCAAAAAATGTTCTGATTTCCATTTAGAAAAGAATGTGGAACTTGTTGCCGTAAGTACAGCATGCAAAGATGACACATATGAATGACAGTCGAAGCGGACACATTAGCCACATCGTCATGTATAATAAGTTTATATGTATGTATGTAAATAAAAGTTAAGTTACCTCGATGTATACATAAGTTACATATAGTATATAATGTAATGTGGTTAAATAGAACACTCTCTCCTTATAGTAGTTTGTACTTTCAATTAATATTATTTGTTGCGTTAAAACTAATCCTAGCTTATATGACAAAGTATGATATGACCAGATACACTTGTTGCGTAATGACGACGTGCCAAGCACACTCCCTCTACGTCCTGTCAAAGTGACATCAGGCAAACTATGTACATCTCTTCGTCAATAGACTCGGCACGGATTTTAAATCAGATTTTTCTGTCGGCTCAGTACCCGTAGTACCAGTTTTTTCACTTTACTCCAAGTATTGAGTATTCGAGAAAAATGTATGTGAACTTGTGAAGCACCTCTGGCAAAGAAAGTTTAGAGAATACTCAATACGCAACGCAACTAAGCTACACATATAGTGTAACTTCTTGCCGCGTTATCCCCGAAGGGGTCGCATGTGGCGAGTTGAACCTATTTATTTTTACAGGTAAGGGGCCGGCCTTACGCCAACCACTTCAGTGAAGTGGGGGGTTTCCCAGCTCCCGAGGGGGCTGGTACTCATTTCTTGTGAAGGCTGAGTAAACCTTGCCGGTATTTATTTTGGGGTTTGAAATAAACACCGAAACGGGAAATCATTTCTGACACCCTCGGTGGGATTCGAACCCGAGCTTTCGGCGTGGAATGCAAGCACTCTACCACCTGAGCTATCGACCGGACGACTCAATACTTCGAGTAAAGTGAAAAAAACTCATACTACGGGTACTGGCAAACTGTGCACATCTCTTCATCAATAGACTTGGCACAGATTTTAAATCAGATTTTTCTGTCGGCAGGCAAACATCCCACTTATATCGGACTTCGGTATTCAGTTACTAATAACAAACCATACTTTTTACATTTTCCCTAATAACCCAGCCGAATGACGTAACACATTTATTCAAATTGTGTGGAGGGGGAACTGCGCAACTAAGCTACACATATAGTGTAAATTCTCATGTGGCGAGTGGAACCTATTTATTTTTACAAGTAAGGGGGCTTCATTCGAAGCGAGGGTTTCCCAGCTCCCGGAAAGGCTGGTACTCATATCTTGTAAAGGCTGAGTAAAACTTGCCGGGATTTTGATTTTGGGGTTTGAAATAAACACCGAAATGGGAAATCATTTCTGACATCCTCGGTGGGATTCGAACCCGAGCTCACGGCATGGAATGCAAGCACTCTACCAACTGAAATATCGACCGGACTGTGCATATGTAAATATTCAATATGCTGAGCCCGTTGTTGAGGCGTTAACTTTGCTGTCCTTCATCATAAAGATACAAATAAAACTAACTGTGTTTTAGGAAGACAGTATCCCAATGCTCAAACTCAAACTGCCTTGCTCCTTAGATTTGGTACAAAAAACATCGTGTTTGAACCTACTATTTGGTACGGAATAAGCAACTTTAACCCTTTTCTTGATACTAAACTTAACTGATGCTGTTTAGCTCCCAAGGTACCCACTAATCTATCTAATCTACGTTGCAAAGATATGTAACATTGGGGCTTCGCATTATATGCATTTTCACAAGCAGACACGTACAAGTTTGCGCTTGCACATGCCGCATGTGAACCTACAACATAAAAACCCAAATCTCAAATGGACATACACCCTGCAACTCTTGGCGTCCCTTCCATGAAACAGGGGTGACATTGGCAAAATGATCCATTTTTTACAGCATGGGTGGTCAGCCGCATACCAGCAAGCTGTAATATTCAAATTTTCAATAGCTGTAGAGCTTGGTGTTGATCCATTAAGCAAATAACCTATTATCTAGGTGGGATCCGAACCCAATGAACTAAGATAAATGGATTTGCAGTCTATTCTGTGGTTTCTACTATGAGGAAGTGTGTGTTGGCACGTCCCTTTACTGTTGTCCGCCTACCTGCGTGGCGGGCTGCGACGCAGTGACCAGAAAAGGAGCATCATTACTTCTGCACTTGTCCTCCAGCATCGAGTGTGTAAGCATCTGGGAAGACAGGATCTCACTGAGGCAGCTGTTCCCAGGGTACGCCTGCTCCATCTGACTCCCAGCGGACGGCGACACATCCAAGTTATTCAAGATAAACTGCAAAGTGACATCTGTCGGATCCATATCAAAGAAATCAATCATGCCGTGATCCATCTGATGATTCTTCTGATTGATTGAATTTGGCGAAAAGATCTTTTCGGAACCGTGCAACAGATCATTGTAAAGCAAAGTTTCCGCTTCAGTATTTGTCGAGTTACTCGTTGCTGGGACGTTTGGGTTACACTGTGAGTGTGTCATATTGAAGAGAGGCTGATCAGTAACGTATGCGTTACTCTGGTTTTGAGTTGTGAGGTTTACAACGCCACCTTTGGTCTGGAAGATCTGGGGCAGCGCGGGTGAGGTAGATAGTTTCCTGTGTGTGTTGTTTAGTTGGTCTGCGTTGCTCGCTTCTGCCTTGGCTGTGTTTGAGGTGGAATGTAGGTTGAGGCTGTCGTCGCAGCCCTGATGGATCTCGTCTGCGGCCAGGATGGGAGACAGCGGCCCTTCCAGGAGCTCGGGGTGGAAGTGGAAGGGTGGAAGCTCATCCAGCGGGGAGGCGGCCAAAGGCAGAAGGCCATCTAAACATAAAACAAACGAAGTGAAATGAAATGTCCAAGTAATTCAATGGCTTTTAAGCCTTCCAATATATATATATTTTTTTTTTTAAGAAAGCCTATGCGGGAGACTCCCTAGATTCGAGAGACTCTAAGGGTCTATGACACTTGTTATAGTGCCGCAGAGGTGTTGGTGATGTGGCAGTTGTCCATGTCCGGTTGCAGGGCCGTTAGCTGCGCAGTGCTGTGGTGTGTGTGGCGTTGCTTTGTTTTGAGACACTGAGAGGAAATGGCGATTGATATTGGATTTGAAAAGGGCAAGGTTAAATTGGGATGGAAACACAGATACCGGTAACTCATTCCATAAGCGGGCAGTTTGGCAGAGGAATGAGTGTGGGGCGATATGCATAGATGTTGTGTGCAGACTTGCACTCAGTATAGTTAGCATCTATGCGTGTCATCAAAGTTTGAACGTACCTCTGCTAACTGCCATTGTAGAAATAGAAGGTTTATCAATTACAAAATAAATAACCATACAAACTTAAGAAGTTAAAAGCTATTTCATGGTATTCCTGGTGGTACTGACACATAATATAAAAGGATCTAAAAGTATTTTAACGCAAATAGGTGCTGTATCCATTTCAACCTACCTCAACACAAATCACCCTTTGTTAGAAAGAGCACAAAGATGCTCTCAGTGTGACTACATTCTATACAGAGACGTGTGAGAGATGCTAGAAAAAAATCTCTGCAAATTGGGTTTTACTAAACATTGTTTCTGCACGGACGGCATATTTATATGGTGAAAGAATTCCCTGAAAGTGTAAATGGTCAATACATATTGGAGTAACTTACCATCATGGCTGACAGAGGCCTGCGTCAGATGGAGGGCATCGGTGACAAAGGGCGTAATGTAGTCAGTCTCTTCCTCAGTCAGGAATGCGGCACAAGCCTCCGCCTGCTCCCTCACATAGCTGTGGCTCAGCTCCAGATCCTGGTCACTGAGATCAGCAAACACTCCAGAATCTAAATCCTCAAAGCTCTCATCGGCGAAATCAACATGCTTATCCAGTATATTGCCATCTTTTATCAAATCTGAGAAACCGATTGCATCTTGTTTTGTATGTTGTTCTAATTGGAATGCTTCAGGTTCTATCGAGACTTCCCGCAAGTTTAATTTCTGCCATCCGTTGTGTGGGAGATTCTCATTTTGATCCAAATTCAGGCTTTCGTCAATTGATAAATAATCGGGGACTGAGTTAGCGTCGGGGAATGCGTAGTTGTTGTTAATGCTGTCGCATTCCTTCTCCATGAGCTTGTTATAAAACAAAACACTGTTTTCCGGGGAGTCCATGGACACGACGGACTCACCGTCAATATTAGAGAGATCGCTCATATCATTATTGCTGAGCAACGGCAGAGACAGATCACTGCTGTAAACGCTGTCAACAGAATGCAGATCTCCATCTCGCATGTAGTAAATCTTACTTGAATCTGTTTCAAATGATTGCATTGAATTCTCTGAAGTTGCGACACTAGGTACGGCATAATCGTATCCCATACAAATGGAATTGTCATTTGAATCACTACCTTTTATTGATATTCCATTTGGATGCTTCCGTTTCGTGTGCTTTAAGCAGTTTGGGTAATTAGTGAACGCCATGTTGCAGAATTGGCATTGGTAGGGTCGTTCGCCGGTGTGTATGTTGTTGTGTTGCTTTAGTTTGTTGTTGGTGATGAAGCCCTTGCCGCACACGCTGCAGATGAAGGGGCGCTCAGTGTGCGTGAAGCTATGCACGCGCAGACAGCGCTCCGTCTTGTAGTTCTTGTGGCAGATTGTGCACTGGAAGCTGCGCACGTTGCAGTGGCTCACGTGCCTGACGTGGTGGCTGAGCGCCTCCTTGTTGAGGAAGCTCTTGGGGCAGGCGCTGCACTTGAGGCGCTGGTTGGGCTCGTGCTGTTTCACATGCAGCTGGAGCCGGAACTTCTGGCGGAAGCGCTGCCCGCAGATGTCGCACATGAAGGGCTGCTCCCCTCTGTGGGAGGCGAGGTGGACTTTCAGAGCTGCAGCGGAGTGTAGTCTGAAATAAAAAAGATCAATCAGAATAGTTCAACGTCTGATTTTAAGCCTCACGGCAAAGGCTTAGACTTCATACATCGCACGCTTAATAATAAAGAGCAATAACTCAAAAATTGGGAAAATCAAGATTTTGTAATAAAACGCAAGAACAATGCGAGAAGAATAGGTAGAATGCGACAGCCGTTCAATTTGGACGAATATGTTCCTTGACTTATGGGTTGGTATGCGGCTGACCACCCATGCTGTAAAAAATGGTTCACTTTGCCAATGTCACCCCTGTTACAGGGAAGGACGGCAAGAGTTGCAGGGTGTATGTCCGTTTGAGATTGGTTTTTATATTGTAGGCTCACAAGAGGCACGTGCAAGCGCGAACTTGTACGTGTCTTGGTTGTGGGAATGCATGTAATGTGAATCTCCAATGTAACATATCTTTGCAACTTAGATTAGATAAGATGAGATTAGATGGCCGAGATAAAACGTCGGTCGCCTTTTTCATTCCACATGGGTTGTACTGGTTGTCGTCAGTTCACTTCAAACGTAATTTCCCAACATTCTTATTTTTGAGTTATTGCTCTTTATTATTAAGCGTGCGACATGTTGTGGTAGGAATCTGGAAGAGGATTGCGAATCAGGATAAAGGAGGAACACCGGAGATTACTACAACTTGCAGAAATCAAAGTCGTCAGTTTTTTGACACGCCATATATTCTTCCATTATCTAAAAAATGTTGCACGGAATGGTAACACATTGATGGAGTAGAGCACTTACTGTTTGTCGCACTGCTCGCATGTGAAGGCTTGAGCGTGCTGAGCAAGGCGCATGTGGGAGGCGAGCCCCTTGCTGGTGAGGAAGCTGCGCGGGCACAGGGGGCACTGGTGGCAGCCAGGGGCCGCCTCGTGCACTCCCTGCATGTGCGCCTGCAGGTGGCTGTACTGGGAGAAACTGCGCGGGCAGGCTTCACATCTGACACACACAACAGTACATTCAATTAATTTAACCTTGTTCTATTCAAAACCAATATCAATAACCCCTTCTTTTCAGTGTCTTAAAGCCAGTGCCCGCCCTAGGGTGGGTGCGGTTGGGCGACTGCCCAGGGCGCTAGGTATAATAGGGCGCTACAGGCTAGGTATGATAGGGCGTCTCTTTAGGGATGATCGATATATATTTCTAGAAATATCAATATTTTTGCAATATATAGTATCACTGCCTCTTTTGTTTTTAATTTATCTATCAGCTAATTTATTTTCTAAAAGCTTAACAAATCTAATTTTTTTTTTACAAAAACTACATGTTTTCTAATATTACGAATTTTAATGCGAGGAAACTATATGCAATACACATATTTCCCAAATGTTGGGCAATACACACATTCCCAAAATGTTGGGAATGGGTGTATTGCATATAGTTCCCCAGGGGTCGGGCTGCTTAGCAGCCAGGGGCAACGCCCCTAGTGCCTTTTTCTCACACCAGCAGATCCCTCATTTCCTTTCTAATCTCCTAACAGTTGTCCGTATAAGCAACTAACCAGGAATAAGTGGCCAGGGTACCGTATTCTCCTGGTGGCGAGTACCTAATCATCTTCGAAGGCGGATGAGCTAATCCTTACAATCTTCATCAGCATAGAATCAGGAAGGCTATGGGAAACCACCTGACAAGAAAATTCTAATAGCAATATAAAAGCCATGATGATGGCCGATTTTCCAATGGAACTAGCCCTAAAAGAAGAAGTGACAGGCGGGTGAGCTTACTTGTATCTCCCACTAATGAGGTGCCTGTAGCAGTGGTTGCGGAAGCGGTCATAGTTGCTGAATTGCTTTTTGCATATGGAACAGGTGTACACCATCTCTGCCGAGGGGTGCTCCTCCTTCAGATGCTTTTCGTAGCTGCTCCGGTCCCGAAAGACTTCCTTGCAGTGAGCACACGGCATCCCACACTGGAACCTCCAGTTGTACTGGCTGTTGCGCAAGCAAACAGGTCGATCTTGCTTGTTGGCATTTGCCAAGACAGCGCCATCTGCATTCGGGCTCGTCAAACTATAATTTGAATTTTGAATTGATTCTAAATTTTGCATTCCATTGTTTTCCATTGTGTTCCAGTCGGTGACAATGCTTTCATTGTTGTTTGTTGTGAGGATATTGTCTTTGATGATTATGTTTTGGGCTTGCAAAGGGAAGTCTCGTTCTTCCTTGTCCTTGACAATGTTTTCATTATTATTGTTTGTTGCCAGCATGATTATGTTTTGGTCTTGCAAAGGGACATTGATTGTTTCCTTGTTGTCTATCAGAGCAATGGTTTGCTGCATGTATTGTGAAGTGTCGCCAGTTAGCTGGGCCCATTGTCTAGTGTAATTTTGATCGGGTAAGAAGTTTCCTGCTAAATCCATGGTTATGTTTTGGATGCCTGAAGCTGATAAATCTGAAATCAGAAGTTACGTAATTAAAACACAGTCGTCATTCAAAAAATACTGCATGACGTGCACAGCATTTCAAGCATTGGAAGTATATGGGTAGAACCACCAATTTTGCCACATTTGCTCTACTCGAAAGTGTCTAGTAAAGTTTTTCAAAAATATTAACTCAAATTGTTTTTGAAGTATTTGAATTGAAATGAGTAGTTCATCGTCTTAAATGGCATGTATAAACGTTTTAGAATTCAGTTCTATTTACAGAAATATTCTAATGCTTTCCCTAAAAAGCGGGTAAAATTTGAGTGAAAAGCCGGTGAATTTTGGGAGGGGCTGACTTTGACCAACATTTTCGTAAACTTTTATGTATTTTATATGTTAAATATTTAATTTTCCGGCAATAACATATAATAAGCTAGCCTTTTTACAAACATTGCATAAGGTTACAAGCACTGTAACCTATTTTTTCTGTGCTCGAATAATTTTACGTGTTTTACTTCTTTTTGCGACTTCTGGCAAAATCGGTGGTTCTACCCATATGTATGGAGTTTTCCTAGTTCCTGAGAGACCAGTACCCCGAGTATAAACATTGAACAAATCATGATTGCGTAAATCAAAGAAATATTGTACATACAACAGCACTCCGGGAGACTGATTTGGTTTTTTCGTATATCTTTTCGCTTTATGCATTTGAGGTGAGTTTACGAATGTACATAATAATGTGCATGCATTGTCAAAGATTTTAAATTAAGATAACGGTCGGCAGACATTTTTTTGAATGAAAAAAAAAAACGGATGTTACTGACCGTGGAAAAAGAAGAATGATTTTCTCTACGTTTCGTCAGAGTCATATCAGACGTCTTCAGGAGGCGTGTGTCTTCTATGAAGAAGAAACACAAATTGATGAAAAACAACAATTCATCACTTGGTGAAGACGTCGGATATGACTCTGACGAAACGTAGAGAAAATCGTTCTTCTCTTTCCACGGTCAGTAACATCTGTTTTTTTTTTCATTCCAAAAAATGCATGCATTGCATCTTCTGAAGCTTAAGACCAGTTCATATCTCAAGGACTTTTTTCTGTAATCAATTAAGTACGGCAACAACTACTCCCCTGTATTGAATATCACAATTTCTACCAGCCGAACCACAAAATTTTAGGTGTTGCAATGTAATTGCCTATTTGTAGATTAATAATCCATTAAGTTAGTTAATGACATCTTTACCTGTTTCTGAAGCAAGTAAAAATTTAGTTATGATTTTACAGCCAGGTTCTTTGTAATTAAACTGTGATTTATTTATTTAACCCGTTCGTGGACGAAACGGTTATAGCCGCTCTATGAGCTTGTCTAGGACTGGACGAAACGGTAATAGCCGTCGTGATAAAAAGTTATCACTAGGGACGAAACGGCTATTTCTGATAGAACTTGCATACATGTAGCATCCGTGCGTCCCTACAGAAATCCAAAGAACACGGCAATAGCCGTTTCGTCCCTGGATGTCAAAAAAATAAAATAAATAAATAGATAAAAAAATTATAATAAAAATACAATTTGAGATGATAAAATAAGTGTGTTTTTTCTAGCCTACTTCACATTTTGTGTGTCCGCGAATGGGTTAACAAAATTTATTTTGCACAATAACGGTTTACAATGTACTGATTACTTTTCTTGCGCTTAGCTTATGGACTTTGCGGCTCAATGTTTCAAGCGACTCTCACTCTCCACATAATTGCGGTTCATATTTAAATAAAAAATATATAATATATTGAATTTTTGGACCACATTGTCATTTTTAATCAAAATATAGCAGGCATAAGAAAAAAACATGTGCCTTCAAGGTACCATCTAAATCTAAATTGCAAAAATATTTTACATTTGAGATTCATATTAAATGCATTTCCACAAGCAGACACGTACATAAGTTCGCGCTAACACATGCCGCATGTGGACCGACAATATAAAAACCTAATCTCAAATGAACATGAGCCCTGCTACTCTTGCCGACCTTCCCTGAAACAGGGGTGACATCACTTGACAAAAACACTTTTCGCTTCAAACAGATTTTGGAAACAGACGATCCATTGCCCTTCACGACTTGTAACTAAGAAAAATATAATAAGCATGTCGCACGCTTAATAATAAAGAGAAATAACTCAAAATTGGGAAAATTGAGATTTTGTAATAAAACGCAAGAACAATGCGAGAAGAATAGGTAGAATGCGACAGCCGTTCAAATTGGACGAATATGACTGAGATAAAAAATCTATCACCTTTTCATCCCATACAAGTTGTACTGGTTGTCTGAACTACAAACGTGATTTTCCAACATTCTTATTTTTTGAGTTACTGCTCTTTATGATTAAGCGTGCGATGTGCAGGTACCTGTATAGAGTTGTGAGTGAGGTATTTGGGAATACATAGCTAAATGTTCCCCTCGATCAGATTCAGCAGGCAACTTCTTAGTAGCGGGATGCACAACAGACTATTTGTGTGGCTCCATTCTTAGGAATAAATCAGGTCCAGGCTGGAACATCAAAACACAAAAAAATTAGACCGTTTAAGAACACCAAGGCTTCAAGGTGGCTGCTCCAATAATGTGGAACGGATTCCCAGATGGTCGGAGCGATATGGATGTAAATAAGCTCCACACGCCAAAACCGCCAGTTCGGCAACAAACTGGTAAGAAGTTATATAGGTACCTACTATAGTTGCAGCAAAGATAAGAATGATAGAACATATTGAACTCAATTTACAGTTTAGCATGTTTTATAAATTATGAATAGAGTTAATATTTTATATACATTAACAACAACTTAAACAGTTTCAGGTTGTGCTGAATTTTTGGAAAATAATTAAGTAATGTTGTCCTCCATTTAAGCAACAATAATCCATTGAACTGGAGAAAAAATATAGGTACTTTTTTTTAATGTCATTTTTAGACTCGATGGAGACAGTTTGATGAAGATTGGGGGTTTAATTACTGAGGAATTGAAATTAGTAACAAACCATGAACGAAGAAATACGATAAA
Source organism: Agapetus fuscipes (assembly GCA_951799405.1). NCBI lineage: Eukaryota > Metazoa > Arthropoda > Insecta > Trichoptera > Glossosomatidae > Agapetus > Agapetus fuscipes. Next base: position 9,773,438 of record OX637363.1, read on the forward strand.
TATCGAATATACTTACTTCTGCCGCATTGTGCAGAGGACGATCAACAAAGCTAACCTAAAAACATGCTTAAAGGAGTGTAATGTAAACTGATGATACATCTTAATTAAATTAGTGTAAAAGCTGAGGTAGATTAAAAACCGACAAATAAACATCTGAATTATGGACTATTTAAGTTGGTTTTGAAATATAAAATGAATCCACAAATACACCGGACATCGCACTCCGACATGTTTGTTTTGTGTGGTCATGATTCATAAACAAAATACTTTAAGATTAAATCTTTATTTTTTGTAAACAATAAGTAAAAAATAAATAATTAAAGACTAAATATCACACTTATAATCAATAATTTGCAATGTTGGAATTTTACAATGATTTTTGACTAGGTTATTGAAAATACCTATCTACTTCAGTAGTACCGGATAGTTCTATCGGCATATTAACGCCGTATGATTTTTTTTTAATTTAAAAAAAGAATGTTTATAATGGCTGTTTGTCATTTTTGTATAATGCTTGAATATTTGGATTTTCTATGATATTGTGAATAATAACAGTTAATCCTTCACATATTCCTGCATTAATATTCTTTGTCATCAATCGTACCGCATCCATAGGTGTAAAAGTCGGTCGTTAAGAATTTCCCTCCAAATACCGAGGTAAATATTATGTTGACGCTTTCGCAAGTTAATCGCCGCAAAATGAAACCATGTAAATTACACGCGGGTTCTGTAAATACGCAATACTATCATACCAACGTATCATTCTACGATTCATCTCTAAAAGGATTTCTTCGCTGAAACATGCTAAGGTTTTTCCTTAAACGGAAATGTAGAATATAAATATGAAAAGTGATGGGAAATATTGTTTGATATAGGTATTTATAGAATCCGAATCTCGCATTGATAAAATTTGAGCAGTTATAGTAATATTGGCTGGCGGCCAACGCGTATCTAAAAATATCACTCATTTTCTCTGTTTTACTCAGTTGGTCCTGACGCCATGCAAGATAACTAGGCGATTTGTTTCTAAATATTTGTTAAGATGCGGGAATTTGAGAGGGCGGTCTTAAGAAGCTCCACCAGGAGCAAGGGCTCCTCTTCCACCACAGAGAGTGATCCCAGGGAGAAGATCAAGGACTGCTTCCGCACCTTCATCGCCTTTATGTTCACACAAGTGGGTGTCGGGGGCCTCGTAGTCTGCTATGCGATATTTGGAGCGTTTGGTTTCATATCCTTAGAAACGCAAATGCAGAACCCGCACTTTGCTCAAATCGCCAACCTCCGGAGGAACTGCGTCCAAGAGTTGTGGCAAGTCACTGCACAGGAGAATGTCTTCAACGAGACTACATTCCGACGGGAAGCAGACGCTGTTTTGAAGAAATTTCAAGACGGTTTCGTAAGCACGGTCCTGACTGGTTACGATGGAAGAAAAACTGATGAAATCTGGTCGTTCCCCGCTGCGTTGATGTATTGCCTTTCCGTATTCACAATGATTGGTTATGGAAACATGGTGCCCAGATCCGACTGGGGCAAAGTAGGGACAATTATGTACGCAGGACTCGGGATCCCAATTTACATTTTATATTTCATGAACATGGGAAAAGTGCTGGCCAAAACCTTCAAATGGCTGTACACCATCCTCCATGACTGCAGCCGGGAAAGGGACCTGGATTTTCCTTTCGAAAGTGGAACCATTCCGACTAGAAAGCGGATAATTGTGCCGTCAACTGCTTGTCTATGGGTGATCAGCTTCTATGTCCTGGTCGGCACTATAATGTTTGCCGAGTGGGAAAACTGGGGCTACTTGGATTCCTGGTATTTCTGTGTTACCAGTTTATGCAAGATAGGTATCGGGGACTTTGTACCGGGTGCTAATATCATGGATTCCCGCAGTGGATCCCAGACAAAGCTGGTCATTAACTTTGTGTACATGCTGCTGGGCATGGGCCTGATTGCCATGTGCTTCAACCTGATGAGGGAAGACGTGAGGGTGAAGTGGCGGGAGATGAAGGAGGACATGAGGCAGTGCATCGAAGACATGCAAATGCGGTTCTTCAGGTGCCTCGGCTTCAGGAAATATCCCAGGAGCACTTGATTCAAAACCCGTAACAAATCTAGTTTCTGTTTTGTGCAAAAACATAATCATGTAAGACTGTTTTAATAAAATAAATGACTTCAATTGGTTTCCTTAGTGAATGTCAGTTGGGATAATATCCAGAACGAACTAAAAGAAAATGTTTTTTGTTAGTTTTAAAGAGTGATGCAACTTTATTCTGTGACAGTATTACTTTAGTTAGTTATGTGACTCATGAAATGAAAACTTTAGTTCAATACTTTGTAAGTATCAATGCTTTTCCTTCATACAATGTGTTTGGTGAGCACTTGATTAACTCTTTATTATTTGAAAAACTAGTTGTTTTTTTTTTCTTCAACTCAGTGACATATTTTCTTTAAACTAGTCACCTTTGAAAGCTAGAAAATTAATCTAGCTAAAATCATAATCCCGCAGGCAATGAAGGCGCTGCAACAGAGGACAGACATGGTCAGTTTTCGTCCTCCCAAAATTAATTTGGCTGCAGCATTAAAGACCGCTGAGACCTTGAAATATGTGCTATTCTGTCTATGAAGACATGTTGTTTATGTGTGTTGTTGTTTCCAGTGCTGATGTTGTTGTGTGTGGCTTGATGGTGAGAGAGAGCAGCCGCCATGCCCCCCATCCGCCTGTGCTCCGTGCTGGGCTATGAAGGCCGCGCCAACGACGTGGTCTTCTGTCCCCCCGCCCTGCGCTCTGATGAACACTCCACCGTAATCTACTTCGGAGGCGACGTCCAGGTTAGTTTTTCTCTATCCAATAGTGATTGCCATCATTATTCTAATCTAATCTAATCTAAGTTGCAAAGATATGTTACATTAGAGATTCACATTACATGCATTCCCACAACCAGACACGTACAAGTTCGCGCTTGCACATGCCTCATGTGAACCTACAACATAAAAACCAAATCTCAAATGGACATACACCCTGCAACTCTTGCCGTCCTTCCCTGAGACAGGGGTGACATTGGCAAAGTGAACCATTTTTACAGCATGGGTGGTCAGCCGCATACCAACCTATAAGTCAAGGAACACACACACACGACAAATTACATTTTATACATCACTAAATAATAATATCCAAATACAAAATATCCATTTACAAATAAAAACAAATTCCAATTTAATAAACCCTAGCCGCCAACATTACAGATCAACCGCCATTTCTTTCTGTCCTTACATACTTCTTTCATTTCCTCCAGAGTCATAATTTTCTTCATACAGGCTCTTCTTTTATTATGACTCTGGATATTCCATTCATTCGCAATTTCGGATATTTGGTCCATCCATACCTTTCTCGGTCTTCCTCTACCACGACATCCATCTATTCTACCAACATATACTTTCTTCGTCAGTCTTTCCTTATTCATTCTCTCCATATGCCCAAACCATCTTAACAAACTTCTTTTAAGGCCCTGATCGACGGACGAGTAAAACCGCGGTGTTGCGGCTCGTCGGTAATGCTCGCCGGTGTATCATTGCAATACCGCGGTATTATATACCGACGAGCCGGGCTCGTGGCTCGTCATGTATGTTTGATTTTTTACTCGGCTCGCCATGAAACCGCGTGTCGATCACGGCCGTCAGTGTAGCAGTCAAACGTTCATGAGGAGATATAGCTTCTCGCATTATTGTGTTTTGTTTTTGTATTATGGGTGCCACTAACGTCAACAATTCGTCATACAAATCCGCAGACATTCTGAGGTAATTTCTGTAATCAAGTGGTGTTGGTGATGTTCCTTGACTTATAGGTTGTTATGCGGCTGACCACCCATACTGTAAAAAATTGGTTCACTTTGCCAATGTCACCCCTGTTTCAGGGAAGGACGGCAAGAGTTGCAAGGCTTATGTTCATTTGAGATTGGGTTTTTATATTGTAGGTCCACATGCGGCATGTGTTAGCGCGAAATTATACATATCTGCTTGTGGGAATGCTTTTAATATAAATCTTAAATGATATATATCTTTGCAGCTTAGATTAGATTAGATTAGATTAGAAGTGGTTCTGCTGACAATTCACGTATCAAATGGGTATGCGACAAGTGCTGCCTCTTTTCGATCCAACTTTTAACCCAAACTCTAGGGCGTCTACGCTTATTTTTTCTAATTTCGTTGCATGCTATAGCGAGGTAACACAAAACTTCATATTTTGAGCACGACATCTTGAACCGACCGCGATCGCACGACTGTTTTGCTCGCTAGTCGATCAGCGCTGACGAGCCGCGAGTAAAACCGTCGCTCTAAAACCGCGGTATAATAGCTCGTACGTCGATCACCCGCTTTAATCTTCACTTTCACACTTTCTCTTGCACCACATTCTTCTCTTACAAAATCATTCCTCACCCTGTCACTCCGTTTTTTCCCAATCATACTTCTTAGAAAGTCCATTTCAACAGTATGGACTTTACTAATTTCACTTTCATTCACCGTCTAGGCCTCGCTTCCATACATCAAGGTGGGTAAAAGTATGCCACTGCGTACCGCATTCCATACATGGAAATATAGAAAGAATGAGTGATGAAAGACTGACAAAGAAAGTATATGATAACAGAAAGTATAAGAAGGATGTCGTGGTAGAGGAAGACCTAGAAAAGTATGGATAGAGCAAATTCCTGAAATAGCGAATAAATAAGATATCCAGTCATAATAAAATGAGAGCTTGTATGAAAAAGGTTATGACTCTGGATGAAATGAAAGAAGTATGTAAGGACCGAAAAAAAAGCTGCTGATCTGTAATGTAGGCGGCTAAGGCAAAGACTCGAATTTCATTTTTTTAGATGTTTTGTAGTTTTGTTGGTGTTTTTTATAACTGGATGTGATTAATTCTTGTATTTCTTGACTTATAGGTTGGTATGAGGTTGACCACCCATACTGTAAAAAGATGGTTCGCTTTGACAATGCCACCCCTGTTTCAGGGAAGTTTGGCAAGAGTTGCAGGGCTTATGTTCATTTGAGATTGGATGTTATATTGTAGGTTCACATGCGGTATGTTCAAGCGCAAACTTATACGTGTCTGCTTGTGGGAATGCATTTAATATGAATCTCAAATGATACATATCTTTGCAACTTAGATTTAGATTACATTCCTATTCACTTGAAGTAGCAATTTATTGAGCATCTTTATGTCTTTTTTTACAGGATTTTCCCGAGGCTATGAAGTCGCATCGCGACAACAAGAACTACATAAAATGGAACCTAGAGAACATGGCTGCCATGCTCAACATCAGCTTCCCAAGGTCACACATAGTCGTTGTTAGACCATCAAGGTAAACCACATTCAGTCACAATCATTTATTTCCTTATCCCCCTTTCACACCAAAGTTCCATCCAGCCTTACAGCAACTGGGTCTGGCTTGAGAATTGGCGCTTTCTAGCGACAACGATCAAGCTCGTAAAAAGGTCGATAGCTCAATTGGTAGAATGCTTGCATTCCATGCCGAGAGCAAGGGCTCGATCTCAAGGCTTACTCAGCCTTCACAAGAAATGAGAACCAGCCCCCCCGGGAGCTGGGAAACCCCCACTTCAACTGAAAGTGGTTAGTGTGAGGCCGGCCCCCTTACCTTTAAAAATAAATAGGTCCCGAATCGCCACATGCGACACCTTCGGGGATAACGCAGGCAAGAAGTTACACTATATGTGTGGCTTAGTTGCATTTTACACGGTTTTGGTCAGGATCGAGTTGTGAAATGTATGGGATCGCCGGACAAATCTGTTTTGGGACCCACTTTGCGGACAGTTTCCGATATCTGAGGGTTTCTGTGATGGTTCTGTGTAGGAGAGATCTGGAGATTTGCGGAAATATTGCCGAAAGTTCATCCACAGCCCATCTGCGATCGTCACGGAGCGTATTTTAAATTTTAGGTTTTGCCGGTGGCGTATCGATACATTAAATTTTTTGTTTTTCAATATTTATATTTATTTCAAACATGTTTAATAAAAAAAACCTTCAGGGTGGCCCAACATGCAGAGTAATATTCTTGTTTCCAGTTCAGAGTAATTTTTGTTCTCTTTGTAAGTAAGGATGATTAATTGCGTTAATTTGAGTTGAAACGGATATGGCATCTTTTTGCATTTACACGATTTTCAGCTCAAAATAAGTCGATGGAAACACAAAAAAATCTGTCACACCTTTTCTACATGAGGTTTTTCATTTGAAATGACATTGTTTGCTGCTTTTAAATCAGGATTGAAGACATGTCTGTTCAGAACCGCTATTCTGCTAAATTCCTTACGACCTTAGGCGACGAGCTGGCGATTCGTGTCCAAAAATAAGATGTACATTGTTTTTTTTTATCTATGGAGTTCTTTCGCAAGCGCTAGCGCTCCCGACTTGTTTTGGTCATAAATCGCCAGCTTGTCGCCTTAGAGAAGCGCATCAGGAGGGATTATGGCTCTGCAGTGATTATAGATTATAGATAGTGCCCTTGCGGCGAACTCACAAAATGGCAGTAAAAATACTGTCAAATTATTATTATTGTTGTTGTGTATGCTTGCAGAATGGAGTACAAGACGTTTAGTTGTTATGATAATTTTGTGCCGAGCAACAATGCGGGCCTGCCCGATCACACCCCCACACATCACGCCCTGCAGCATCTAGAAAGGTGAGACAACCTCTGTTCCAAACCATCTCCAAATCTGCCGGGGAATCAGGTCTTCAAATGATAAGATTTTGTTATGATAAATATTGGTATGATTTTATCTCAGGTTCACTTTTAACCTCCAAGGTGCCGAAACGCGCTCATCGGATATAACTACCCATCAATAAAGTCAAATCATTCATTTTCATTGGTGTTTATAAGTAAATAAAAATTAGTTGACCTTGAAAAAATCCATAAAAAAAGTCCATCTTCTAAATCCCTTTACAATGCACTCACACTCACAAAATTAAATATTTTGTTTACATTCCAAGGGGTTATTGATCTCTAATGGGGCTTCCACACGCTTGCCAACCCATCTCAAGCCAAGTGCACAGTGTGTCGTCTAGAACATGCTAGCTGGACAAAATGAGTCCATTAGACAAAATTTTGTCCAGCTAGCATGTTCTAGACGACACACTGTGCGCTTGACTTGAGATGGGTTGGCAAGCGTGTGGAAGCCCCATAACATTTCCTTTCCAAAAGTGCCTACGTGACATTCAACAATAAGATTATAATCTATTTTTAGAAGGAAATGTTTTTTTTGTATAATTAATGAATGGTTGGGACATCTTGTAAGAATGGATGATGAATTATTAACAAAGGAAGTGTGTAGAAGAAATGTCAGAGGAAAGTGTGGAAGGGGAAGACCGAAGAAGGAATAGAGAGACCAAATAGGATTAAGTACAAAATAATGGAACGTGCAGAATAAAAATAGAAGAAGTATAAGGAATGCATAAGAGTGTATGAAGAAAGTGATGAATATTGAAGAAGTGAAAAAGAAATGCAGGGACAGAAAAAAGTGGAGATGCATCTGCGGACATACCGGCCATTACAGAGGAGCGGCGGCAGGATGTTGAAAAGAACAATTTAGTGTGAACACAATGTTAAATGTATTTTTGTGCATTTGTGTACAGGTTACTACAAGGCGTAACAAGTACAATAAAGAACATGCCGAGTGCAGAACTAAAGGAGATGCTCTCCTCGTCTCTGGCCAACCAACAGTTCTACATGGATGTAGATATACTGCAGGTAATGTATTGGTTTAGTCACTTTATTCAAGGAAAGATCGAGCGGAAAAGGAATCAATGAACACTGAAAGACATTAAAAGACACACTGGTCCGTAGTCTAGTGGTTAACACTTCTGATTCGTAAATGGAAGGTTGTGGACTTGAATCCCGGCGGAGCACAAAAAATACCATTTATTTTTTCAAATTAGCGTGTCGCTGGGGGAAAAATTCATATACGAGTACCTTGTACTAAAGAGCAGTCAGTAAAGGTACATCCAGCCTTACAGCAACTGGGTCTTGCTTGAGGATTGGCGCTTTCTACAGTGACGACCAAGCTCGCAGAGGGCTCTTGAGGTGTGAGGCACACAAAAACAGCGCTCACCAAATAAAGCATCTTAATATTAATATTTACACACCTCTTCAGCCTTCATTCTATAAAAAACAATGGACATCTATTAAAAATGATACTGTATTCATGCCATGAAATGTTCTGCATTTGACTAAAATGGGAGCACCAATCACATTGACGCTGGAGAGTTGTTTATGGAGCTGGAGACAGAGCTGGTCCGACAGAACTCGGCAACAGATCCCAGAAAGCAACTCTTCAATGTCAACCACCAGCCGTCAAAGCCTACAACTTCTAACCAATCATATTGTCAAATCCACACATTCTTATGAGATCTTGACCTTTTCGTTTCTGAATATTCTGGCTATATGAACGGAACCACAGTACGGAATACTTTTCCAAGCACATTTATTGTTTTCTACCTTAATTGATTGACAACACTTGTGAACAAACTATGTGCACAGCAGTGGCGAAGCGTGCCATACAAGCCGGTTTCCATCTGCTACCCTTTTAAAATGAGGTAACAAAGTAGTTAAAAAAATATAGGCACAAAGTAAAAAAATACATTTAAAACCAAAGAAACAATACGTATTTTTTCCCTATTGAAACCATGCAGTCTACTTTATTATCATTTTTGCCTCATTTTAAACGGGAAACCGATGGAAACCGGCTTGTATGGCACGCTTCGCCACTGGTGCACAGTTACATGTATTTGTTATTCAAGAACAACAATCACAAAGGTTTAGCTCATTTCACTTGCAGACTTTTAAATTCTTTGACACAGATGTCAGGGATAAGTTCAAAGTTGGATGACGTCTATGATTGACAGCCGCACTGTATGCAAGTTTACACTTGACGCCTATGCAAGAAGAAATGCTAGAAATGTTTACGTTTGTAGAGTCTTATTGAACAATCGCACTAAGTTGATCAATTTAATATTTCAGGTGTCAATAGATTCCAATAACGCTAAAGCGGAAACCTCCCCGATGGAGACACCGACGAGCTTGCTGCAGAAAGAGCTGGAGAACACGAGAAACCTCACCGTCACCACGTCCCTAGCCAATTCCTACAGCGAGTCCCACTCCCAGAACTCGGCGCCCGACCACCACGTCACCATCACATCAACCGGCAAGCACGCCAACCTGGAGGAAGCCAACAACTCCCAGAGCGCCAACAGCCCAGCCGGCGTCATCCAGACAACCGTCCCGAGCTCGGTGAATCAACCGAGCGTCGTCTTGTCCTCACAATGCCAATCTGCCATCGTCGTTAACCCGCAATCTATAAACACAGACCAGCAAAGCTCCACAGATACTAAAAAAGGAGAAAACAACTACAACATTTTGTGGTGGAGGGACAGCCTGGCGCTGGATAAAGCAAACTTGACTATAGTCGGGTTCAGTAAAGGATGTGTTGTCCTGAATCAGTTGATATATGAGTTTCATTATCTGAAGACCCTGACTCCTGATGATAGTACCATGATGAGATTGGTTTCGAGGATTACGGAGATGTTCTGGTTGGACGGAGGGCATGCGGGCGGGAAGAACTCCTGGATCACTTCGCGGAGTCTTCTGGAAACATTGACGAGGCTAGGTAATATTTTGTTTGTATTATGTTGTGTCTAATCTAATCTAAGTTGCAAAATTTATGTAACATTAAAGATTCACATTATATGCACTTTCACAAACAGACATGCTCAAGTTCGCGCTTAAACATGCTGCATGTGGTCCTACAATATAAAAACCCGAATCTTACATGGACATACACCCTGCAACTCTTGCAGCTCTAGCATGGGTGGTCTAAATCTAATCTAAATCTAAGCTGCAAAGATATGTATCATTTGAGATTCACATTAAATGCATTCCCACAAGCAGACATGCATAATTTCGCGCTTACACGTGACTGCAAGTGGACCTACAATATAAAAAAACCCAATCTCAAATGAACATAAGCCCTGCAACTCTTGCCGACCTTCCCTGAAGCAGGGGTGACAGTGGTCAGTTAGAAATAAATAAATTTTAGGATGGTTTATTTGATGGGCGTTGTTTTTGTGTGAATCACACCTCAAGAGCTCTCTGCGAACTTAGTCATAGCTACTGCAAATGCCAATTCTCAAGCAAGACCCACTAGTTATAAGGCTGGATGGACCTTTGGTGACTGGTCTTTGGTAATCACAAATAAACTTTTCAAAAAAAAAAAAAAATTGTATGGGTGGTCAACCTCATACCAACCTATAAGTCAAGGAATACAGATAATAAATAACATTAATGGATACAAAAACAACAAAACCTTAAATATACCAAAAATAAAACATAAAATTGTGAATGTATAAATAAATAAATAAGCTGCCAACACTACAAATCTACATTACAGATTAGCCGCCATTTCTTCCTGTCCTTACATACTTCTTTCATTTCATCCAGAGTCAACAACCCTAATCTACGTTTGCTCTCAGGTATAAAGATCTGGATCCACGTGACGCCGTACCAGGTGCAGGACGACCGCCGCAACTGGATCCGGCGCGAGGAGCGCGCCTTCTCCTCGCTGCTGGAGCGCCTGGGTGCGCGCGTGAGCCGCACGCTGCACTTCGACGGCGCCGCGCCCAGCCTCTACATGCACTTCGATCTGCTCAACGTCTTCCGCAGCCCGGAGCACCTGCTCACGCAGAACACCCCGCCCAACGACAAGTGAACTAACTCACAGATTGGGGAAGGTTTGTCTTGTTTTTAAGGACCTTTTCATAGTACTATAGTACATAGTAGAATGACAGGGCTAAAACTCAGTCTTTGCAAGGAATGCGATCCTGCGCGGCAGCAGAGAAACACTCAATCAAAGAAGTGGTTGTCTTCTATTGTCTTTCAAACTACCTTATTAATTTTGTTTTCAATTCATAGCTTTCTGTCCTGCCTCTAACCTAGCCAAGTGAGATCACATTATTTCCCCACACGTTAAATTTGCCAAGTATTTTAGAATCAAACAAATGAGAGAGAGGAAATTACTCACACAGTGGTACACAGATCTGCTGTGATATACAGGGCTACCAACTGATAAAATTAATGGGCATCATTTTGTTTTTTTTTTGACAAAATACTCCCACTACTTTCCCAATCCCTACATTAAACAACTTGACACTGGCGCCCCTGCTGAAAGCGGGAATCGGCCACAAAGAAAAAGAAGAAGAAGACTCCCACTACTTCTTATTACTGAAGGTAAGCCAGTTGCGGTTTTTTTAATCAAAATATGAGTAAGAACCAAGAGCAAATCAACACAACTAACTTCATGGTTAACTAATGATTTTAAATTAGAATTACAGTCATTGGACTATTTTTTAAATTAAAGATCAATGTTCTTGCCATGGAGAAATGACTTTGAGTATGACCTTAAATTGTACATAGAGAAATTCAATATTCTATAAACCATGCAAAATCTGTTTTTAATTCTGTGGTTCACTTTCAAAACATTGTAAGAGTAGTTCTGATATCGACCACATTCATCACAATCTTTGTACTGCTATAATAGTACTGTAAATCAAATTCAACCGCACACTCCAAAAGAAACTAGCAAAAACATTTTTACTTAAGTGGATATAAGTCACAAACGAACTATGTATACTTTTACTTTTGATGATAATAAGTCTGTGAAATTTTCGACACAAACCTTCCCTTTCGTTTAATGATGAGTGCTATAATTATTGGACGTAAATGCCATAAGAAACTTTACAATTAATGCTATGGCAACTCATGATGCAAAACTAGACGAAAAGTTTTGATGTCAGACGGCCAGGGCTGGAAGTCTCATCACCACGGTAATTCTTACCTACCGAATATCGTTAATATTTGTATGAGTGCCCTGGGTGCCTGGGCGAAAGCTCACTGATATTTTGTTATTTGTTGCAAAGGACTTTAGTACACAGACGTGTGGTGTTTGCTCGCTGAGAAAAAAACAAATTTGGAACATTTTTCTTGTAAAGCGATGCTCGAGTATTTCCACAATTTTTTATACTCAGGGTACTGAACATTTTATGTCTTGTTTCTTGGTCACTTTTCCCTGTACAAGGAAATACTGGCACTACTCTAATACAAAGCATTGTGAACCACCGTAGCATTTTTTATGAATATGGGTGTAAGTCTCATGCGTAAGTTATTGGCAAATTGACACTTAAGAAATTATCAGTGTTGTTCACGGACAGAAAATCCATGGCTCATCCATCACCTAAACTGAATTCTTCATTTTGACGGTTAAATGGAAATAAGCGACGTTTTGGTCGAAAATTAATTATGAATGCTATCCTACTTAAGATTTTCCGCTCTTTCTAATGCGCGAACTCCCATGGGTCTACGATGGCTTTTTTTGTCTTTTATGTCCAAGCAAACAACTGCATTTTCAAAGTATGGTTTTGGAGTAACCGACAAATTTTTTGGCCTTTTTTGTTCTAAATGCGCTTGTGACATAAAACCTCGTAAGACAATGTAAAATCACATTAATAGGAATGCCAATAAATGCCTTTATTTTTTTAATTCTAGGGCTATTTTGATTTTAACGATATGATAAAAAAAATAAAAAATTATGTCAATTTTTCTGCAATGTCAAACTTACAACTGCTCTCCTGAACAATTTAGTTTTTGTCGCTTATGCCCTATATCCTTTTAACCGTCGATATGAAAAACAATGCTTTGGAGATCATACTGGATTATGTGTAATGTGAATATCACTGTTTATATTAAGGAATTATTTCAGAATGCTTAGAATTGTTTCTGCCATATTTTAATTGCATATGCTGAAGACTTCTTTGAATTCTTATTTTCTTAATTAATTTTAAACACATGATTTTATAAAAATATGACTTTTCAAGTAGTGTATTTAAATACTAGATGTGTCACTGTAAATATTTATTATAATGTTTAGAAGTAAAGCTATTGTCCTTGTTTATATTAATAATGAATATGGGTATATTCCTGAAATCCTGGAGAAGTATGGGCAGCGAGAATGTGAGGAACCATGGATAAAAGACTCATTTTTCAACATCCTGATAACAAGATAGATTCAATAATTAAAAAACTTTTTTATTTAAAAAACACATAGTTTTTATTTTCACATATGAGTTATACTGCCTAAGCGCTGTCGAACCTGCTCGGTTCATCATAACTCATATGTGAAAATAAAAACTATGTGTTTTTTAAATAAAAAAGTTTTTTAATTATTAAATTAAAAATGAATTTTCACTCGGTGAATGTGCAAACATTAGAAAATTTAAGATAGATTCATATTACGTATAGAAGAACTTTTCCGTTCAGAAAGAAAGTCTCCTGAAGAATCGACTAAGAGAGCCGCGAAAATTCAGTATCTAATCTAATCTAAGCTGCAAGGATGTATATCATTTAAGATTTATATCAAATGCATTCCCACAAGCACACATGCATAATTTCGCGCTAACACATGCCGCATGTGGACCTACATTATAAAAACCCAATCTCAAATGAACATAAGCCCTGCAACTCTTGCCGTCCTTCCCTGAAACACGGGTGACATTGGCGAAGTGAACCATTTTTTAAAGTATGGGTGGTCAGCCGCATACCAACCTATAAGTCAAGGAACAGTAGATGTTCGATTATATTATTCCTTTTATATTATAGCTTTTTTTAAAGAAATCCTGTGTGGGAGACTCCCTAGATTCTAGAGACTCTAGGCGTCTATGACACTTATTGTAGTGCCGCAGAGGTGTACAAGCTTGGTCGTCGCTACAAAGCGCCAATACTCAAGCAAGACCCAGTTGCAGTAAGGCTGGATGGACCTTTGGTGACCTGTCATTGGTAAAGGTTGTATGAATTTTTTAACCCAGCGAAGAGCATATTTTAAAATAGAAATGGTATGTGTTTTTGCTGCGGCGGGATCCAAATCCACAACCTTCCATTTACGAGTCCGAAGTGTTAACCACTAGACAGTATCATTATTTTGGGAGTAGCAGTACGTGGGTATTATTTTTTTCTGAAATTCAGACATGTGAGAAGTGGAACAGCTAATGCTATTCTTTTGATAAAAAATATCTGTTGGCTTATTCGGCTGTTGAAAGATGAATTATTATAAGTAGGATTCATGGCAATGTGATGCCATCCATATGTTTGCTGTAGTTAAAGTCGGTACTTGTAGACATTATGAGAGATTTTTAATAGCAGTTTATAATTATGATATATTATATGTAACATAGTATTATGTATTAAGTCCTATACGGAATCTAGATACTCTATATTTTATAATTTAATTTACCTCATTTTTTTTTTAAATCCAGGTTTAAATTTCTACTGAATCTGGATTTCTTACATAATATAATGTATTTAATAGATAGGGTCAATGTGGCATCAGTGGATCATGTGGGTACAGTGGATCAGGGCAGTTTCTTCCAGACGAGTAGATATACAGGGCTATTGCTTACACCCTGGCATGGTGCTCATGTCTGAACATGTCTGGACTAATCAGAGTCCTACTTCAATGCAGCTTGGTTGTGCTGAGTAACAAAATGTGTTTCTGACAGTCAAAAGTAAAAAATTAAGCTTCGCTTTGTTGTATTCTTGTATTTAAAGTATTGAAGTTCGGCTAGAAGTGATTAATTTATCCTCATTAACAATAATCCTGCTTCCATTTTAACATTACCTCATTACTTTGTTCAAAATGAAATACATAAATTGCTGTCCCAAAAGAAAATTGTCGAAAGGGTACACAGTGGATCAACATCATAGGATACATAGTGGATCATCTTACCTGTAAAAATAAATAGATTCTACTCGTCACATGAGACCCTTTGGGAAGAACGCAGAAAGAAGTTACACTATAGGTGTAGCATAGTTGCGTTTACCTCGGAAGGCGCAGCAATGACTGTCAATATTCTTGTAACTTCTTCAATGTGGATTTTTCCTGTATTATCATCCACTTATTTAGTGTTATTTTGTTCTGTTTGATTAAAATTGGTGAATAAACAGAAAAAATATTTTTGTCTTATAAATACGTTTTTTTGAAATACAAATAATTTGGTTTTTATTGTTTGATCCACTGTGTACACCATAGGGTACACAGTGGATCATTTCCCATTTTTCACTAAATGCAAAATATCTCTGTATTTATTGGATAAAAAAGATGGAGCTCTTAGAACAAGTGGTAGGTACTTAATTTATTACCCGTTTGATAAAAGTTGTACATTGATTGCATTTATACAACAATAATTCTGTGCGTTTGAAAAAAAATGATCCACTGTTGCCACTCTGACCCTACAGGTGAAATTAAAGTTTGTTAGTTGAATAATGGACAGTATTTTCTCGGCGGGCAAACATCATTCTTGTATCGGATACAGTCCTAGTAATTATAAACAAAATAATTGTTTGCCTTTTCCCCAGAAACCGGGTTGTGGGAGGACACAATTTTGTCTACGTCAATTCATATGTAGACTCCATTAATATTTTTTATTGAACCAAAGTAAAATTGCATACTCTTTCAATTATTTTGCAGATTTAAACATTTTAGTTGGTGCAATTATCCTATTTTTTATTAAAACAATACAAAAACAAGAGCAAATCTTTCTAACCTCAAAAGGATATGTCAGATTCAAATGACTTTTTAAATATGACAGTGCCACTTCCGACTAACCTCTAACCGGATGAATGACATCACATTTTCCCCCTGCACAATTTAAATGTTCCCAGTCTATTAAATCTTTGATTTAGGTATTACCATGTCTTCTCTTCAAAAATAATAAAGTCTTCATATTCCAAACAGGACCCAATACATAATATAAGTTTTATTGGTATGTGAAACTCTGCTATTGTATTGTAATTTTACATTATATGTACTTGTAGGTGGGTATGCTTGATTTTATACCTAATTTATTGTGTGGTGAATGAAATTATTGTTTCAATAGTTAATTTTAAGTTTTTTTTAGCATTTAGTATTATTGTATTTTAACAGAGGTCTTTAAATGATGATGTAAATAGAAAGACAGGGATTTCTTGGTAATCGAGCAGATATCCTTCTAGAACCACTGACAATGTTGGTCTGTCGAAAATTACAAACAGATAAATACATCATTTCATCATCCTGCATTGCTAAGTCCCTCTCCTCTCAATCTATTCTCGTATGATGATATGGAGTAGGCGATAGTGTTCATTTCTCATAATGTGCTTGAGGTACGTTATCTTTTTCTGTTTGACAGTTGGCATGAGTTCCGTCCTGGCTTTCATGCGCCAGAAAACCTTACTGGCTATCGTCATAATAAAATAACTTATATGTAAGTGGCCAAACTTCAGTAATGACAAATAGATGTGGCCGTACTTAATGAATTACAAAAAAGATCATGAAGTAGATTTTCATTGATCTAAAAGTATTTTAACTCTTCAACTGCAGGTGACACACATAGGCGTCAAGTGTAAACTTGCATACAGTGCGGCTGTCAATCATAGACATATCCAACTTTTAGCTTATCCCTGACATTGTTCAAGAATTCAAAAGTCTGCAAGTGGAAATATGTGCTGAATCCTTGTGATTTTTGTTCTTGAATAACTAATATATGTGACTGTACACATAGTTTGGAGTGTCGGCAATCAATGAAGGTAGGAAATTAATAAATGTTTTTTAAAAAATGTACCTGAAAAAGTATTCCACACTTAGAGCCCGTTCCCACTTGTCGGGTGTCGGATCCATAATTATATTCATCGGAGGTTCCAGTTGCAGAACATTTTGGACAAAATCAGTTTCCGACAAGTGAGAATAGCTCCATACATACTGTTCTGCCACTGGAACCTCCGATTAATATACGGATCTGACACCCGACAAGTGGGAACGGGCTCTGAGGGTATTCATATAGCCAGAATATTCAGAAGCGAAACGGTTAAGCTTAAAATGACCTGGAAACGCAACACGTGCCCATAATTATGTACTTGCAGAGATTTGTACAATGAATCAATGACTCTGTTCTTGCAAGAACCGAAACTAATCCTTTTGGATGCCTACTCATGCTAGAAATGTGGTGCACACCCCTGTTATTTGCTGCAGTCTGATTACCAAGAGTCCACTGTGTCCCTAGTATAGAACATTCCGTAAATACTCAACCATCGTGTTAACAGAAAAATGTATGGAAGATACGGGAGCGCCTCTAGTGTGTGTTATAGTTTTCATATATTTTTTCTCTTCACGTGACGATTGAGTATTTACGCAACGATTTGTACTTGTATTGAACTTAGTTTAAAACGCTAGCGAATATATTTCTTGTCATTTTAAGTGTCTTTTAAAAAAGGACAAAGCTATGTATGTATTAAAAAACATGATAATAATATTATCACAAAATGTGTACTTCTACAATAATTGATTGATTTCTTATGTAAATTTCTTTTTATATGTTAATTTGGTAAAAAAAAATAGTTTTTATACCCACAATGAAAATATATTTGGAAGTATTTGGTCCCTTGTGAATGAAATTGTCGATAATAAAATTTATGTAAATTAATTTCTCATACATGTCAAAATAATTCATTTTACTAAATTATTTTTAGGCTTTCACGGTATGTATTCTGTATGGAATTTTTACGCTTAAAAGTGTTAACATTGTTGGCTCCATCGATATATAGAAATGGATGGGCTGAGAAATCAATCCTTTGAGAATTAGAAATACGCTACCCCACTCATAACACAAAAATCCAAATTCAGTCTATCGGTAACCTTCCAACTGTGAACAGGCGTGTTACCTAATTGGAAAAAAAAACCATATCAATGCCAAACTGGGTATTTTCTAAACGTGCCAACAAAAGAGGGTAAATGTGTCATAGAACATGGAATAATATTTCACTTTAACCACTATTCTATATGATTACGTTGATAAAATTTATTTTTCGTTTGTCGAAATATTTTGTTTGCGAAAGTGACAGCCATTTCTAGAACTAGTGATGTTCAAATATATAGGTACTTGCTTCTTCAAGTATGTAACTTCTATGCTCGCGGTAATAGATACTTTTGAAAATCATCCCGTACACAATGAGGTCGGAACATTTTTGAATTCGGAATTTATCAGATATTTTAATACTTTCAACAACACTAGTAACTAAGTCCGTTGCCATGGTGATTCCATGGTGATGTGTAAATAGATTGAAGACGGAGTAGAGACACGTTGCTTACATAGAAAATAACAAAAGCATTTCATATGTCGTGAGCGAGACAGCACTATTAACAATGTATGGTGTCAAAGACGTTGCATCATGTCGATTGGTACTAAATCACATTCACAGCCCCTCCATATATATACCTCCATGGTTGGCCCTATATATGCATTTAATTCCTTTACATTTGGGTTGTGCCTATTTTATACAATGTAAAGAATCTAATATTTATAAAAATATTTTTGTTTTAAATACTTATTAATTACAATGATCGCTAGCTTTTTAATATTATCATATAGGTATTTTAATTTTTAGCAATCCATCCATGGCTTTTACTGTAACTGTAACTCTGTTTATCATTCCCATGGGGGTGGTCGGGCCTCTGCAGATTTCAAAAAAATATTACATTATCTGAAATGTAATGCTATTTATGAATGAATAAAATTGACTATTTAATTTTGAATTTTTCGTTTATTTTTTTATGAAAGCAAAATTCATTTTTAAGTCCAATATTATTTTTTATTTATTTATTCCGATTCAACCACTAAATCTTTAATTATAAAACAAAGAGTTATTTTCAAAATTAAACCAGTATTTGGACAAGTTATAGCAGTCAAAAAATCAAGTATATTTGTGTATTAAATAAATCATTCTCATACTGATTTAATTAGTGAGAGCTTTTTTTGTGTGAATCACACCTCAAGAGCTCTCTATATGCTTGGTTGTCACTAGTCTCTGCTTTCTTTGCAAGCAACCCCAGTTGCTATAAGGCTGGATTAAACTATGTTACAGGTCTTTGATGAAAATAGATAACATTTAAAACCTAGCAAAAAGCATTTAAAAAAAATTCAATGCAAGAGACACCCTTGCTGTGAGGCGAGCAAGAATGAACTGAATGTCTCCTGAAGAGTTTGGTTACAATACCAATGGAACGTCAATAATATAGTAAGTTATCAAATATACAATTTAACTTATGCAATTTCCTTATGTATTTAAGTGCGTCTGATATTTGTATTCAATATAAATAATATATTATAGAAGATTGGGATCTGATTGTGGAGATGCTAGTACTTTATATTTCAGAAGAAATCTTATAAAACTAAATCTGGATTATGTTATTTGATTAACTTCATTAACATTTGGATACCTCAAAATATTTTTTTTTTTTTTTTAAGGAATCCCCAATTCTTGAAAGTCTTGGGGTCTATGTCACCGACCAAGCTCGCAGAGGGCTCTTGAGGTGTGATACACACAAAAACAGCGCTCACCAATCAGCCTAATTTAATTTTAATTTTGTTTATCATAGACTTGATTATTGCCACAAATCCGCTTCATATAATTTGTGCAGATCACATTTGACTGCCCGATCAGCTATTCATGTGCGGCCATGTTGCATAGATTTATCATATAATAACATCTATCAACATTGTTGAGATTGCAATACCTGCATTCTTTATATCTTTTGTTTTGAACCTGATACCTCTCTTTAACTTGAATTACTGTCGTCTAACATGTTAACTATTTTACATTGATTTTTATTGCAATTGTTTGTCATTGATTTTTATTGCAAGCCACTGCTCCTGATGATGCATTTTAACGCAAAAACGTTGGAGGATAAATGATAAATAATAGTGAATTGAAACTGTGTGTTTATTTAAAAATAAATTTTACATTAATGTAAAATTAATGAAAGAACTTATGTCTAACAATCAAACTTTTAAAATAATTTTAATTTTTAAACCTGCACCCCCAGTAAAAAAATCAGCATAAATACTCAACCAATATGTAAACACAAAAGTGTATGGAAGGTAAAACGTCGCCTCTTGTGAGTGTTTATAGTTTTGATGTAATTCTTCTATGTATGTGATGGTTGAGCACTTACGCAAAGTTTTGCACTCAGGGTACTGATACCTCCCATTTAGTATTTACGCTTTTGAACATAATTTCTAATGTAGAACTCTTGTTTAGATTGAAGAGAATAAGCGGATACATATTGTATGTTCTATAATGTGATTGTAAAATAATGAAGAAATATGAAATAATCCCCAGATTTTAACGTATGCGTAAGATAATAATTATGAATGAATTCTTTTCTTATATTTACAAGCTTTTTATAATTTCTGTTAATCGATAAGTTTTTGTAAATAATTCCAATGGGTCATAGTAAACAAAGTGGTTTTCATATTATGTGGTTGTTTTATTAATCTCCTGTGCTTCTGTTCCTTGACTGATAGGTTGCTGTAAGACCCTCCGCACACTAGACGACAGGCGGCAGCGACGACTTGTTGTGGTGACAGGCTGCGGCCGACAGTTTTAATATATTTTGTTCAAAGCTCCGCACACTTGTTGCCGAGTCGCGCCGACAAGTCGCTGTTGCCTGTCGTCTAGTGTGCGGAGGGTCTAAGACTGACCACCCATACTGTAAAGCATCATCACATTGAAGAAGTTCATCAAGGACATGGGAGAAACAATGATCGGGAAGCTCCAGCTCCGATAGACCATGGCAGTAGAATCCTGAAAGAAACTCCAGGGCTGGAAGTCTCATCACCACGGTAATTCTTACCTAAAGAATATCAGTAATATTTGTATGAAGACTAATCAGCTCTTCACTTGCGGCCATCTTGGATCGACAGGTCTTCATACAAATATTACCGATATTCGGTAGGTAAGAATTACCGTGGTGATGAGACTTCCAGCCCAGGGCCGATCGCAGCTGTGTAAGCCTAGAACTCATAGTCAATCTGTAAAAGTCCATTCACTTTTACAAATGTCAAAAAGTGTCTTCTTGCTCTTTCCTATCATAGATCACAAATTCTCCTGAAAAAGCAAAGCTTGAACAAATATCTTTTAATGAAAATGAAAACAATCTAATGGTAAAAGTAAAAGTGTATTTCTTTTTCATGATTCAGTAATTTATTTTTGTAGGAAAAGAATGTGTACAAAAAAAGGTAAATAATTTAACATTATGTGAGCCATATTGAATCAAAGGTGGTATAGGACAAAAGTCGTGTAGAAATTTTTGAAAATATATGGCAGCACAGGAAATCCCTTTCTCATCAGTTCCACATTTTTATCTCATTTTGGAAAAAATCCTAGATTGTCTTTTCTGATTCTATACGACTCATTTAGCTCTACTTGTATATCCTAAGTATGAATATTTGTTAAGGTAACAAGAGAGTTCTACAAATTCGGAATGTAAATAAAATAGCGCCGTTGCAACTTTTCATTCAAAGTGTCAATACCAGTTTAAAATAAAAATCATTTGCTACATCAACAGTAAAGTAAGCGCACTGGTAGTTGAAATTATAATGGGAAAAATATTTTCTCAAAAACATAACACAATATTTTTTAAGTACAAAAATGAAATAATACAATTAAAATAACATAAATGACAAAATGGCGCTATAAAGAAATCACCAACTCCTCATCATCAATACAAATTCTACGCACTTCTTCATCTGAGCTCAAATATTTTACTCTTTGCCTTACACTTATTTTCAACATTACTTTGTGCAAAAGTAATTGATACGCGTAAAGAATGTTCAAATAAAACATTGAGTAAAAAAGTAAAAGACATCTACAAAATTCACAGTATCAAAGAATAGCTGATACATAATGTGAGGTGTCAAGGGAGAGCTAGAGTGTGTAAGAGTGAGTGATGGTGTGGTACTTTTGAATTACTAACTAGCTTACTTAGGCCCGGTTTTTTCAACATTAGCTTATGTGACTTTAAACTGATAACAAAAAGAACTACCCACACAATAGGGTAATTGCAGTGGTGGGGAAAACGCTTTTAAAATACTATGGTTGTGTATAGTACATTTCAAGCATCACAACCATATATTTTTTGTATGGTAAAAATAAGGATATCATTGATAATTTTCAAACATAAAATGTCGAGAATTTGAATACCGCCAAAACGCAGTGGGGCCGAAGAAACACGCTGTGACGTCAAAAATACGTAGATGGATCCATCGGTCTTAGAACACTTAACGGTACACTCCATACATCGTGAGATCCATTGACGTCACATCCGCCTAAATAAAAAAATGAGCTGTTTTAGCGGAAATCGAAAATGAGCGTATTTTACAGAGCTGTAGTTTAAAAACTAAGCAAGATATTATTTTTTTTAAAACGCAGATGCATTTTTTAAAAGGTAGTCTATCATTTTATGAAATAAAAAAAAATGTGAAATTACCCTATTGCCATGAGTAAGTCCTTTTCTTCTTTCTATATAAAGTTGTTATGCTAACGTTGAAAGTACCGGGCCTTAAGCTGGGGATACACATGCCCGTAGCTTGCACACTAGCATACCAGCTCCTTGCACATGCCAGCTATTGTCATGTGTATACTCTAACTGGCATGCCTGCAACTAGCAAACAACGGCATACAAGTAGCTAGCACAGCATTTGTTTTACTTGAATGCCCATTGAGGGAGGGGGCGAGCGGGGTTGCCAAACTGGCACGTGTGAACAGACGCTGTATTAGTTCATAGTTGCGTGAGCCTTTTAACTCAAAGGGTATTCTAACTTGTTTAAAAAGTTGTTGGTGCGCTATCTAATTATTATCATACAGAATTTAGAATACTCATTAACTTCCTTACTCAGTAAAAGTTTGTACTAGGAGCATAGTGACTATGTATCAATAGACAATAGACATGGTAAAATCAATTATTAAACATTACTAGACAGTTCAAATGTTAATATATAATTTCACAGCCTTCAAGTCAACTCAGTTTAATTGACAAGTTACAAAATTTTAGGTTACTAATCTATGTTAGAGCTCGTTCCCACTTGTCGGGTGTCGGATACGGATATTAATCGGAGGTTCCAGTGGCAGAACATTATGTATGAAGCTATTCACACTTGTCGGAAACCGATTTTGTCCAAAATGTTCTGCCACTGAAACCTTCGATTAATATACGGTCCGACACCCGACAAGTCGCTCCCCCAGTTCTTGTTTATCGTATACGCCAATCTTGTCAAATATGACTTTTTCATGCAGTTGTCTTTTGAATCAAATTTTATACAATCTGAGCTAAGAAAAACCGTAAAACTCGATAATGTGAGAGTTCTTTTAAATATTTTTTAAATAAATTTCTTGTTTTCATAAGACACATTGGTCCAGTACACATGTAAACATTGCTCATGTAAAATTTTCTCAATGGCGTATACGATAAACAAGAACTAAGGCAGCGAAGTGGGAACGAGCTTTAAGGTTACAAAAAAAAATCATGAAAGACACAAATTTTAGGTAGTAAATAAAATAATATGAAAAACTGTTTCCTTTCATAAATATCAATTTATTTTAATTAATTTTATTTACAGACTACAAGTGTCATAGACCCCTAGAGTCTCTAGAATCTAGGGAGTCTCCCGCACAGGATTTCTTAAAAAAAAAAAAAAATTAAATAATTAATATTATAAAAAGATTAATTAAAATAAATTGATATTTGTGACTGGAAACAGTGTTTCATTAGAATTTTGTTTCTAAAAAATAGAAAAATCAATCAATATGAATTTTCACAGTCTCAATACACAAACCATAAAAAATATAAAATAATATGCTTTGAGACTCTTGATTACAATTATCAGTACTAAAAAGATGCAAAGATCTTGCATTGAGTTTTAACCGCCCTACCTTTGGGTTATTATTAAAAAAATATGTAAAAAAACATCGAGTTTTTTTTTCAAAATATTTCACAAAATCACGGATTCGCGGCGTGAAATGTATGGAACAGATGAAAATTCTCCAAAAACGTTTGTTAGCTT
This sequence comes from Agapetus fuscipes, assembly GCA_951799405.1. Lineage (NCBI taxonomy): Eukaryota > Metazoa > Arthropoda > Insecta > Trichoptera > Glossosomatidae > Agapetus > Agapetus fuscipes. The sequence goes on from OX637363.1 coordinate 9,797,424, forward strand.
CGGCTGACCTTGAAACACTTGATGCGATAACGCAGGAACAAACTTGATGTATATGAACTCTATGATATGAACCATAGAGTAATATATGAACGTATAGAATCCGTTCGTGGGTTTTCGGGTATGGACATTTTTTTGCTTTGGGCGACAATATATTGAACGTATCACGTATGTTCGTATGGGTAGGGCGGTTAACTGCCCAGGGCTGGAAGTCTCATCAGCACGGTAATTCTTACCTACCGAATATCGGTAATATTTGTATGAAAACTAATCAGCTGGTCACTTGCGGTCATCTTGGATTGACAGGTCTTCATACAAATATCAACAATATTCGGTAGGTAAGAATTACCGTGGTGATGAGACTTCCAGCCCTGCCCATACCAACATATGGAATACATCCGCATTGAATGCAACTATTTAGTTGTGCCTGTACTTTTAGATACAAAATAATTTATGTAGCATTGTATTTGAGCTCACAAAACGTCTGTGATACATCTCATTGTTCTTCGGATTGTAAAGCATGTTTGGTATTTTGAGGTCTTTTTCCTGTCATTTTAAACATCCAAAGGTAGAAAGGACAGTTAAAACATTCCCTTGCTAATCTAATCTAAGTTGCAAAGATATGTAACATTGGGGAAATTCACATTGTATGCATTTTCACAAGCAGACATGTTTAAGTTCGCGTTTGCACATGCCACATGTGAATCTGCAACATACAAATCCAAATCTCAAATGAACAAACACCCTGCAACTCTTGCCGACCTTCCCCAAAACAAGGGTGACATTGGCAAAGTGAACTATTTTCTACAGCATCGGTGGTTAGCCGCATACCAACCTATAAGTTAAGGAACATTGACAATAAATTACATCTTTGCAATTAACAAATAATCCATATAAATATCAACACAAATACAAAATACACAATTTTAATTTAAAAACCCTAGCCATGTCATGCCAATGATATAATAAAAAAAACTAAACAAAACAATACTTAAAATGATATTATTTATACAAAGAAGAATAGATAGTTCACAAATTCTTATTTGGTTGCTAACTTTTGCTGAACTCTTCTTATTCAAGGTCTTGAGATGAGGATTTCCAGCTATCTTTCCCCTTTTAAAGAGGTCTTCGAGTCCGTAGTCCAGATCAGTAGACCGGTCTGTAGTCCAGTGGTAACACTTCGGACTCGTGAATGGAAGGTTGTGGGTTTGAATCCCGGCGAAGTACAAAAAATATACTATTTATATTTTCAAATATGCTCTTAGCTGGGTGAAAAATTCATACCTACAACTTCTTTATCAAAGACCGATCACTAAAGGTCCATCCAGCCTTACAGCAACTGGATCTTGCTTGAGAGAAGCTCGTAAAAAGTCCGGTCGATAGCTCAGTTGGTAGAATGCTTGCATTCCATGCCGAGAGCAAAGGTTCGATCCCAAGGTGTACTCAGCCTTTACACGAAAAATGAGAACCAGCCACCACGAGAGCTGGAAAACCTCCACCTCAACTGAAAGTGGTAGTGTGAGACCGGCCCCCTTACCCGTAAAAATAATTAGGTCCCGAATCGCCGCATGCGACCCCTTCGGGGGTAACGCGGGCAAGAAGTTACACTATATGTGTAGCTTAGTTGCATTCCAGCTGGGCATCTCATTAGCTGCGATGTGTGCAAGTCTTTGTCCTCTATTTCACAGGTTTTTTGGAAGTAGTCATTGCAGATGCAATCTCAATTTTCTTTTGCCTGTTATCACTCTAAGAACTTTCATCCTGGATGCTCGGAGTAGTCCTTTGGTTTTTCTGGTCTAGCTTCTGCTAGCTTGGTCATGATAGACCTTACTTCTTGGACGAGTTATCAATATCATCACCATGTGTCAACAAGAACCGGCCGTGAAAGCTTCAATGTACAATTAAGTCACCTCTACGGGGAGGAATTTTCAAAAAAAGGCTAGCGTTGCTTCCAGAACAACAGATCCTGTAAGAAGATCACAACGACTAGCCAACTGCTGATAATGACCATCGGAGCAATGGGCGAAACTGTCCGGAAAGAATCAACCAGACCACGGCTGCATAGCCCGAATAAAGTGATTGTGTCAACAAGAACCGGCTGTGAAAGCTTCAATGTACAATTAATATCATCACAGTTCTCATCAAGATCATCTTCATCATCATACATCACGCTGAAGAAGCTCATCGTAGAAATGGGCGAAACGTCCGAAATCTCCAGCTCCCATAGACCAGGGCAACAGATCCCGGAAAACATCACTCCAGTTATCAATGCGTTAATTTATTTTTGAGGTTATAACGAGTGGCATGTATTCGGACAAGGTGTTTGGTATCTATTCAACTTTTTCTGCAATTTTACAGACAATTTGTTGGACAGGACGTGTCCGGCCCATTCGTCAGAACCATCACAGCAATCACAGATCCCGTCGTTTACCCGACTAGACGGAACAAACAGATCTTTTCCCCGACCCGTCGGGTGTCGGGTTTGGTATTTGCAATAGAAGCGTCCATTATCACAAGCATTCGTTCCCGGTTCATCGCTTCCATCTTCTGGACAATCACAGTAATCATCGTTAACAGCTGAAAACTTTACATCAATTTTAGAACTAAAACAAGTAAAAAATCCTTTAGAATTTGGTTTGTATTTTCGCATATCTATTTGTCTTATTCCGCGAAGAAGCCCATTTTCATTAAACACATTTGTAATTGATTCTTTTGATATTTGAGGCGCCATTGAAGATGATGGATGAATTTTTTGCTGTTCGTTTTGAATGCTTTTTGTCTCTGATTTTGTGAGTAGCCATATGAAAATAAATTGGTACGAAAAAAACAGTGTTGCCACTAGGATGAAAATAATTAAAATTATTTTTTTCTTGTGTGGTATGATTGATGGTTTGTGGAAGAGGTCCTCCCGTCTGACCCACACTTTCTTCATGATGAAATTTCAGGCACTAAAAAGCAAACGTATACAGTTTTTTTTCTGTCAATACAATTTCTTGAAGTATTGTTTTATGTTTGACTGAGTTTGCACAATCACTAAAATATTATTAATACTCGTAAAATAAGGTAATCCACTTAAAATATGTTTCTTTCGCAAAGCAAATTCCAAATTTCGATACAAACAAGATCTGTCAAATTTGAACTGTCAATTTCAATGACAAGCACATAGACAATAATTGCAAGGTGTAGAAATGAGCGCCGTAAATTGCAAAAGGTATATTTAAAAATCAAACAATTTCTATTAATTTATGTATTGTATTAAAAAACATAAATGAATTGTTTATTTTATGGCAAAAAAATGCTTTCATATTTTATTTAAAAAATAAATATATTATTCAGTATGAATTTTATCGCTCAATCTGTCACTACATTTCGTAACGCTGATAAAAGTAGGAATCTGTTTTGATTTTCTCCAAGCAAATATGGCTGCCAAGTTGTCAAAGTGGCAAATTGTCAGTTGTTTCAAAATAGTCCTCAGATTCTCTGACCGTGATTATTTGCGTTGAAAAGTGTACGCGAACGTGAAGCTAATAAAATGGTGAGTTTATTTCTATATTTCAAACGCTTCTCAGATTTATACAATCCGTGAAAAGACTACAAGAAATTGTGTTCATATTTTGGCATACGTGACTCCGGTCGGTTTCATAACATTACACCATGATACGTAATATTTTGAATTATTTAGTGACAGCTGATACAACAGCATGCCGCATTTTTTCTCCGCAATTTTAATTCAACTTGTACATCGTCTTTTCAGTTTTGTTGTTTGTAATTTGTCATTTATTTTGTAAGAAAACCGGTAACACTTGTAACAATGTAAGTAAATTATTACTATGTATTAGTATCAAGATAATTTATTAAATTAACCCTGTATTTGTGTAAATCACACCTCAAGAACTCTACGAGCTTGGTCGTCGCTTTAGAAGTCGCCAATTCTAAGGCAAGACCTAGCTTTCTGTTAGACTATACCTATATAATCTGAATTGCAAAGATATTTTTTGCTTTGGCTTTTATGTAGGGCTCATTATTATGACGCTAGATATCCTATTCATTCGCTGTTTCAGGAATTTGGTCCATCCATACCTTTCTAGGTCTTCCTCTACCACCACATCCATCTATTCTTGCAACATATACTTTCTTCGTCAGTCTTTCATCATTCATACTCTCGATATGTCCAAACCATCTTAGCAAACTTCTTTTAATCTTCACTTTCTCTTGCCCCACATCTTCAATGGTTGCAGCTATTGTTACTTGTTTGACAGTCCAGTGGTGGAAACCCGAGTTGCGCAGCCGGCGGCTCAGCTGCAGGGGAAGACTGTGAAGGGGAAGAACAGGAGGAGCCCTCCTCCTCCCTTCTAGATCTAAACGTACAGGATCTTGAAATCAATGAGCCCACTCAACAACCCGTCTCCAAAAATGTAAGTAAAAAAAAAATTTTTTTCATTAAAATTTATAAGCCTGATATTTCCTTGACTTGTAGGTTGGTATGCAGCTTATTATTCCACTAGGGGTGGCTAGTATCTCCTCAGATGCATCTATGTTTTTTTTCTTGCCGTGATGTAAAAAATGGTTCACTTTGCCAATGTCACCCCTGTGTCAGGGAAGGTCGGCAAAAGTTGTGGGGCTTATGTTCATTTGAGGTTTGGATTTTATTTATAAGTACACATTCAGTATTTGTAAGCGTGAACTACACGTGTTGGTTTGTGGGCATACATCTGAGAGCTTTAAATGAATAAATCCTTGCAACTAAGATTATAGATTTATAGATGTACTAACAAGGGACTTTGCTTTTTCAACCGGGTTACCCTCTGTGAAATTTCACCCTTCGCCACTGTTGTGTAGAGTACATTTCAAGGATCACAACCATATATATTTTTTAAGTAGTAAAAATAAATATATTATTGATTATTTTCAAAAATAAAATGCGGAGAATTTGAATCCCGCCAAAACGCAGCGCGGCCGGCTTAGCGACTACCTGGGCTTGTCAATACCTACACTTCGAAGATCCGAAGACCCATCTACGCCATATCTGCCTAAATAAAAATTACATGTTTTACTGGAAATCAAAAATACGCTAATTTTAAAGAGCTATAATTTAAAAACTAAGCCAGATATAATTTGTTTTTAAACGCAGATGCATTTTTAAAAATGTAGTCTTCCATTTTATAAAATATAAAAATATGTGAAATAACCCTATGGTATAAAATGGAATTTTACTGTGTGAACAACCAAACCCTAAAAGTCAATTATTATTCTTGTTTAAAATATTATAACTAAAATATATAAAATATTATAACCTAATGTTGAAAAAATTCTGACAATCTTGTACCACGTGTGATTCTTGCAAACCAAGAAATATATGAAATTGTTGTCCGGGATATTGCAGTGTTGCATAATGTTTTTTGTCTGTAATTTGATGACAGAACCAGGAGAAAGTGTCTGTGGAGGATGCTCTAACATCGTTCAGGGTGAAGTGGCAGCAGGAGATTGGCTCTCCCGACAAGAAAGCCGTGAAGAAACAACAAGCTGCTTCACCGGATAGAAAACATTCAGAAGACGAGCTTCTCGAGTCTGAGGAAGAAAGGGTAAAGCATGTTTTTGTCTTGTCTACTTATTACCTGACTTAAGTTCCATGAATATTTTATTCTGTAAGTGCTCCTTTTATTCCTATAAATAATTTTGCAATGTTGTCTAAGGTTCTGGAGTTCTAAATGCAATGTGCATTCAACACGCTGATAAAATGCTTATCATATAAATGTGTGGATTTATGAGCTGAAATTAAAACTGTGGAAATGTTTTGTGATACCCCGAATAGAGAGGATTTCTTTCAACATTCATTCCTTTGCCACACTGTCCGTTTATGGAATAAAATCTAGACCAGAAACAATGGCGGATGGACGACGGTCGGAGAGACGTGTTGTTCGTAAGGTGGTCAGGCACGGAACAGGGCATCATCAAGTCTGCATGGAAGGACATCCAAGATGGCGTCCTTGGGCGACGTCACCAGTTAGGGCGTCATCTAGTGGCTGTGAACAGAACTATTAAATGGCAGAATGATTTGAATTTTCTCGCCACAAGTGTTTTGTTCTACCTCAGGTAATAAGGCTATTTCCAAACTTCTGGTGACCTGTTAGATATGTCGTGCTACTCCAGATATAGAGGCTTTACAAACGTCAGGTCTCCTGGTTGGGTAAATACAGGGGAAAAATATTGATCAGTCTTCATCCTTGTCTTCTTTCATAAAATCTCTAATCTTCCTGATTTCAGGCCAAGGCTCTTTTCCTGAAAGGTGTAGAACACGAGCAGACTGGTAAACTGTATGAGGCCATCCAGTTCTACAAGAGAGCAGTCCAGCTGATCCCCGATATAGAGTTCAGATTATACGAGAGCACAAAGATGAAGTCCAAAGGAAGGGACGAGTCACCACAACCAACTCCAGGTCTGTAACTCGGATCTATGACTAATATGTATAAGTCAGGCTTATTTATTTTAAATTCCATATGATAAGAGAGCGCCGTTTTTGTGTGTGTCACACCTCAAAGGCTCTCTCTGATAACGGAGACTTAGTAAAAAGGTGTGTCTTGAGTGCTCCCCGAAATACACCCACAGATTTGGAGTTCTTTATTCTGGGTGGCAGTCTGTTCCACTCCACTGAACACGGAAAGCGCGGTCTCTGAAATTTGTACAAATCTGACGGCGCGGCTGAACCAAATTGACTGCTCCATCGCCCGCGGATCTGAGTAGCTGCCTCCTTTCACCCATCTCAACAGGAAAAATCATGTCAGTCAGATAAGGTAGAGCCAAGCCATAGATGGCTTTATATACTGTCAGACAAACACGGTAGACCACCCTCTCGAGGAAACGAAGCCAATGTAGTTTTTTTAACAGCGGAGTGATGTGAGCGAATTTGGAAATCCCGAATATGAGCCTTGCTGCCGAATTGAACACAGATTGAAAGCGGTTGAACTGCTTCTTTGGCTGACCACTATAAAGCGTTGAGCAATAATTGATCCAAGACATCACAAACTCGCCCACCAGGGTCTTAACCGCATCTGAATGACTCATGCGTGCTTTTAGTGTCCACCTATGGCCTTGAAACAAAAGGGCTCACCCAGTATAGTGCTGACAGACTGAAAGCGTGCTAAAGAGCTGTTGAAAGGTAGATTCTGGCTGTTAGTTTTATGGTTCCCGACGAGGATTCCCGCAGATGCACTGTGGTCACCAATGTAGTATTATACATAGGTGCTGCGTAGGTAAATTTGCATGACAGCACCATGAAAGGTGGCTAAAATGGATCGTCTGATGGGAACGCAGGGTGCCGTATGCGGGGATTAAGGAGATCCCAACTGAGATTGCTGGATGACATTTAAGGAACTGTGAGTCGGGTATGGCTCAACAAAGCAGCTGATAAAAACGCATGGAGAAGATTGGAGGAGGCCTCCTAAATAGTGTCCTATTTTAAAGAGAATTTATAACTTTCTTTCAGTGAAATCGCAAGCATCAGAGACGCCAAATAACAGGTTGGAAGAGGATGAGGATTTGAATGATGGAAACCTCCTGATCAAGATTGAGAAGATTGTATTGAAATCTGGCTGTGTGTGTCTGCCAGAATATGAAACAAAGGTGAGGCTAATCATAGTCAATAATTCTTTAGGGAGTCTGCTGGGAAATACAGGGAGGCGTATTGAGTTGAGCCATTGTTCCACTTTTCTAACTAATTCATTATTTGTTATATTTATATTCCGATAAAATGTTTCACTTTGCCAATGTCATCCCTGTTTCAGGGAAGGTCGGCAAAGGTTGCAGGGTGTATGTGCATTTGAGGCTTGGATTTTAATTTTTAAGTACACATTCAGCATTTGTAAGCGCCAACTTACACGTGTCTGTTTGTGGGCATGCATTTGATATGCGTTTTGAATGTTAATATATCTTTACAACTTAGATTATAGATTATATTACGTATTATAAAAAGTCCGGTTGATAGCTCAGTTGGTAGAGTGCTTGCATTCCATGCCAAGAGCTCGGGCTTGTATCCCAATGAGGGTGTCAGAAATGATTTCCCATTTTGCAGTTCATCATCATCATCTTCTAAAGGCAGCACCTTGTTGTGTCAGCCATTTGTCTCTGTCTGCTGCCATCCTCTTGAGATGCGAAAAGGAGGAGACATCCATGAGCCGCTTCACATCTTTGAAGTATAAAGTTCTTGGGCGACCTCTTGTTCGTCTTCCCAAGATTTTGCCTTCGAAGATGTGGTTAAGAAAGTTTATTTCAAACCCAAAATAAAATACCGGCAAGGCTTACTCAGCCTTTACAAGAAATGAGTACCAGCCCCCTCGGGAGCTGGGAAACCCCGACTTCAGCTGAAGTGGTTGGCATAAGGCCAGTTCCACTCGCCACATGCGACTCCTTGCCTGAACTAGGAAAACTTCTCCATGCCTGAACTAGGATTTTTTGCAGGCAGGTCACATGTCCTCGCTGCCGCTGGAGCTGATGCTGTACATCCTGCGCTGGGTGGTGTCGGGGGAGCTGGACCTGCAGTCCCTGGAGAGGTGCGCCGCAGTCTGCAGAGGCTTCTACCTGTGCGCCCGCGACCAGGAGATATGGCGGCTGGCTTGCGTCAAGTAACACTTTATTCTTATGATAATACTTAAGTTCCCTTTTAATAAAACTGCAATTATTTATTATACACAATTTGGTTCACAATTCAAAACAATTGATTTCTAGCTTTGGTTTTCAAACTTCACGGCTGAATGTTTTATCCATTTATTCATATGGATATAAGGCTGGTTCTCGAACATAGTGGAAGATTTTAATACCAGAGCTTTCCATCAGCGTGATAGAGATCACTTATGCACTAATACTACCATGGACCAGACTGTTCTATGTATGCATGTACGACTGTACACGACTACATGCATATATAGAATAGTACAGTTTTTATAACTGTTTTAAATAAATTCAACAATACCACTAGAATTGCTTTACACCCATCATTTTGTTTGTACACACCATAAATTATCCTAACATCCTTCAACATTTTGAAAATAAAGCAGTGATTGTTTTTAGAACTTGGGGCATGAACTGTGGCACACTGAAGGCGTACGGCTTCCTCAGCTGGAGACAGATGTTCATAGAGCGGGCGCGCCTGCGCTTCAACGGCTGCTACATCAGCAAGACCACCTACCTGCGGCATGGGGAGAACAGCTACCAGGACCAGTTCTATAGACCCTGGTACCTCATCGAGTACTACAGATATCTCAGGTACCTAACTACCAGCATCTCATAGAGCGAGCTGCAACGGCTGCTACATCAGCAAGACCACCTACCTGCGGCATGGGGAGAACAGCTACCAGGACCAGTTCTATAGACCCTGGTACCTCATCGAGTACTACAGATAGATCTCGGCATGGAATGTGAGCATTCACCAACTGAGCTATCGGCCGGACTTTTTTTGAGCTTGGTCATCGCTACAAAGTGCCAATTCTCAAGCATGACCCAGTTGCTGTAAAGCTGGATGGACCTTTTGATGACCGGTCTTAGGTAAAGGTTTATGAATTTTTCAACCCAGTGAAGAGCAAATTTGAAAATATACATGGTATATTTTTTGTGCTCTGCCAGGATTTGAACCCACAACCACGCGTCAGAAGTGTTAACCACTAGACTATGGACCGGTCAAATGTAAATGGTCAGGTGTAAATGGTATATCATATGCACATTAGACACACGGTGTTTGTTTTGCTGCAGGTTTTTCCCTGATGGTGTAGTACTGATGCTGACGACGGCTGACGAGCCCCAGCTGTGCTGTACATATCTGAAGCAGAGGCTCAGCAGGGCGCAGGGGGTGCTGTCCGGCCACTACCGACTGCACGGCGACAAGGTATCATAACCTCACTTCTTCCTAACCTAGAGTGCGTCTCAAATTTGATGAAGAAGAACATTCTTGTAGCAAAGAAGACTACAGCATTTGACGGGCTCGATACCCGGCTAAGTACATCTAATCTAATCTTGAGTTGCAAAGAAATGTAAGATTGGGACTTACAGTCGGTTCTCGATTGTTCTCGAACAAAGTGGACAATTCCAATACCAGAACATTACACCAGCGTGTTAGGGATCACGTATGCACTAATACTATCATAAATCTAATCTAATCTAATCTAATCTAATCTGCAAAGATATATATCATTTAAGATTTATACTAAATGCATTCCCACAAGCAGATATGTATAATTTCGCGCTAACACATGCCGCATGTGGACCTACAATATAAAAACCCAATCTCAAATGAACATAAGCCTTGCAACTCTTGCCGTCCTTCCCTGAAACAGGGGTGACATTGGCAAAGTGAACCAATTTTTATATTATGGGTGGTCAGCCGCATAACAACCTATAAGTCAATCTAACTGGATACTATTGTACAGGCACGCGTAGGTACTTCAAAGTTCGTAACAGTATTCTTCTTATTGAGGTATTTTAGATAATGTTTTCTCTTCAAGCTTTTACTACTCTTTTGCATGCTCCAGGTTATCCTTGTGGTCAAGAAACCAGCACCAATCAACCAGAACAAGCAGTTCCAGCCGTCCAACACGAGGTTCAGGCCACGGCGGAAAGACAACACTCAGCAGGACTCCAATCTGGGACAGAGGTTCCATCTGGCAAGTGACATGATTTTACAAACAACTAAAAACCTAAATAAAGTGGTAAACTTTCACTAACACTTTCATGGTTGGTATTATATAATGAATTGTTTTTGTGGTTTTTCGGGCTAGACCTCAACTACCCATGCGCCTGCGCTTACGTACCCCTCGGCGCATAATCTCTCCCTTTCCCCCACACAAACGTCACCGGACCCCACCAGACTGTCACCGGACCCCACACGAACGTCACCGGACCCCACACAAACGTCACTGGACCCCACACGAACGTCACCGGACCCCACACAAACGTCACCGGACCCCACACGAACGTCACCAGTCCCCCCCCCCCCGCCACACCTACCCCCCACCCCGAAACGAAGGAAAATGAGCAAGACACAACAAACACTCCAACCAGTTAGCAACGACAGGCGACCAAGGAGACAGTAACGACCACCACGCCGTTATAACTCGCCTTGAAAATGCCTTCCACTCGTGAAGGCGAAACGTCGGCAGATAAAAAAGCTGCACATAGAGCATGGTCTAACCCGCAAAACCACAAAAATAATTAATTTAAACTAATAACCTGTTCCCAGGGGGGGTAGGCACGCGATTAAAATTTTTGGCTTCCGAAAAAGTTGTCTTTTAATACATTCGCTATAGATAAATTAAGCATTTCATTTCATGACAAATTCCTTCAGAATACCGAGTATATCGGATTTCAAAGTATTGGATTATGGAGGAACAGCTGTATAATAATGTTGCCTCCTGCCACATCACTTCTCACCTTCAAGCTCTGCATTGGCTGAAAATCCCTGAGAGGATCGCCTTCAAACGATCGGAGTGCTCACCTTTAAAGCACTGCATGGGAGTGCTCCGGGGTACCTGATGGAGCTGGTGTCTCCAGCAACTACAACCTCGCGCGGACAAACAATGCGGTCAGCTGCATCAAGAAGCAGCTGCCTGGACATCCTTCAAGAAGGCCCTGCACTGTTTTTGGAGACAGGGCATTCAAGGCGGCCGCTCCAATGACTTGGAATGCTATTCCCGCCTCACTGAGGGAACTGGATTTGTAGAGAATTTTTAAAAGAAGTCTCAAGACCCACCTCTTTGTCCAATCATATGGACAAGCGCCTTTGCAATGACACACTGTCATAAAAGGCGCCATATAAATTTTGTATTAATAATAATGTTGGTCGTTGTTTGCTTGGTGTAGGAGCTCCAAATCCAGTCGCAGAAGTCTCACAAGTTCTGCTCCCTGCAGTGGTGCGGCTACACCGTCTTCAACAAGCACGCCAACGGCTCGGAGTCCTCCTCCACCTTTGACATTGTGCGCAGCAAGTACCCGCCCTTCTGGTTCTCCCGAGTCAAGAGTTACCACGCAGAAGCCGAGAGCCCTCTACAGTGAGAGTACACATGCCAAGACGCATCAATGTTTTCATCAATAGTTATTTTGTGTTCAAGAAAACTCATTTGTTGTGATACTCCAATATTTGGGAGAGACAACACCTCCTTCCTTCAGCGTGACCTAAATTCTCTTCTGTTTGGCTCATCTGAGCACACACATGTCAAATACCACAGATATAAAACATTACATAACATCCCCTCTATCGCTGTAATAGAAAAATGTATGGAATATACAACAGCATCCCTAGTGGGTGATTTACTTTTTTCTGTGTCTACACAAGTGAGAGTTCAAACAATATCTCATATTTGAGGTGAAGATGTTTGAATGTTGACAGTTGAACCTCTCTAATGTGAGTCGTTATAGTACCATAGATATGATTTTTTTTTCAAAATAAGATGGATCAATCTCTTCTAATTAGATTGCCGCCTTTGGTTTCACACGGTTCATATTATAATCCTTTAATGGTATAATGAGATTATATAAAGAAAAAAAATCACAGGAAAATAAATGGTAAAACATTGCAATAAAGTGCACAAAATCTACAATTATTCATTAGGGCCCGCCACCGGAATGCACTGCATTATTTGTGAGAGGATGCATGCCAAGATGTGTGAATGTTTAACGGCCGTACCCTTACAAACCTACAAAATATGTTCACTATATTATCTCTCAATCAAAAAAAACCATATCTCCAACATTCAGGTACAAAGAAAATGTACCCGAAACCCTCAAAATTTCCTTTATTTGTCAAATTGGTCCTAGGATTCTAAAGTACATCATTTCCTTTAGTATTTTGAAGTCAGCCAGAGTAAACAGCAGTGGCGAAGGGTGCCATACAACTCGATTCCCATCGGTTTCCCTTTTATAATCAGGCAAAAATGATAATAAAGTAGACTGCATGGTTTCAATGGGGAAAAAATATGTATTGTTTCTTTGGTTTTAAATGTATTTTTTTACTTTGTGCCTATATTTTTTTAATTACTTTGTTGCCTCATTTTAAAAGGGAAGCCGATGGGAATCGAATTGTATGGCACCCTTCGTCACTGGTAAACATATATTTAAACCACCCAAAGGTTAATTAATAGTTTGTGTTAAAGAAACTGTGGAATTTATGCCAACAATTAATTAAGATGGAATTGAATTTGCTGCCGGACTACCATATCTAATTTTACTTTAGACGCTGCAGGTCTAAATAACCGTTGGATTAGGTTTTTCATTCACAATGTCCTTTGGCATCCTTGAAAACTGTAAAGGACTGGAGAAAATGTTTTTAAAACTAAATTCATTTTATTTATGAACACAAGTGAATTGAAAAAAAATATAAACACCATTTTAAATGGATATCCTTAGAATTTTGTAATTTATCAATTTTGGGTTATTCTTCTTCTCCAGTTTCAATCCTAGGATTGGCTTGCAGCAATATATTTTACTCTTCTCCTCCATTCTTCCCTGTCTTGTGCGGCTCTTTTTAGGTCTGCATATGATGGAGCAGCGCACGTCCACCACCAGGTCCTCCAGGTATTCTTGGCGTGTGTGTCCCCAGAGTTGGTCCCCTCGGTCATCCCCTCCATTATGGCATGCAAGAGACCTTCTTGTCGTATTACATGGCCGATCCATCTTGCACGCCTTTCGGACAAGGTCCTGAGCAGATGCCTTCCTCCTTCGATTCTTTGGAGAACCTCCTCATTTGTAGTGTGGTCTCTCCAGGAAATTCCTAGTAGTCTTCTATATGACCACATCTCGAAAGCCTCTAGTCTCCGTTTATCTCTTTTGGATAGGCACCATGTCTCGCAGCCGTACATAAAGATACTCCATACATAGGTTTTGATGAGGAGTAGTCTCAGTTTCAGATCTATGTTATTTGATTGTATTATTTTTGCTTTTTTATTAAATACAAGTCTAGCCTGGTGTATAGGACTGTCGAGGTGGGTTATTGAGAGTGTTTTATTTCTTTATTTACCATGTATTTTAACCCTTTGGCTGCGGCTGGCATGCATAGATGTCATGACGTAACTTGCATACAGTGCGGCTGGCATATATACATGTCATCGAAGTTTAAAGCTTTCCCTGACATCGGTGTTCAAATTTTCAAACTTTTTTGTTGCTTACATTAGAGGTACACTAATAAAATCTCATATTATACATATTTTGAAAATATTATTTCTCAAATATTTCGTCAGAACAGATCGATCTCTCGTCTCGCGCGTGTGTACCAATGTTTACAAACAAAATCCAGGCAAGTATACTTTATTCAAATAGATATAACAGCTTACGTTTTTTGTTTTTTTGTAAAATAACTAATATATTTTTCTCTTTTGCGACGAGTATTTAAGTGAGTATAAAAATTATTTAAAACCTAATGGATATAAAATCTAGTTATGGAATGTGCGTATAATATATTTTTTTTAAGTAGTATTATTGTGATTTACTTGTTTTTATATAAAACAACAAGTGAAAACATGTGTTGAAAGTTTGTGATTTGTGTTCCTGGATAACTAATGAATATACTTTTTCATAAATTTTGAAGTTTCATCAAGTAATTAAGGTAGGAAATCAATTTATGTGTAAAAAAATAACCTCAAAAAAGTATTCCGTTCTGGCGGTGCGTATGTAGCAAATAAATTCAGAATCGAAACGGTTAAGACATGTACAAAATTTAAATGTATTTTTTTTATGAAGCAATACTTGTTTGAAGTTAAAAATGTTGATTTATAAATAATTAATTTTGCATCTAGTCTACCCATATTTATTAAAAGCAGATTCTTTATGTTGAGTTTCTTAGGTTATTTTGTAGATAAATTGAAACACGTCTTGCTGGGATGACGATTTATTCTGAAGTGACAGACATAGTTTTCTATTTGCACATCATACATGATCTAACTTGAACTAAATCGACAAAGAGACAGAGCTGTTTAATTCCAACACTCCCACTTTTAGTTGCAAGTTAAGTATAAAAATAAAAGATTTATAATTTTACAAATTAAAAAAAAATCAATGTTTTCTATTTGCACATCATACATGATCTAACTTGAACTAAATCGACAAAGAGACAGAGCTGTTTAATTCCAACACTCCCACTTTTAGTTGCAAGTTAAGTATAAAAATAAAAGATTTATAATTTTACAAATTAAAAAAAAATCAATATAAAACATCAAAGCCTTAATAGTATTTCAATTATTTAAAACAACATTCATTAGCATACAAAAATGATCATGCTTTATCCTTGTTAATGGTTTCGTAAGAATATCTGCTACTTGATCATTTGACTGCATGTACTCCAAGATGAAAGTCCCATCTTCAAATTTTTCTCGTATGAAGTGGTAACGCACATCAATGTGCTTTGTCCTTTTGTGGAACTCTGGATTCTTCACAAGCCGAATCGCACTTTGGTTGTCCATGTAAAATGTCACTGTGTTGTCTGCTTGCAGTAGCTCCTTGATAAGATTTTTCAGCCAGATCAGTTCTTTTATGGCATGCGATGCTGCCATGTACTCTGACTCAGTGGTTGACAATGCCACTGATTTTTGGCGTTCCGATCCCCAGCTTATCACACTTTCGCCCAACATAAAAGCGTAGCCTGAAGTTGATCTGCGAGTCATAATGTCACCTGCATAATCAGCATCGCTGTATCCAGAAAGATTTAAATCATTTCCTTTCTCATAAATAATTCCCATATTTATGGTGCCTTTCAAGTATTTGAGAATACGTTTGACTGCATTCACATGTGCCATTGCTGCTTTATCTAAGTATCGGCTGACACTTCCAACAGCAAAACTTATATCAGGCCTAGTCGCTACGGCCAAATACAATAAGCTTCCTACAGCTTCACGAAATGGAAACACAACATCTTCATCTGCTTCAAAATCGCCAAGATTTTGTGAACTGTCCAGTGGTGTTGAGTCTGCATTGCAGTTTGTCATATGAAAGCGATAAAGCACCTTTCTAGCATAACTTTGTTGATGGACATGAATTGATCCATCCGATCGCTGATCAATTTCAAGACCCAAAAAACATTTCAGTTCAAAAACATTGATCTTGAATTCTCGTTGCAGATGTTTGATAATTGGTTCAATAGCTTCTTGCTTCTCTGCTGCTATCAAGCCATCGTCCACATAGATTCCCAAAATCAACATACCATTCTCATTATTGCAGATGAATACACAACATGGATCTGATTCGCTCCCTTTAAAGCCATATTTGTTGATAAATGAAGTAAATTTCTTGTTCCAGCATCGTGACGCTTGTTTTAGACCATACAAGCTCTTCAAAAGTTTACATACTCGTCCACTTCTGTCGTCATAGCCAACTGGTTGGCTCATATAAACATCTTCCTCTAAGTCTCCATTCAAAAATGCTGTCTTTACATCAAACTGTTTCAGTTTCATCTGTTTAGCTGCTGCTATTCCAAGGATCATCCTGACAGATGTAAACTTTACCACAGGGCTGAATGTCTCGTGATAATCAATACCATACTCTTGTGTGAATCCTCGCACTACCAATCGCGCCTTGTAGCGATCAATGCTTCCATCTGGATTCTGCTTCACCTTGTAGACCCATCGATTGTCAATCACCCTTTGACCAGAAGGTGGCTTGACCAAAGTCCATGTGTGATTTTTCAAAAGTGAGGAATACTCCTCATCCATCGCTTGCTCCCACTGTTTGTGGTTATCACACTGAATTGCCTGTTCGTAAGTCTTTGGTTCTTCACTTACTGCCAACATAGCACAATGTTCTTCTGCAGCAAAATATGTCAAGCGCTTTGCTGGTGCGATGGTGCTTCTATCGCGTAGCTGGCGACTGACAATATTTTTATTTTCAACGCTGTTTACTCTGTCTGGTTCCTTATCTGTTGACTTGTTAACGTCATGCATGTTCTCATCATTTGGATCCTTGTCTTCGTCTTCAGTCCCAATATCCAGTGTGATAGTGGATTCATTTTGTAAAAATCTAAAATCTCGTGAAATTTCCACTTTTCCCGATTCTGGATTCCAAACTCGATAACCTTTTGAATGGTTATCGTAACCAACAAAAATGCACTTTTTGGCTTTGGGATCAAGTTTATGGCGTTTTTCTTTTGGTATGTGAATGAACACATCAGACCCAAAAACTTGAAGTCCATCCAACTTCTTCTGTTTCTTATGCCATAATTCATGTGGTGTTTTGTCCACAACTGTACTGGTTCCAGTCCAATTCAATAATTGAACTGCTAAGTTTGTTGCCTCTGCCCAAAACTTTTTGTTCATCTGTTTCGCATGAAGCATCGTTCTTGCAGACTCCATCACAGTACGCATTTCTCTCTCCGCACTGCCGTTTTGTTCAGGTGTATACGGCACAGATCGCTGATGGTGAATTCCAGCTTCTTCCAAAAACTTCTTCAAGTCTTCGTTGACAAACTCGGTGCCATTGTCAGATCTCAAAATGCGAACACTATGTCCGTGCTCTTTCTCAATTAGTCTTAGGCATTTCTTAATATTTTCCGCCACTTCAGATTTCTGTTTCATGAAATAAACAAATCCTCTAAAATGTGAGTAATCATCTTTCAATATCAAGAAATATCTGGAGCCTCCTATCGATTTCTCTTGAATTGGTCCGCATACATCAGTATGCAATAACTCGCCGCATTTACTTGACTT
This sequence comes from Agapetus fuscipes, assembly GCA_951799405.1. Lineage (NCBI taxonomy): Eukaryota > Metazoa > Arthropoda > Insecta > Trichoptera > Glossosomatidae > Agapetus > Agapetus fuscipes. The sequence goes on from OX637363.1 coordinate 9,815,090, forward strand.
CTCTTGACGACTCTTGAAGGTGCTGCGGTGATGTTTTCCATATACGCAGGCTTCGCATTCAAAGTTCTTATCTACAAAATAAATTTCCTCACTTTAAAGTAATTTCTTTATGTTTGTCACATTTTGATGCCCGAGTCGCTCATGCCATGAACGAATGGATGACTTTGTCGTTGCTACATCTGCTTTGATTTCAACCTTAGATGGGATCGTCTCAAAAAACATTTGAAACAAGCCATTTTTACGAGCTCCCACTGCAACTATGTCTCCCTTTTTTAGAATCTCACAGCGACTTTCGTCCATTTTTATCTGATGTCCACGATCAGTCACTTTTCCTGAAGAGAAAAGATTTTGCTTTATTTCTGGCACATATAATACCCCTACAATCCGCTTGTGGATCCATCCTTGACCATTGAAGGCTTGAATATTTATATCACCTTGCCCTTGAGCCATAATTTTTTCTCCGTTTCCCACCGTTACAGGAATAGGGTTAATTTTGGTAAAATTATAAAACCAATCAATTCGATGACTCATGTGGTTAGTTGCCCCTGAATCCAGGTACCAATTGTCCTTGTCTTCACTCGACGAAGTGTAGCAAACGAATGCATCATTATAATCTTGTTGATTGCTTCTCTGTGCATATCTCTGTTCTGGACAGTCCCGCTTCCAGTGACCTATCTTTTGACACTTGAAGCACTTTCCTTTTGCCTTCTCAGGTTTCGGCTTATTTCCGTTTTTCTTGGGGAAAACATTCTTTTTCTTGGGAAAAATTCTTCTAGCCATTAAGGCTTCCACCTCTTCCACCTGCCCTTGAGATTTTAGTCTAATCTCTTCGGCCATCAAACGTGCCCTGAGATTTTCTAGCGTTTGATTTTCCATGCTCGTGGATTCCCAAGCACTGTGGAAGTGATTAAATTCCGCAGGTAATGCCATTAATATTTTTGGAATTACCATTGAATCTGATAATGATTCCTTTTGGTCCCGCAGCTGCTGTACAATTTCCATCATTTTTGATAAAAAAGTTGAGATGTCATCACTAGGCTCTTTCGTAAAACTATAAAATTTCTGTTGCAAGAACAGTATGCTGGCTTTAGATGTTTGCTGATATGTGCTTTTCAGCATACTCCACATATCACTTGCCGTTTCACAATTGATGATCTGCATTAGTGCCTGTTTCCTGCATGAGGATGAAATTATTCTTCTAGCCTTGGCATCGCCTTTTTTCCAAACCTTATATTCGGGAGTTGCAGCTTTTGGCTTGCCACTTGTGCCATCAACGATTTCATAGATGTCATAGTCTTCTAAAATTTGTCGTACTTGAAACTTCCATGTTATCCAATTACTCCCGCCTTCCAGCTTATCGATGTTTACACGATCGCTCTCCATTGTTTCCGCTCTGAGTTCCCGGCTTTAAAATTATTGAAAAGATTCTTCCTAATTTTAGTCCAACTCAGTTTCCTTTTTAAATATCCGCGATATCACTCACACCATGAAAAAAATCGCATTTAAAAAATTAATGGAACAATTGTTTTCCCGACTTCAGTCCTCAATTTATCACTCAAATAAAATAATTCGAAGCACTATATAAACTTCATCAAGCGTGGTCGACACACGAGTTGTCCACGTGGCTTTGAGGTTATGTACAAACTTCGCAATTTCACAAAACACACACCGAAAAACAGTTAATCGATTTGTTCCTTTTGTTTTATTTGTTCCACCACTACCCTAGCTGAGTGCCTGGATGTCTGGGCCCATAACCTGTTGAGTTTCTTAGGTTATTTTGTAGATAAATTGAAACACGTCTTGCTGGGATGACGATTTATTCTGAAGTGACAGACATAGTTTTCTATTTGCACATCATACATGATCTAACTTGAACTAAATCGACAAAGAGACAGAGCTGTTTAATTCCAACACTTTACCCATAGGAAATCCACTTTCAGGTTCATTTGATTTGTATTTTTTGACGAGGCATGATTTTTCTCAATTCGCCTGGATTAGAATGTATATGAGTAAAAAATTGATGGTATATGTGGAAAAATAATCAATTAATTGAGAAGAAGGTACAGTAAAACTCCAATTTTCCAAACTCCAGACAATTTGAATATGTGATTATTGAAATTTCATTCAGAATTTCATAAAAAAAAAAAAATGAAGCGTACTAAATCTAAATCTAATCTAAATCTAAGCTGCAAAGATATGTATTATTTGATATTCATATTAAATGCATTCCCACAAGCAGACACGCATAATTTCGCGCTCACACATGCCGCATGTCTAAATCTAGATCTAAGCTGCAAAGATATGTATCATTTGATATTCATATTAAATGCATTCCCACAAGCAGACACGCATAATTTCGCGCTCACACATGCCGCATGTGGACCTACAATATAAAAAACCCATAACACACATAAGCCCTGCAACTCTAGCCGACCTTCCCTGAAACAGGGGTGACATTGGCAAAGTGAACCATTTTTTACAGTATGGGTGGTCAACCTCATACCAACCTATCAGTCAAGGAATAATTTAAAAAAAGTAATGTGTCTTTTGATACACTCTTTTGTTGTTCCCTTTTCAAGGCTAGTGTTGACACAGCACGAATGTTGTTTGGAGGATGAGTAACAGTCTCGTAGACCATAATGCACTTCTATTGTTAAAAAAAAAAAAAAAAGCTACACATATAGTGTAACTTCTTGCCTGCGTTATCCCCGAAGGGGTCGCATGTGGCGCTTCGGGACCTATTTATTTTTACAGGTAAGGGGGCCGGCCTCACACCAACCACTTTCAGTTGAAGTGGGGGTTTCCCAGCTCCTGGGGGGGCTGGTTCTCATTTCTTGTGAAGGCTGAGTAAACCTTTGAGATCGAACCCTTGCTCTCGGCATGGAATGCATCAAGCATTCTACCAATTGAGCTATCGACCTTTTTACGAGCTTGATCGTCGTCGCTACAAAGCGCCAATTCTCAAGCAAGACCCAGTTGCTGTAAGGCTGGATGGACCTTTGGTGACCGGTCATTGGTAAAGGTTGTATGAACTTTTCAACCCAGCGAAGAGCAAATTTGAAAATATAAATGGTATATTTTTAGCGCTCCGCCGGGAATCGAACCCACAACCTTCCCATTCAGAGTCCGCAGTGTTACCACTGAGCTACGGACCGGTCAATTGTCAATATTGTTGGCTTCTGAAATCCAACAATTTCGGAAATGGAAGTTTCATTGTACCATGAAAAATGAATAAGGTGCTATTTTATACAAAAAGAAATTAAAACACCAAGATGGAGTGAGTTTACATGGTACAGAAAAAAGAGAGATGAAGAAATGATTTTGAATTGAAAATGAAAGACTTGAAATTGTAAAGGTGAAGTTAGACTTTTTATTATCACTTGTTTTGATGTTTTCCTTTAGTGAAATTAACTTCTTTAGTTTGTAAAAACTCTATACCCTAAGTTAAAAAAGTATGCGTTCAAGATTCATATTTGATGCATGCCAGAAGCGCTATTCTGCTGAATTCCTTACACTTTGGATTTTTTTTTTAATGGTGCACAACAGGTTGCCCTAATTACAGTGCACCCTCTCAGCCATCAACAAGCTGGGAGGAACTCGTACACCATGGATGTAAAGGTGTCTAAATTATATTGAAATATGCCAATTTTTGATTCGTTAATGAGTTTAACATATTTAACATATCCATGCAAGTCGGAGATTGCTAGCGCTTGCGAAAGAACTCCATAGGTAAAAAATCCTTGACTTATAGGTTGGTATGCGGCTGACCACCCATACTGTAAAAAATGGTTCACTTTGCCAATGTCACCCCTGTTTCAGGGAAGGACGGCAAGAGTTGCAGGGCTTATGTTCATTTGAGATTGAGTTTTTATATTGTAGGTCCACATGCGGCATGTGTTAGTGCGAGATTATACATGTCTGCTTGTGGGAATGCATTTAATATAAATCTTAAATGATATATATCTTTGCAGCTTAGATTAGATTAGATTAGACATCTTATTTTTGGACACGAATCGCCAGCTCGTCGCCTTAAGGTCGTAAGGAATTTAGCAGAATAGCGCTTCAGATTGCATGACATGCATGATTTATTCTTCTTCTTCTTTGTGGTGAATTCCCGCGTACAGCAGGGGCGCCAGTGTCAAGTTGTTACATGATTTATTAAATGATCAAGCTAAAGGTAGGACAGAGTGTAATAACTTCAATACAAAATCAAGTAGGTAATTTGAAAATACACCATAGTGTTGATCTATGTCATAAAATCTATAATCTAAGTTGCAAGGATATATTAACATTCAAAGCCCATATCAAATGCATGCCCACAAACTAACACGTGTAAGTTGGCGCTTACAAATGCTGAATGTGCACTTACAAATTAAAATCGAAACCTCAAATGAACATAAACCCTGCTACTTTTGCCGACCTTCCCTGGAACAGGGGTGACATTGGCAAAGTGAACCATTTTTTACAGTATGGGTGGTCAGCCTCGTACTAACCTATAAGTCAAGGAATATTTAAGACCACAGGTGTCTTGCATTCTTTCAAAAAAGAAGAAAAATATGTGTAAATGCAGACAATGCCATTTCCCATGTATTAATTAACATACTTTTCATATTTTTGAAAAATCCTAGATTTCCCCTTTTGGTTCTTTATGACTCATAGATTTGTAAATATTTTGTATATTTTCTCTGTATCAGCCCTTCAAAGACTATTTTCATATTGTCGTTTGTAGTTTGAATGAATGACTCGATATTTTTAAATTAATTGTTTATTGTACTAGTGAGTTATACATACTGAATTTCGCATAGAAATAAAACAACATTTTGAAGAACGTTGGTAATCCATCGTGGTTGTTGAACATCTCTGTACATTTCAATTATTACGTATAATTAATATATTTAGTGTAAGTAAAGAAGTGTATTTTTGGGTTTTCCAAAATTGGGTTGTATTGGTGTAGTACAATCTATGGATAAATATATAAACATTGAAAAAAAACCAACAGTTTTTCATTAATTTTGCATGCGTCAGTTTTTTTAAAATTGTTTTTTGTGCTTTATTTTATAATTTCACAACAAGAATGTAATATTCTATAATTTCTATATTTTTTGACAGCTAATATGTGTGTTGCCATTTGGCAAGATGGATAACCTTACTTTTTATTGTGCAAAAAATTAATACCTCAACAATAAAGATGGAAACTTTAATATGAATATCTTATTCAAAGTATTAGTGTCTGCCATATTCTATGCCATGATTTTGTTGAGGTTTAAATTTAAATAACAGATATTTTTTTAAACAAAAAACTTGGTTGATGTAAGTATATTTTTATATTATTTCTATGAGAAAGCAAAAGTATTGAAAAAACTAAAAATAAAAGTTTTTTTTCGAGAGTTTTACAATATACTTAATGATATTTTTATTGTTTATTGGCAAATAGAACGAAGCCATATAATTCAAAGATCAGATGTAAAAGTTTTTAAAATTATTATTATTTGATTTTTTTTTACAAATGAGCGAGTTGTCGCAATAAAGCATTACATAAAGGCCACGCCTTTTAAAACGCTAAATACACAAGCATTCTAATTTATTATTTATTTACAACCATATTTAAACTTGGAAAACCCCATTTTAAATGAATTTTATGTATATTTTAATTTAATTGTTATTATTTAAAAATAATTCTATATAAAGTCTTAATAAATACCTAATTGACATTTAAAATGCTGTCAGGTTTTTTTTTGTGGCCACACCATAGATAAGTACCTATACTGTGGGCCACACTTTTGACAGCTGTTATATTTTTCAAAGATGGTGGAAATAAAAAGCCAGAATGCACAAAAAAATTACAGCAATAACTGAAAACTATTAAATTTTAGAAACTAAAAAGAAAACAAATTATATCTGAAGATGTTTGTGAATTTAATATGAAAATTTTCACAACAGAGAAGAGTTGTGTTGTTAATTTTTTATGGATACTGAAGACTTATTTTTTACATTTAAGAAGGATAAATCGGCAAATTTTTCATTCGATTGATGGACTCCAATCATTCTTTTATAGTTAAATTTATTAATAATACAATAAGTATAGTATTACGGTGTCTACTTATTAAATACACTATTTTTTTTTTACTTCTACAATGCGTGCTATCACAAAAAAATATTATTCCTAAAATATAAACATTATATTGGCTAACTTGATTAATTACAAGTATAAAAATAAGAAAGTGCTTAGCACAACTTTTAATAGTATTTCCTTCATGTCGTTTAATGACAATGAAAACAAATCAACTGGCAACACTGTTGTTATGCATTCTCATTAATTCACAGAAGGCCATTTAATTTCTTTGATATGCAAACACATAACCGTAACCCGTGGCAGGTTGAAAAATAAATATATATTATATTTCTTATCTCCATACAAGACCAGCATGAAGTACATATGTTACATACAAAGTTCTCAAGAAATTAAAGCAGTTGGTAGTTTTGTAAATTTGATTCAACTGCCACTTTCAAAACAAAATCTGACAAAGTTACAAATTTCAATTGGCATATCTCTTGGCAGGGTGATGTCACAGGTCTATGTAAATAGAGTCCTTAGCAACCAATAACAATAAATTGGTTAGCCATTTCCCTGGAAATCCAGCTGGTTGAAGTCACAATTTGGTTCCATTATTTTTGTGTCTACTCCATTTTTCAATTTGAACTAATTTATAGGTTGGTGATAAGCTGACCATTTGTACTATATCAATTATACACTTTTGCCCAGTGCCAGTTTAAGGGGGGTCCGCAGTGCCCGCAGCGGACAGGGCCCCAAGGCCCGAGGGGCCCCGCGGGGCCACCGGAGGGGGCCCCGCGCGCACCCTTTTGGGTAAAAAATTTTACAGTACTTAGCTCCTCTTGAAAAAAAAAATTAAAAACATGAGAAATAATTCTTCACTAAAAAAAAAAATAGGTAGGTACATAGGTTGTTCAAGACATCGGGGAACCAATGGGGGCGGCAGAGACATACAAATTCATGTTAAAAAACGACCTAGAAGTTGTTTTTCCGAGTACTGCTGCGGCTTTAAAAATTTACCTGACAATAATGGGCAGTAACGCAACGGGAGAAAGGGTGTTTTCAAAATTAAAATTGACAAAAAATAACCTCAGGAGTCAGGACTACAATTTCCCAGCACAAACTGAATCACCTGTCAGTGATGAACATAAATTACGACACCTTATAGAATTTAGATTTTTCGACTATACTAGAAAAACTCGTGACTGGGAAATTACGAAAAAAAATGTTTTGAACCGTTACGTTGTGCCTAGCTACCTAATGTAGGTACCTACCTATAATAATGTACCTACCTACTTTTCTAAAAAATTGCCATTAAATTGTGTTTAAAAAAATGTCATTACCTACTTATTTGTAGGGGGGGGGGGGGCCCCCATGAGCAGCGTTGGACCCTACCCAAAATAGCTTAAAATGCCCCTGCTTTTGCCAACCATTTTTTCAAGGAAAGGCAGCAAGAGTCGCCAAAAGTTTTCTTTGTGTTTAAATTTTTATGATGTTGCGTATGTGCAGACTGTGTAAGCACAGACATATTCATGTCAGCTCACATGGAAAGTATAACAAATTTTAATAAATATGTTGATATTTGTGACTTGAAGATCTAAATTTTGTTTTTGAAAATGACAATATTTCAAATTGACACAATGACCAAAGGATTTTTAAATATTAACTCGCATTACTTTATTTTTCTAGAAGAGTGAATCAAAGCCAGTTGTTTCATTGAATGCTAAAAATGCAGACAACTAAAAATCTCCAGTTTTAATCAAATAAAAACATGTTCATGTTTTGAGTTGGCCATTGAAAAGTGCCAGCTGTTTCCTAGGTTAACTTAGGCTTTTGTTTGAACAGTGAAATGGGTGATATATATGTTTGCGGGATATTTTGAATGTATGGACTCTATTATTTCTTTCTTTACCTGAAGATTTTTAGTTGTCGGTTAGCATTTTAACTCTATATTAGTTGTACATGAAAAGAAAACTATCCTTGCAAATTACAAAAGTTTGTCATGGTGTGTGCTGCATAATTTAAACCATTTACTATTCATAGCTTTTTAAGCGAATAATCTTCGAAATTAGTTATTATTTTACAAATTTAATTAACAATACCAATGGTTTCTTTTTGAACAGTATTTTTTAATGAATCTTTAAATAACTTCCTTTGTAACCATTTTTGTCTATGTCGACGTTTTAACACCCGTTTGACGAAGCCTTTTATGTAAAAGGCTTCGTCAAACAGAAATGTGCGAAGAAGTGAAAGTATATTCCCAAGAAAATAAACTTTCTCATTTCAGATCATTTGCCTCATTACTGAGAAAAGAAACCTCTGCTGAGTTTTACTCTTAGACAACCTTCCACTATCTGTTTATGTTCTTAGTCAGTGCTAAAGTTCCCGTAACAGAAGTCAATTATCTGTTTCACCTGGTTGATCTACTGAATTGGAAATCTATTTTTTGTTCTACAACCGTCCAGGCTTCCTGCGAGGCTTCCGGATCCGAGACTGCAATGGGACCATAGAAGTGGACGATTTGTCTTTGGTACAGAGTTAGCAGACGATTCAAGACCCCCAGCTGATGCAAGATCAATACAAAGAGGCTAATTAAGATAGAAAGAATATGAGCCTTCTGTTTCCATAGTCGTTATCTCCACATGCCACCTTTTTTTGAGAAATTTACACTTTTAATGTCGGAATTTGGAAGTAACAATTGACAAACTTGTTGTCAAATATAATATAACAAACATAAAAATGAAAGAAAAAATACAAGCATTTAGGTCATTTATCCCTTGGGAAAAATGTAAAAAACTCATTTTTTCTTTCAAGTGGAAACAGCAAATCTTGGAAACTCTTTTTTGGACTCAAATGTAGTTTGAATAAAGTGTTTTGAAAACACGATTGTTTAAATATAATAATTTACTATAAAATATACATTTATACCATCACATGAGAACAATCAGTCTCTCCTTAATCCCGCTCTCTTCTTTTTTCTTTTCTTCTTTTCAAAAATATTCATCTGAGTTAACTGGTATGGAATGGTAAGACTAAGTACACATTAATCACTAAAACCCAACTAGCAGGACAATGTCTCGTAATATGGAAGAACTAACTATATACTATACTTTGTAACAGGATGAAATTTTATTTTAAAAAAATCAATAAAAGATTGGCACTCACAATACAATGATTTTAGAAAGGTTAATTTAGAAATTACACTATTGAGAAAACCTAGGTTAGAAAGACTTATTACATTTTTGTACAAAAATCATCTGAAATACTTGTTTAGGTAGCTTACATTACAACTTCGTCTCTGCAATACATCTTTGTACAAAATGTAATTCATTGGAACTAAGAATTCATGGTTTTTATTATTTTGTTGTACACAATTATCGATTGTTTGAGGTATTTTGCTGATGCTTCTGTAAAATGGTTAGCATATGTATATTCATTTATACCGCAACTAAGCTGCACAACAGTGCAACTTCTAATTGCATTGCCCTTCATAGCCTTTGAATGTGGCGAGTGGAACGTATTTTTTTACAGGTACGGGGGCCGGTCTTATGCTAACCACTTCCTTTGATGTGGGAGTTTCGCAAGTCCTGTTTTGCTCAGGATATATTTAACCTTTTCGCTTCTGAATATTCTGGCTATATGAATACCCCCAGTACGGGCTACTTTTTCAAATATATATTATTTTAAAACATTTATTGATTTCCTACCTTCATTGATTGATGCCACTTCAAACTGTGTGAACAGCCACATGTATTAGTTATTCAAGAACAAAAATCACAAGGGTTTAGCACATATTTTCACTTGCAGACTTTTGAATTCTTGAACAATGTCAGGGATAAATTAAAAGTTGGATGGTGTCTATGATTGACAGCCGCACTGTATGCAAGTTTACACTTGACGCCTATGCGTGTCACCCTCAGTTGAAGCGTTAAGCAAATAACCTCAGCTGTGAGTACCAATAATTTATTAAAGTACATTCCTAAGCCTACCTATAAATTTTATTATATTCTAGAATATCAAGGAAGTCAAGTTTAGAAATATTTATTGCTTTGATAATATTTGGTCACTATTTATGGGAAATGAAAATGGCTTTCATATCTAATCAAAGCACCGTCTACGTCAGGGTTCTTTCATATATTTCTTCTGCTGTTCATTCACTTCCCTAATAATAACGACATAATGTATATGTGACCATGACTAGTAGTTGAGTTGCGTAAAACAAAAAACCGCAATCTAGGATTTAAAAAATTAGGAGTTCCCTTCATTTATTTATTTGTTTTGTTATTATTTTTATTTTGTAAAATGTATTTGTGAAGAGGAATGCAACTTGGCAACCTATTTTGCCTGGTCAGAAACAGGTATTAACATTATTGATTCATAATTTATTATTTTTTAAATATTTTGATGAATTATCAATTAATAATCAGTCATCTGTTGAACCAGGGTTAAAGTTAACGTTGACAGGACATGACGGCATTCGAACTTGCCCTTGTCCCAATAACACTAATTTGAGTGATAAATCCTTATCCACTCGACCATACCAGCGACAAGGTTATAGGTTGGTATGAGGCTGATCACCCATACAATAGAAAAAGGTTCACTTTGTCAATGTCACCTCTGTTCCAAAAAAGGAGGCAATTGTTGTACGGTTATTGTTCATTTTAGATTTGCATTTTCATTTTGTAAGCAGCCACACGCCATGCAGCATGTGTAAGCGTAAACTTACATGTAGGTATCTGATTGCGGGCATGCATTCAATATAAATCTAAAATGTAAATATATTGTTGCAACACAGATTGATGAATATGTAGAAACACAGAAAATGATATTCTTTTTCCATATTTATCTCTTAATTTTAGGAAATAAATCCTAGATTGCTGGCCTCGGTTCTATACGACTCAGTTTTCATGTTAGAAATCTGTTGAAAGAGATCAGACATAATATTCGAAATAAGCTCTACCTCTCTGAAAATACTCCAATATATTATTCTCATTCGCTGCATTTACTCAATTTTAAAACTAACTTAAAAGTACCCGTCCAAAAACAATTTTTACAACATTATTTACAGTTAACGAAAAAAAAAAGTAACTGAATATGGCAAAAAAGTAACATAAATATTCTAAATAAAGCTTAAAACTTTCACTTTCACTTTCATGGCCGGTGTTAATAATAAATAAATCACTTTCATACCTACCCCCCCCCCACCCTCCCACCCCAGAGCGAAGGAAGATAAGAACAACGCATCGCATTCCCAATCAAATTACACCAACGCGCGTCCGCGAAGACAATGAAAACCGCCACGGCGTTTTGAAAACTCGCCTTGAATAATATAATAATAATATTAGGATGATTTATTTGGTGAGCGCTGTGTTTGTGTGTATCACACCTCAAGAGCCCTCTAATTGAAGATGCTTTCTGCTCGTGAAAGCGAAACGTCGGCAGATGTGGGAGCTGCACGTGGAACATGGTCAAACCCGAAAGAACACAAAAGTGATTTATTTATTATAAATATTCTAGTATGTTTCACAGCATTTCATTTGATGAATGGACCTGAGCTAGATATAGTAATCAATAATTTGGTATTGCTTCAATTCTTCACCATCGCTAACATACATTTTTTTTCAAAAACTAAATCACTCACTAGAAGTGCTATTGAATCTTCCATACATTTTCTATGTAGGCGATGGTGGAGAATTTACACAATGTGTAATATAAAGGATAAGATGTCGCTGTTGTTTAAGTATTTTGCATTTTCATATTGGCTACCACAACACAAAGGCTCAACCTTGTTTCTGTCAAACGAGTCGTCATTTTTTTAATGATCTCATTTTTGTTTTGTTTTTATACGTAGGTACACAAGCAGCATGTGTAGTTAGGAACTTGCACGTCTGCTCATGGGAGTGCATTAAATATAAACCTTAAATGTCAAAAAACTTGATCCAATATGTTTGACATGTTTACAAATTAAAATTAATTTACGAATTTGGATATTCGTCAAACCATTATTGGAAAACTTACTTTATCTCGATGGTCTGTTAATGTCATAGCCAACTTCCCCAGGAGACATCCGTGTAGTGCGGTGATCTAGGTTGAACTGATCACTATTATAACAATAAATGTTTCCCAAGATCAATGTTTTTTTTAATACAACATGAAAATGCTGTGAATATATTTGGGATATTATTCATTCCACAGGTCCATGTAACAAACAATTTAGCTAAAAAAAGGAAATCATTGAGGCTTTCCTAGCGCTAAAAATTCAATTCATAAAAATAACATTTCTATCAGTTTGATTTTATAGCACCCTTCATCACCCTTGATAAAGTAACCATATCATATTAAGAACCCCGTGTACCAAAACATTCATTCAGGGGCAAGCAGTCCATAGAGGCAAACCAATGTCAAAATCTGTCCTTTAACCTGAAAACCAGATTAAGTATAAGCGAACTTGTAACACTGCCAATTTAAGGATTTTAAAACCGCATCACAGTGCAGATAAAAACAACTTTTGATTGCGTTCAACCGAACGGCTGTCCGCAAAGCGGTTAGCTTCTCAGTCTCCACAAAACCTTTAGGTTAGAATCTAACTGCGTAGAATACATCTAACCGTTAGATGTATTCTACTCGGCATTTACGGCATTTAGCATTTTGCTTTCCATTCATTTTCTGGTAAAACACTATGTTGAGTTCTTACTTGGGGCTCAGGCATTTAACATTAATTACTTATAATGAGGTCGGAACATTGAAAAGGGCGCGGAAATAAACCTGGTCATTTGGCCGGATTATTTTCAAATCTGACTACCAGAGGTACTAGTCTCTCATTCATACAAAGCTTTTTATCTGTCAAATCATTTGGAGGTTAGAAAAAAAAGAGTAAGTACACAATTTTGTTTGGGTTAAATAAAAACATATCAAAAACGCACGCAATGCAACTAAGCTACACAAATAGTGTAACTTCTTGCCTGCGTTATCCCCGAAGGGGTCGCATGTGGTGATTCGGGACCTATCCATTTTTACAGGTAAGGGGGCTGGCCTCACACCAACCACTATTGATGTTTATAATTATTCAAATTGACGATTTTCATTTGATGTACATCTGATTAAATTTTAAAATATAAGAAATTCAGCTTTAAAGGTGATTAAAACACAGATGATATTCTGTACAATTAAAATCAGTATTATTTAATGTGTGTGTGTGTATTTCTTAGTGATATTTTATGAAAAATTATAAATTGACACTTCCTTCTGTCTTTGATCCCTGACACTTTCTTCCTAAGAAATGCTGTACACTGGCTGAAAAATCCCTGATTGTCGGGAATTTACTTTGATTGAAGGCACATAGCCGAGGGGTATTTTGAATGTTCGGACCTCATTAATAAATTATTATGACATTTGTGAACCCAAATTCAATATTTTTGTCAAGAGGTTCAACCGGAGATCGAACTAGTGTTGTGTTATTTAAAACGTACACAGGAACTATCACATTTGAGCACTACGCCACCATTAATTTTTGTTTACTTGCCTCTAAAGAGTGTGCGCTCCTACCTTTTTCATCTTTACAATAATCCCATTCTGAAATAACCACACAGACATAGAACTTGGAACATTACTTTCAATTAGAGGTTGTTTCATAGACTCTCATGCTATGGTTCATCAGAGGTGGAGCTTCTGTCTGTTTCTCCCATGTCTATGATAGCTTTCATCATGGGCTCAAGCATATCTGCTCTCAGAGTTTCAAAATTCAAATTTGGAACATAGCTGTAAAAAATGTTCAGGAGTCTATTGGTATAACTATTATACTTGTATGTATTTTAATATATTCAGAGATTATAAATATATATTTTTTCATAATCTAGTATTACATGGGCATCTCTTTTGACCACAAAAGAAATAAAAATGTTTTTTTAACACAAAAGTATTGAAGACAGCTTTTATAACCTCAAAATATTTTTTTCAGCTATCACAGCTCCATCTCCGACAGATTCCAGAAGACAGCCCTCAAACGGTAACCAAAAACCTAAGGCTACAATTTAATACTTTACATATTGAAGTGATATTATATTGATTGCAATATAAAAGTTAAAAAATTGAAACATGGACGACAATGCTTCAAAAATATTTACAATTTACACGTCTAAGGAACATAACAATATGAAGAGTTACAATTTACAGAAGACCTGAAGCTTAGTGTAATTTTAAACAGTTTGGTTTATAATTGATTATAACAACACTTGCCTTAGTTTTAATTATTTGTTTAGTTTTGTTATGCTAGAACAAGTCACTTAACTAATCACAGCAGCCATTTTGTGGGGCATCCTACTAACATTGAGTTAGGCTTGTTTTAAGTTTCAGGGATGTTATTTCAAACATAGCTTAGTGACTTTAAACTGAAAGAAATAGATAAAGAATCTTGAAGGCATCAGTTTTATTACGATTCTGATCATGTTAACACAATGAAAAGTGAAAATCAATTTACAAATTTGGGTGTTCGGAATGTTTATTGGAGAACTTACTTTATTCTCATTTTTTTATTCACCCTTGCTGTGCCGAGATCTCTGCACAATAAAAGTAACTCCCGAGGATGTTGGTTACGACACCAACGAATGTCGAGAATAAAGTAATTTCTCTAATAATGGTTTGCCTAATACGTTAATTTGTTATTATATTTTGATTTTATTGGTTAACTGTTTAGTCACCAAAACTATTGTTGAAACAACACAGCATATGATGAGCTAGCTTGCAGTAACTTAAGTTTATTTTATAGGTTAGAATAACACAAAGTATGTCTTGCCACACAAAATTTTAAGTGTCAAAATACAATACTCAGGAAATTGAAATTCTCCCGCAAATATTTTAAATATGTCAGATAAAGTAAAGTGTTTCCTATATTTATGTAAGTAGGCTCACATCATTAGTAAGACGTGTGAACCTACATGTTATTGTGTCTTATGATTTTTTTTTAAGAAATCTTGTGCGGGAGACTCTTTAGGTTCTAGAGACTCTAGAGGTCTATGACACTTGTTGTATTGCCGCAGAGGTTTATGAGCTTGGTCATCGCTACAAAGCGCCAATACTCAAGCGAGACCCATTTGCTGTAAGGCTGGATGGACCTTAGTGACCGGTCTTTGGTAAAGGTTTTATGAATTTTTTCAACCCAGCGAAGAGCATATTTGGAAATATAAATGGTATGTTTATTTTTGTGCTCCGCCGGGTTACGAGTCTGAAGTGTTGCCTCTGGACTACGGACCGGTCAAGATTACCGGTCAATTTAAACATTCCCAGCCAAAAGTTGACATGTTATTGTTTTCGGGCTGAAATTTGAATTTAAGTCAATTTAGGCAAAATTTCAACGACATAGACGAGCAGTTGATGATGTTCATCAAAGTAACGAGTGAAAATTGATTACTACTGTTTTTGAAAGCTTTCGTACAATGAATCTCAAGTATTTATATTTTAATGTGACTTAGATTAAAGATATATCATTTAACTTGTACATGAAATCAATTTATAAAGATTTACTCTATGTTATTCTTTATCTATTTTGGCCAGTATTGCTTTAGATCAACCAATCACTTTTATGCATTTTTATTCATTTAAGTTATCGCTGGACCATTACATCCGAGATCCAATTTTGATAGCATCCCTGGCAGTAGTATTTACTTTCAATGCATCTATCCCCTTTTCTTATTAAAAGTGACAGGGTGAACTGCTGCTAGGGGGGGCTCTTAAATTTGTGGCTCTGTTTCTATTGCCTGCTCTATGTTTATAGTAATTGCATTGGGATGTCCCCACTGGAGTTTAGGCCGATCCGCTAAAATACAACAATCTTACATAGACATTCACATAGAAGAAAGCATTATGTGGAAAATACTAACGTTGGAAAAACGTCTTAGCTTAGTAAATTTATTTATTTAACAATTAGGTTCGTGTCCATGATAAATTGCATTTTATTCTAAAACACAGTTGAGGAAGAAAATAAAGTTTAATTTTATTTTTAATGATTTAATTAATGGCTAACGTGTATTCATTTACTTAACAATTTTTGTCACAATTGTCCGACTGATGGCTCAGTTGGTGGAACGCTTGCTTTCAAAGACAGAGGGCTAGGGTTCGAATTCCACCAAGCTGACCCAGATAGAGTATCAGCAAGTTAAGAAGTACCTACTTATTAAACAAATGTTTAAAAGTGATTATTGAACAGTCTAAATCTAAAATGTGACAATGTTCCGATGTACGTAATCACATACTAAATGAGCCATGTAGAACCAAAGGCAGCCAACTACATTTCTTTTTGAAAATGAGGTAAATATTTAAACAGTGAATGGTTTACTTTTACCTCATTTATGTGGTTATTTTTGGTTTACAGGGCCCATATGTGTTAAATTATATCAAAGATAGATGTATACCTTAAGTTCATGTGTTATGAAATTGAAAAAACTTATAACAATTAAAATAAATATATCTTTTGGTACCTACATTTACATCCATTTCCACTAGTTTTTTTTTACTTTCAATATTCTGATATATCCTTTTATTAAAGAAACAGTACCTACCGTTCAACGTCCAATACAATATTTTTTACCTATCTAGGTGTCATTCATAATACCAAGACAAAAATTTCATTCAAAACGACCTCTAATATTCCAAAAGTACAGAAAATGACCGCTTGAAAACCAGACTGATACAGTAGTTCAATACTTGTATAAAAGAAATATAATACGGTGTGTTTCAGACGTTTCCCATGGTACAGCATGCACCCCGAATCATCTCAAAAGCAAGAAATTATCTTCGAAGGTGAATAAACCAATCCATAAGTTAGTTAATGGCATAGGGTAAGGAAGTCCATGGGAAACCACCTGATTAAAGGATTGTAAAAATTATTCCAAGAAAAGTCTAAATTTACATGTTTATAAAATAGTCATGGTGATCGCCGATCATCAATATAAGTGGCACCGAAAAAAGAAAAAGCAATATTTTGAATTGCGCAAGCCCATCCTCATACCCGTTCCGTTTGTACACTTCCATCCGGGGAAGCGTATCACAGAACGCTCATGCAAAGCTATAACTTTATTTAGCGGCAGAAGGCTTTCCCGATGGTCGTGACCCGACCCAGCAGTGATTCTAGATCTACCTGTTCGTATACTAGAGAAAAAAGGCAAACTCCGAAGTAACTGACTCAATGCAACTGTATCGGGATGCGCTCCTTGATATTTCGTGCTAAACACAAGGAATTTGTGGTTGGCGTCCTTAATCGACCGGATGGAGATCCAGTCCAGGGTGCACATAAGATGCGCAAAAGCGCCTGAAGGCTCGATAGTTATTCCTTGTGGACACGAAATCGGCGTAGCCTATCGGGCCTATGCCCGGGCTTAACGCGGCAAAGAGCGCATTCCGATCGGAATGTCGCAGCGGGCAGTCCCACAGTATGTGACGCACATCCTGCTTGACCCCGCTGCACGCGCATTCCGCCGTGGTGAATTGTATATTTTTCACTATAATGTGTTCTGTAATCAGTACCTATGATTTGGCAATCATTTTGACCCAATTAGTTTGTATTAAAAAGGAACCACTGTAACAATCACACTCCAAGCAAGATTAATTAAATTATAAGTTAGATTAAACATATCTGTTAAAGGATGACTTTGTCATTTTTAATTCAAAAGGACTAATGAAATTGACTAAACACTTCTGACTTCACTTAAATTATGTGAGGATGACTGAGATATATTACTTAATTAATGCCACTAAAGATAATATTAGATGTGTCACTTTTCATTCAACCATATTATTCATTTTGAAACATTTGAATGGGGAATACAGAAATGTGTGAATGAATTAACTTTATTCAGCGTCATTCACATTAAAAATTAAAGAAATCTGAGCTATTTTATTTTGCGTGCTAAAGAAATTATACATAATTACTTATGTATATCTGTCGGTGTTATGGCCGAGGGGTTAAAGTTGCATGTTCGACTTAACGTATTTGGGACAGAATAAAGTTGGTTCGAATCAAGTCTGGCCTGTTTGACCATAGTCTCGACCCTGGTTCAACAGATGCCATTGCATGCACACAAGCTTCTGCTTTCGCATGTAGACAACTGGCCAGGCGAAATATGTAGGTTGGTGAATTGCGTTCCTCTTCAGGAATCTATTTAAAAAAATATATAAACGTATCTTAATAAATAAATCACTTTTGTGTTCTAAGAAGAAAACGTATATATATCTTGCTTGTCTTGTTTTTTGTCTTTTTTCCGTTTGATTATGAGCATTTGAAACATTGAATATATTGACACAACAGTACAGTAGATCCTGTAAGAAGATCACAGCGACTAGCCAACCGCTCATAATGCCCATCGGAGCAATGGGCGAAACTGTCCGGAAACAATCTACCAGACCACGGCTACATAGCCCGAAAAAAGTGATTGTTTAGACCAGTATAAGTTTGCGCTTGTACATGCCATATGTGAACCTACAACATAAAAACCCAAATCTCAAATGAACATACACTCTGCAACTCTTGTCGACCTTCCCTGATACAGGGGTGAAATTGGCAAAGTGCATATCCATGTTTAAAATTAATAACTCGGTTTTTACAACATGAATTCAAATGAACATTAATTTTAAGTGACGCATCTGATATTGTCTTGACTTAAATTTTACGCATCACCGTGAGAATGCCTTACAAAGCGAGTAAGGATACGTCATTCAGCATAACGCCTAATGCGCAACACCATCTATTGGGGGTGGAATGTAGTTTGTACTTTTCAAAGGCATTCTGGACTGCACTAGTTCGAGCTCGTTCCCACCTGTCGGTTGTCGGATCCGTATATTAATCGGAGGTTCCAGTGGCAGAACATTTTGGAAAAAATCGGTTTCCAATAAGTGTGAATAGCTTCATAAATAATGTTCTGCCACTGGAACCTCCGATTAATATTATACAGATCCGACACCTGACAAGTGGGAACGAGCTCTTAGAGATCAAATATTACATAGTGAGAAAATGTTTCAACTAGAACCTTCTTAATTGATATCAGAACTTGTACTATAAAACTCTACCATAGCGTTTATCAAAAAGTGTATGGAAACCAAAACAGCGCCTCTAGTGAGAGTTCTATTTTTTTGTTAATCATCATGGTTGGGTTTGAGTATAAAGTTGTACACTTAGGGTATGGGAGATCAGTACCCTGAGTACGAGTTGCAAAACTTGAGTAAAGTAAAGTTTACGGAAAGTATTAAAGAGTGGTTTTCCCCCAAATCTGCCTTTTTGTTTGTTTGAACTTGATTTTCTTCATCACTGTAACTCTTTTGCTAAGACCATAAAGTGTTAGAAACAAAAACGGCAGATTTTTGGGAAAATCACTCATTTATACTTTCCGTAAACTTAACTCTAGTTTTGCAACTCGTACTAAGGGTATAGATGAGCTGTGACAGAAATTCAAAAATGGCCATCTTCCATAACAGATTTTTATACTTTTGGTTTTCATTATGATACAATTGTACTAAGAAAAAGCAAGAATAATTTCAAAACGATAGTACATATTTAAATTGTGGCACTGTAATGGACTGCATCCAACCACCGTTCCGCTAAGGGTGGCCAGTACCTCTTAGTAGTGTCTCAGCATTGCTTTCTGCCCTTGCCCCTTGCACACTTCTTTCATTCCCTTGATATCCATCAGTCTTTTCATTAATTCTTTTCTCTTTTTCTCACTCTGCAGATTCCAGCCATTTGTAATCTTGCTGATTGATCAATCCATTCATTCCACAGTCTTCCCCTTCCCCGCTCACCTCTGACATTCACTTGATATATTATTTTGGTCAAGTGGTTCATCGCCCATTCTTTCTGGATGCCAAAACCATCCCATTGTACTGCCATTCCTATATTTTTGTTTATACCTTATAGATGCTGACCATTCATACTGTAAAAAGATGATTCACTTTGCCAATGTCACCCCTGTTTCAGGGAAGGTCGTCAAGAGTTGCAGGGTTTAAGTTCATTTGAGATTGTGTTTTTATATTGTAGGTCCACATGTGGCATTGTTAGCGCAAACTTTTATATGTGTCTGCTTGGGGAAATGCATTTAATATAAATCTCAAATGATATGTATCTTAGCAACTTAGATTTAGATTTAGATTAGATTCATTTTGCATTTAAAAGCTAGCGTATATGCTTAAACAATTCACGACTAAGTTGCCACCAACTGTAAAATGTGAAAAGCGCCTTAAGTAGCATACAGTGTGGAAAAAGAACATCACTTTTTCTGCAAAATATTTGTGGTTGAGATGGCAACATTTGAATTTTATCGACACAACAAACAAAGAAAACATATACAGCCTTATTCATTAGATTGGTTGAACCCAAAATCAGAGTTAAACCAGCTTATTAGTATGGGAAAATCGACTTTATATTGGTTTTAAAATTAAAATATTTTGATGAATAAGGTGGTTAAGGTTTTCTTGACGGTAGTAGTAAGTACTTACTCTGTAGAATTTTATTTCACTGTTCTATCTTAAATATTTCTGTTTATGTGCAAGAGCAGTATTATTTAAGAATTAAAAACAAATGGTTTTCTACATATTGTGGGTTCAATACTATGATTAGATAACATAATACATACCTATTATTGTTTTGACAAAATGACAGTCACATTTTTTGTTCCTAAAGACATTTCTTTCAGAAGGATAGCTATAACATTGATAAGAGTTCCAAAAAGCTACTAAATATAACTCAAAAACAACCACAATTTGAGTTGTTTAATTATAGCATTGGACCCATAATATGAAATGATAATAAAAATTCACAAAAGCATTGATTAGTAAAGTGCAGTCGGCACGATAATCAAAACATATTTGTTTGGTTAGGTAAAGTTATTCAAATTTGAAAAAACAATTTCACTCAAGTAACTTTTTCATTGGCAATGCATGTCAAACACGCGGGCCCACCAATACATATGTTGCTGCCCACAAACAACTTTTTTTTATATTGATGCATCATAACCTCTATCTAGCCTGTGACAATTAATGTCTTATTATTATTGATGAGAGAAATTAGATAAAATCATGCACTAGCCCGGTAGCTCATTTTTGAGATTGAGTGTGTTACTATCTCCTCTCTCAATGATGATTTTCATTTAAAGATTTTTTTTGGATCTCACCTTTGCGGCCCCAACTTATAGATTACATGGCCCGCGATATCATCTGCGTTCGACATGCTTGGTTTTTATATTTAGATTTTTATGCTTAAAAAGTTGAACTAAATTTTATTTTACTTTCAAACCAAGTTAGCTGGGAAACGACCCCGATTAAAAAAAAAAGGTTTTATAAAACAAAACAAAACATTAGATATTGAAAATGTTAATTGATTTTTTGTTAAATTTTTTTGACAGCTCTTAAATAAGTCTAATATAGACATTTTTTAGTGTAATTTATGAAGATTTAAAAATCTAGCAATAGAGTTCCTCCCAGCGTGTTGATAGCTGTGAGGGTGCACTGTAATTAGGGTAACCTGTTGTGCACAAAAAATAAAACTGCTTTATCAAATAAAAATAAATCTTAATCGTCATATTAAAACCTCTGCTTTTGTGAAATTTATTAAAGATATTTTACATTATTGACATTTGAAGATAGAATTTGTGTAAGTAGTAAAAACTTTTTGAAACATTAAAAAAAGTTTTTAAGTTGTTTTATTGATATCATATCTATGAAGTAGTTTTTATCCATTAAAACCTTTTGTGACGTATTCATAAGAAAGGTATAACTGTTTAAAGTTACAAAACCAGTGCTTGCAGACTTGTCTAATAGATGGCCCTGTTGTTAAAGAAATGGATGACAGCGATAACTTAACTATGGTGTTGACTACACAACTGCAACGTTTGACAGGACTGAGACAAATGTGGCAGATAGTATGTATCAATGCGGTGATTTAGTTTCCGCTCCTATAAATTCTAGCGTGCTGCTTTTGATTCTAAAGGACTCAAATATTTTGTCATTTATAAATCTTAATATTTTGCATTGTGTAATTAATCATTGTTGAATTTAAAGTATTATACTAATGTCTTTCTGAAATATATTGTTTCCATAGTCAAGCCAATCGTTGATACAAATACCGCTCGTTATATTTAAAACAAGTTTAACGAAAATAAATAGAAGTCTGTATAGCGTTGGTTTTGGTTTTAACCTTTTTTATGAACAAAGCACCATATAGGTTAATTTTACTAGTTTCAAAATTTAAAATTTGTAAACCTCTTTTGTGATATCTCAAATCCATTTGAAATATCATATTTTATAAATATAACTCTTTTTTTTCAAATAAATACGTTTTTTTTGTAAACGTACCTTAAAACCACACTTTATTTATCTACATTTCTACATTTTAGTCGTGTGGAATCGAAGGCGGCAATCTAGAATTTCTATCTGAAATGTGATAAAATAAAAACACAGAAAACTACATCATCTATGTTTCCATGTCTTTATCTCCTCAACAAAAATATCCTAGATCGCCATCTTTTGTTTCTCTACGACTAATTAATAATTGAAATTGCATATTTTTAATTCTTCATACTTATTTTTGGCATTAAAGTCTTGCAAAAAATAAATCAAGCAAAGATCAAAAATCGTTACGGCATTGCATGTATGTAGTATCTACTTATGCAAAATACGAATTCGCATTCAAAAATACTTTTTCTGCATAATTCGCTGTTATTTTTTTGGTGGGGGGGGCTACCCACGCGTGGTGGCTAGTAGGCGCGGTTTTGTGAATCAAGCAGAGGGGCCCCCGATAAAAAAATAGAGCTTTGTATGCGCGTTAACAGGCCAACCTACAGATGGCGGTGGCCGCTGCGGCGAGAGGCCACGGTACGGAGGACAGGATATCGGGTCAGAGGTCGTTGGCGGTTTGACCTTCTGCCTGGCATTCCACCCTCGACATCCAACTGATGTCCAAGACTGTCGCCTGGAAAACAAACAAGGCATATTTTGAATAAGAGTTTTAGGTTTACACGGCCGGCTGATGATGCTGGAGAGATGTTTGCCGGGATCTTTTGCCGTGGTCTATGGGAGCTGGGGCTTCCCTGACATGTCTACGATGGGCTTCTTAAGCGTGAAGTATGATGATGAAGATGATCTTGATAAAAACTGTGGTGAAAGTGTCGGCTAATGATGCTGGAGAGATGTTTGCCGGGATATGTTGCCGTGATCTATGGGAGCTGAAGCTTCCGGACGTTGGGCCATGTCTACGATGGGCTTCTTAAGCGATGATGAAAACTGTGATGAAAGTGTGTGTGCACTCGGGATATATATGTGTAAGATAATTACATATGAGTTGTGTTGTGGAGCAGCGACATCTGTTTATTTTGCATGTGAAACTGTGGGGTATAACAGCAAACCATCTTGCTTCTACAAGTACGTGTTTGTCAGTTAAAAAGCGGCATCTATGAATTTCATTGTGAAACTTGGAATATTGAGAGAAAATACATATAACTTCTTCTACGTTTCATCAAGATAATCTTCTTCTTCTTTGTGGCGGATTCCCGCATTCAGCAGGGGCGCCAGTGTCAAGTTGTTAAGATAATCTTCATCATCATACTTCACGCTGAAAAATACCATCGTAGATATGGGCGAAATGCCCGGAAGCTCCAGCTCCCATAGACCACGGCAACAGATCCCGGAAAACATCTCTCCAGAATGCATTTTTTTTTTAATTTTCTAAAAAAATACACTTTTTTGGAGGGATCCCTAATAACCTTGGTTTAAATTACAAGGCGCTTTTAGAAAAAAGATAAATATGTGATTTCTAAGTTTTAAACAACCTTCCCTTTTATTTTGTAGACTAATTAATCAATTAAAAATTGTTAAACACAGTTTTTTCCACTTTTAATATGGAATGACATAAGTTATACTTACTAAAGTTTTTTCTCTATTTCGGCCTTGCTGGTTCTGAAAATGCTGATGGATGAAGCGAAATTTAGAAAACAATTGTTATATTCAAAACTGTGACAAAGGTAAATGAATAAAGATATCCAAGCCAGGAGTGGCTAAAGCACAGCCGAGATGTCCGTATAATGTTCAAGGAGCTACACCAAAGAAAAGCGTTGACCAAAGATGAGATTGGAAGCAACCTTTGCATCTGAAGTTGTTGAGCACTACCTGATGCATGAAGTAGACAGCCGTGACCACCAGGACGTGCATGATGTTGTGAGAGTTGAGATACAAGTCCACCGCCCCAGGAAACCAACGCTCTGGAATGTTCATGGCACCAATCACTCCTCCGATGGCAGACACCGCGTCCTGGAAACATAGTGTTAACAAGCTTGATAGGGTTTACGATTGACAAGAGAAAGCGACTGTATCTGGGACATGTTACGAAGAATGAAAAATGCCGCTTACAATGTCTTACCATACAATGTACAGGAATACCCGGAACCCAGAACGTAGAAGGACAAAGTAGCTGAAGAACTTGAGCAAAGTTCAACATTTCAAGGGGCAATATCAAAAGCCAAAGGAACGACGATGATCTTAGTAAGAAGTGGCACATATTTGCAAAGTGCTTTATGTAGCTCAACATATTCTTAGGCAGTTCATAGACTCCATCAGAAACTGAAAAGAAGACTTTGCAGAAGAATGAAGAATGGGAAACTGACGAAAGAATTGTAAAAGCACGGTAGTAGAGGAAGAAGTGTGATGGGAACGATTGGAAGGATTGCAAAAAATAGGAATCTCACAAAGAATATGAGATTGGCAGTACACAATGACATATTGGTACCGACATTGATGTATGGAAGTGAGACGTGGACAGTTAACGAATGTGAGTTAAGTAAAGTATGTACGGTTAAATTGGCTTACCTGAGAGCAATGACTGGAAAGACACTGAATGATAGAGTCCGCAATGATTGTTTGATGAACGAGTGTGGTATAAAAGAGAATTTAGGAACGAAAGTACAAAAAAGTACAATGAGATGGTTCGGACATCTTGAAAGAATGGATGATGAACGAATAACGAAGAAAGTGTACAGAGGAACTGTCAGAGGAAAGCGTGGAAGGGGAAGACTGAGGAAGGGATGGATAGACCAAATAGGTGAGATTGTGAAAGAATGGAACCTGCAGAGTGAGAATAAGAGAAGAGTATCCATGAAGAAAGTGATGAAAGGTATGCAAGGACAGAGAAAAGTGGAGATGCATCTGCGGAGGTACCGGCCACCCCTAGTGGAGAAACGGCAGGATGCAGTACAGTACTATAGTGTCCCGCTTTCGGCAAGAGTCTGGGAGTAGAGTCCTCTGCTAGGGTACCTACGTTCTGCTAGCTGTTGTAGCTCCATCTTCTGCTATATTCTGCATTAAATTTAGATCTGATCTCCCCAGAAGCATTTCCTTGATTATTTTTATCGCACACAGCATCTGCGACGCCACTTTATTTACGAGTGGAACCATTACCATTGTCCCTAATTCTCACATTTGTACAACTGATACTGATCTTGAGGAGAGTAAGCAGTCTATCGTGAAGTGTTCAGAGTAGCGCAGAGTTGGATTGGTGTCTATAATTATTTGTGTTGGCGTTTTTTTTACCTGCAGGACGACATGTGTGAGGGCGTCTGGATGTCCTCCTCCATACTTTGTGCCCCTCAGACAAGCCAGGAGGGCGCGCATCGTGAACGGGAGAAGGAAGCAGAGCCGGCGTTCCCATGGAGACCAGGCAGTCATCGCCTGAAAATGCAGAAACAACAGCGTCATCGTGAGCATCACATCATTATTCTTGTTACATTTTAACTCCAGCGTAAGACTATTCCAGATGGACCAGCCGAACTAAAATCCTGCCCCCGAAGACCTATGCGTAACTAGAATACTATGGAACAATACAAAGGTGTGTGGAGAGGTTCACTATAGAAGGGTATGGAATATGCGAGAGGCGTCCGTTTAGACGCTATATATTTGGACCGCAATAGGGTAAAAATAGGATGCAATTATTGCAGTGGTGGGGAAAATGGTTTAAAATACAATGGTTGTGTAGATTACATTTCAAGGATCACAACCATATACCTACTTTTTAAGTAGTAAAAATAATGATATCATTGATAATTTTCAAAAATAAAATGCCGAGGATTTGAATCCCGCCAAAACGCAGCGGGGCCGGCAAGCCACGCTGTGACGTCAAAATGACGTAGATGAATCCGTCGGTCTTCGAAGGCCTAACGGTACACTCCATAGATCCGAAGATCCATCGATGACAAATCCACCTAAATAAAAAATTACCTGTTTTACTGGAAATTGAAAATGCGCGCATTTTAAAGAGCTATAACTTAAAAACTAAGTCATATATATTTTTTAAAACACAGATACATTCTTAAAAATGTAGTCTATCATTTTATGAAATAAAAAAGTGAAATTACCCTATTCGCTCCCCCAGTTCTTGTTTACCGTATACGCCAATCTTGTCAAAGATGACTTTGTCATGCAGTTGTCTTATGAATCAAATTCTACACAATCTGAGCTAAGAAAAACCGTAAAACTCGATAATGTGAGAGTTCTTTTAAATATTTATAAAATAAATTTCTTGTTTTTTTAAGACACATTGGTCCAGTACACATGCAAACATTGCTCATGTAAAATTTTCTCAATGGCGTTTACGATAAACAAGGCAGTGTACTGTGTGAGAGACCAGAGTCGATTGAAACATTGAGTCGTGAAGTCAATAAGCCAAGAGCTAAAAATCAGTACATTGTAAACCGACATTGTGCAAAATAAATAGCAGTTTGATTAAAAGAACCCAACTAAAATCATAACAATACTATTTACATTTTAGTGAATGTGCACGCCAAACTTCTCTGATACAAACATCGGTCAAGAAAAAAGAAATAGGTGGAGTAACATTTCGCACGTTTAATAATAAAGAGCAATAACTCAAAAAACAAGAATGTTGGGAAATCACGTTTAAAGTTTAGACACCCAGTACAACTTGTATGGGATGAAAAAGGCGGCCGATGTTTTATCTCGGTCATATTCGTCCAAATTGAACGGCTGTCGCATTCTACCTATTCTTCTCGCATTGTTCTTGCGTTTTATTACAAAATCTCGATTTTCCCAAATTTCGAGTTATTTCTCTTTATTATTAAGCGTGCGATTTGATGGCATCAGTGGAACAAAATCGAGACCACAAGTAGGTCAGATGTAATGTCGGGCTGTTGATAAAAGCGAGCAACCTTAATCCATTCAATAGCGGTGATAAAGAACCGCCGTAACACTTGACAGTCCTCAGAACTCGACGTGCTTTTCTAGCGAGGTGCGCAATGCGTCTCAACACTACCTAACAGCTTTTTATGATTAAAACTACCGGTATCATGAAAACTCACATCTACGGGCTTTTACCGTTTACAGTAAAGCATTCATCAAAAGTATCTACAACCTCCTACACAGTTTAAAATGTAAATAATAAAGGGACTCATGAAAGCATTTGTTTGGAGCATTTTAATATAGGTACCTGCCTGCCTGCGAGATCTGGACCATCTATAAGTACGGAAAAAACAGCCTAGAGACATTCGTGATGGGGATTTGGAGGAAGATGGTCAAGTAAACATGAGTTGAAAGGTAGTCCAACGAAAAAGCGTTGCAGGAAATAGCCGAAAGAAGAGAGAAGAGAGTCAGAAAGCTCAGAATTGTCAGAATTTAAAAAGAAAAACCAAACTAATAGGACATTCGTTTAGTAAAGCACCTTTTTTAGCAAATATGTTTGAAGAGGAGATCTTGGGAAAACGAAAGAGAAGTCACCCAAAAACTGCCCAAATAAAAATTCAGGTAGGTACTCGCTTACTTTCTTACGTAGTAGCTAAATGTCGCACTTCGGGTACCTACAGTTTAATATATATTTTTGATTCTACTAGTTTAAATAAACAACAAGATTTTTATAGATTAAAATTTCAACTCTTTATAGAAAAATGGTTCTTTGCCAGAGAGCTAAGGTTCGTTTCTCATCAATTGGTTTGCGAATAGCCCTTTTTACCTGTGAAATTAAAAAGAATATAAGAGCCACATTTTCCCTCTTAGTGGACAACTCGGTAAGTTACATTATAGGTGTAGCTTAGTTGCGCAACTTCCAGTACAGCCTAGTATAAATATACTGGTGAAAATCAAGGCTAAGCTTATAGTATATTTAACTAAATATACCTACATTATATTTTTAATATTTAGCACTAGAGTGGACGTTGAACTCGCAAAATCCATGTCATGATTTTTAATGTAATAATACCACAAGTATAACAATTCACAATTAAACTCAACCATACCGTTTCACCAAGAATTTATGAAAACGAAAACTACACCTCCACTGAAAATTTTAGTTTCTTTTTTATACTATATACTACTTTGATACTCTGAACTTTTTACTTGAGCTTTGTGAAAGGTTGGTTTTTTATTTGGGTAGTGATTAAAAATAAAGGAAAACGTATGCGTAAGCAAGGTGAAAATATGCTCAGCAAAAGAGGGTTGTAAAAGTTTTATTCCCCTAATCGGATTTAGGAATTGTAGAGCTTTTTTAAATATTTTGAAGAGGGTCTTTTGGAAAAGGCTAATAATTTTTTTATGACAAGTTAATCCTTGATCGCTACACAAGGGAGTGGAAGTCTCATCATCACGTTAATACCGAATATCGGTAATATTTGTATGAATACCTGTCAATCTAATATGGCCGCAAGTGAACAGCTGAACAGACTTCTTCTTCTCTAGTTTCAATTTCTGGGATTGTTTTGCAGCAATTTCTTTAATTCTTCTCCTCCATTCTTCCCTTCTTGAGCGGATCTTTTAAGGTCTGCATTTGATGAGCAGCGCACGTCCACCAACAGGTCCTCCAGGTATTCTTGGTGTGGGCGTTCCCTAGAGTTGGTCCCCTCGGTCATCCCCTCCATTATGGCATGCAAGAGACCTTATTGTCGTATAACATGGCCGATCCATCTTGCACGCCTTTCGGACAAGGTCCTCCTTCGATTCTTTGTAGAACCTCCTCATTTTAACTTCATACAAATATTAACGATATTCGGTAGGTAAGAATTACCGCGGTGATTTGACTTCCAGCCCTGGAAGGCCTTAGCTACGATGCCAACGAAACACAGACAATAATATAAATTCTCCCAAACGAAAAATTAGTTAATTTTTATGTTTATTTTAGCAAACGCAAGCGTTGTTCTAACTGATCTATCAACCGGAGCAATGTTATTCTTCTTACATGCCTTTAAAGCATGTTGTTTTTCACTGTTCTTATAAATTTAGCGTTATATTTCTCTCAGAACACAAGGGATATTAATGCTCCGGTCTTTAGTTTTGTTTGCTCACAAATGGCAGCAGCGTCTGGCACGCGTTTTCGCAATCCGTACAAATGCTAAATCCCCCTCGTTACAGGAGCTTAGAAGCCTCAGGCTGGGTCACAAGGAAAAACAAGAGGACAGACGTCAGCCAGACAACAAACAAACCTCATTTTTTTTTCTTTTTTTTTTAAGACATCCTGTGCGGGAGACTCCCTAAATTCTAAAGACTCTAGGGGTCTATAACACTTGTTGTAGTGCCGCAGAGGTGTACGAGCTTGGTCGTCGCTACAAAGCGCCAATACTCAAGCAAGACCCAGTTGCTGTAAGGCTGGATGGACCTTTGGTGACCGGTCATTGGTAAAGGTTTATGAATTTTTCAACCCAGCGAAGAGCACATTCGAAATATTAATGGTATTTTTTGTGCTCCGCCGGGATCCGAATCCACAACCTTCCATTTACGAGTCCAAAGTGTTGCCACTACGGACTACGGACCGGTCCAAGATGCCAACGACACGCGATGTACCTGAGCGGTTACCCATCCAAGCACTGACCACGCCCAATGTTGCTTAACTTCGGTGATCTATGTGAACCGGTGCTTTCAACATGGCTAATGTCGTTGTCATTGTTTTTTATGTCAGAAAATATTGCAAATAGGATTGCATTTTGTCGGTGTTATGGCGGAGGGTGTAGAGGCGCATGTTCGACTAAATACCGTTGGTTCGAATCTGCGTCTGACCCACTTGACCATATCTTCGACACTATTTCAACAGATGCCATTGCATGTACAAAAGCTTCCGCTTTTGCATGAAGACAACTGGCCAGGCAAAATGGGTTGATGAATTGCATTATAAATCTAATCTAAATCTAAGTTGCAAAGATATTTATCATTTGATATTCACATTGTATGCATTTTCACAAGCAGACACGTATAAGTCCGCGCTTAAACATGCCGCATGTGGACTCACAATGTAAAAACCCGAATCTCAAATGAACATACACCCTGCAACTCTTGCCGGGCAACTGTAACTGTACTGTATCTGTAACTCTGTCGCCATTCCGCTAGGGGTGGCCAGAGCCTCTGCAGAGTTGCCTCCATTTTTTCCTATCCTGACATACCTCTTTCAATTCCTTCATATCCATCACCTTTTTCATGCATTTTCTTCTTTTACGCTCACTTTGTATATCCCATTCTTTCACAATCTCCACAATCTCATCACTCCATACTTTTCTCGGTCGTCCCTTCCCTCTTTTTCCTTTCACACTTTCTTTGTATACATACTTTGTCAGTCTATCATCATTCATTCTTTCCACATGCCCAAACCATCTCATCACATTCTTTTGTACTTTAACTTTCACATCCTCTTTCAAATTACATTCTTTTTTTGTGATATTGGCAAAGTGAACCATTTTCTACAGCATGGGTGGTCAGCCGCATATCAACCTATAAGTCAAGGAAAATTTCAAATTGGATTGCTAATAATTATTATTAAAACACGGCAATTGACGTAGTGTGTATATGAAGTAGACGTGGTAAGTAATTAAGTTCCTGGAAAGTCTCCGGGATTTAATTTGTTGAGATGTCACACTTTTTGTCTATGGACGATGGGACTGTATCAAAACGGTACTTACTTATTGTAGTTCGATAGTACATATCGACGGTCAAAAGGAAGTAATAAGCGACGTTTTGGTCAAAAAATGATTGATTGGAGGTTGGTGCAACAGGATCTTAGTCAGCTTTTACCAAAATAAATACTTACTTACTTAGTCACCCACTTCTTGTCCACTGCTGGACATGGGCCTCCCCCATATCTCTCCAGGCGTCTCTGTCCTGGGCTCTCTGCATCCAGTCACCAGCAACTCTTTTAATATCATCTGACCATCTTGTAAGAAACCTTCCTCTAGTTCTTTTGTCTTCACGAGGCCTCCATTCTACCACTCTTTTCTTCCATCTTTGGTCGCTCAATATGGCTACATGCTCTGCCCGCGACCACTTCTGCTTTGCCACTCTTTTGACTATGTCAGTGACTCCCGATCTTCTACGTATTTACCAAAACTCTACGTATCTACCAAAATAAATAAGAGGACGAAAATATTGATTCTTTTTTGTGTAGTGAGTACCTTTTGACTCTAATATTTCGGTCTTTAATGGAAGAGGAATGAGAAGATGTTGGCTCACCTTGTAGAGCCCCCAGATGCTGAGGATGCAGTAGGCAGCGATGATGAACCAGCGGGGAAGCCAGGGAAGGCAAAACACGGTCGCCGTCACCATTGGCATGGCACCTGCAGCAAAGGAGGAAATTTCATATTACATTGATGACTATTTTCAATTCAGTTGAGGGTCCGTACCAACACGGACCAGGGCTGGAAGTCATCAGAATATCGGTATTATTTGTATGAAGACTAATCAACTGTTCACTTGCGGCCATCTTGGATTGACAGGTGTTCATACAAATATTACCGATGTTCGGTATGTAAGAATTACCGTGGTGATGAGAATTCCAGTCTGAGGTGCATATGCCAAGACCCAAACATAGTGTCGGTAATGAAATCAAGGAGACTTCAGTGGGCTGGACATGTGGTACGTCCAGAGGTCTCCCAGATAATCAGAAATGTCTTGGATGGTGCCCCCTCCAGTGTTAGACCACTCGGACGTCTAATCTAATCTAATCTAAGTTGCAAAATATAAGTAACATTAAAGATTCACATTATATGCATTTTCACAAAACAGGCATTAAACGCGCTTTAACAAAGCCGGATGTAGTTTGTGATGATCCAAGCTTTTCATCAAATATAAAATAAAATAATTGAAGTTCCTATGTATGTGGGCGTATCACATTTGCGTAGGAAGAGTTTTTCTTGTCCATACGTATTTTTTCCTATGGCCTGATTGCACCTCCTGGTGGGGGAATGCAGGTCAAAAAGGGGAGAAAGGAATGGGATTGGGGTCGAGACAGTCAATTGGGGAGGACGGGCCATATGTATCTTAAATCTGAGCTTAACAAATTCGAAACAAAATATTTAAATTAAAATCGGGTTTTAATTCGAATTTTTTTTTAAATAGACTAAAAGATTTTCTCTTAATAAAGACGCCGCGAATCGTTCGTTCGGAATTTAAAGGAGAATAAGTATTTACGTGGTTTTAATAATAATAAAATATCTGCCGACATAATATTCCGGGAGTGTATTTTCATGTGTCTGTCTAAAACTAAAAGTATGCTAAATAAGTAATTCCGTAAATCGCAGTGATTCTCAAACTTTCGAACGTAAAAATAACTTTTCGATTGAATTTTGGATTAAATAAAATTAAACCAGTGGTTGCTGAACAGGAAGGCGCATTTAATTATTTAATAATAAAATTCATTTATTCGCGTAAACACATAGTTTGAGAGTTTGATGAGAGATTTCAAATTATTTTCTAACACACTAAACTAATCTGATTAACTTGCGTTCTAAAATGTATTCAATCTTCACATTTTGAAAATGATTTGTTGCCTATGTTTCAGTCCGAGGGGCTGCTGTTGCCGAATACCCCGATCTTAAAAATTATTACGTTTTGTATTATAAATAAGATGTTTGTCTTCCAGGTCAAAAGGGGTGAATTCAACATAGCTTTCAATCAAGGGGCACAAATGTTCTGAAATGCTTATAAATTGTTGTCTTTTTCCACAGCCTTGCAGTTACTAACAAACACACCTTCTCTCTCACAAAAACCTGTGTCAGAAAGAATTGAACGCTGTTTGCTTAATATCTGAAATACCTGAACCTAACGGTTCTTTGCTGCTATGAAGGAGTTCGCATTGTGTTGGAGGTGAAAGCTTTCGGCTTCCAAAACTTTCCATCAAAACTATAAATCCAATGTTGACTGACAAGGAGCCATGCTCCGGAGCACGTCCTATGTTTCCTTTGGTTCATAGCTTGACCTCTCCTTCGGCCATGGTTATCTGCGTCCTCAACATCATCACTGAACGAGGGACGAGGTTACTACCAGACTTATATCATGACTTGGATATAGCTTCCATTGTTCCTCTGTTATGGGCTGGAGTCAACTGACGTCATTCCAACATCACAACACCTAGTTCCTGCTGGATTCTGACACCAAAAATACAATGCGAGCCTCGACATGGCGATCGAGTTTTAAAAAGTCTCCATTCATTGTTTTTTGGCGTTCGGTTATTTCATGACGCGGAGTAAGGTTAGGGCCAGTCCCTTCTAAAATATCCTTCCCGTGGTCTGAAAGGACCAGGCCGTGGGGCCAACCTGTTAAATTCTTGGAGGAAAGAGGAAGATGAGCTTTCTTCGATTTTGGGTCTCTCTTGCTTACGAGCAAATGAGGAATCCCATTTACAAGGAAGCTGGGGTGAAGGGAGTCATCTTCTACTGGGCCGGTTTGTCGTACCAGTTATTAAAATCAATCCCTTCCTAAAACACACTAATGAAATTTCTTCCACAGCAAAGAGAATCTACATAAGGTAAGTGATCTTGGAGCGAGAAATGTTTACAACCGCTGGTTGGACCTACGGCGCAGGGAGAGAGAAAGAAGAAGAAAAGATCAAACCATATTCTCTTTAATTTTGCTAAAACAATACTAACCAAATAACTATTATTCAATTGATGTTTGATTATCTCCTGTTTAATTGAGCTGTTATTATTGTACTTGTCTTTGAAATAAATTCATCTGCATTAACTGGCGTCAAAATTAAATAAACGAATCTCGCGGTAGTTTTGTCAGAAATAAAATCAAACGCGCTACTACGTGAAAGTAAAATCGTGTATAATTCGGCATCGTAACCTTTGGGTTAGTTAATTAAATTCATGAAAATATTATTAAGCTAGGCACATCTGTATTTCATCCTCACCATCATGAAAGAATTTGGGTCCACTACGAAGGTAGGTCTGAGACAGTAAAACAAAAAATGACACAACGTTCTGTTTCTACCTATCGCACATCGAGGGGTCATAACCGTAAAATAGACGATCACACAAATGCATCAAGATTATTGGCCATGATCTTACAATTTTCACCTAAGGGTGAATTGACTGGTTTCACTCCAGTTGAACCGTGAAGAAGGATAGTTCCTTTTTCGAAGGGAGTTTTTCCATAGGTCGGTTTCATTTAAGCTGAGCCGTGTCCATGGATCCCTTTTATTTTCCACTGGTTTATTTCGAGGAGGCAGAATCTTTTCAAGTTTTACAATATAAAACCCCGAATCTCAAATGAACATACACCCTGCAATTCCTGCTGACCTTCCCTGAAACAAGGGTGACATTGGCAAAGTGAACCATTTTCTACAGCATGGGTGGTCAGCCGCATACCAACCTATAAGTCAAGGAACATACACAATAAATTACATTTCTAAAATCAACAAATAATAATATGTATGGACATCAAAAACTAAACAGAAAACAATTTTTAATTTAAAAAACCCTAGCCGCTAACATCACAGATTAACCGCCATTTCTTTCTGTCCTCACACACTTCTTTCATTTCCTCCAGAGTCATAACCTTCTTCATACAGGCTCTCCTTTTATTATGACTCTGGATATTCCATTCATTCGCAATTTCGGAAATTTGGTCCATCCATACCTTTCTCGGTCTTCCTCTACCACGACATCCATCTATTCTTGCAACATATACTTTCTTCATCAGTCTTTCATCATTAGTTCTCCCCATATGCCCAAACCATCTTAACAAACTTCTTTTAATCTTTACTTTCACACTTTCTCTTGCACCACATTCTTCTCTTACAAAATAATTTCTCACCCTATCACTCCGTTTTTTCCCAATCATACTTCTTAGAAAGTCCATTTCAACAGTATGGACCTTACTAATTTCACTTTCAGGATGGGAAATGTGAAAGGAAATTTTTACAATGTCTATGGGTGGTCACTGGTCAGCTTCGGAATCCTGAACTTTTAATCTTATCGTGAATTGTTGTGTGCCAAGAACTTAGCCACTCAATAAAAAATATGAAATTATTCTTTCTCAAATGATTCTTTTTGTTTGCAAAGATTCCGTCATTCATTAACTTTAAATACTTATTATAAATTTTCCAAAGCATTTACCTTAATATGTACATACATTAAAATACAACATGTTTTTGTATATTCTTCCCCCGGAAGGCTTTAATGACTCTCCGAGCTCTAATAGCCCCCCCCCCCCCCCCTTCTCTCTTACCATGCAATCAGCCCTCTAGTTGCGCCACTGGTAAGCAGAGTCGTTAACAACTCCAAGTACAGAACTATACACCGAATCTCAAAAATATCGTTTTTACCAAAAAATGTATGTGAACAGTCACTATGGGCGCTATTTTACCCTCCAATGAGATTTTTGGTGAAGATGTGAATGTGAAAGGAGAATATGACAAGGGTAATGTTTTGAAAATATAGAAAGAAGAAGTAAGAAAGGAATTAAACAATGGGAAAGCTGCAAGTGTGGATGGTGTGAGACCTGAGATGTTGAAAATGTGAGGAGAATGTGTGATTGAATGGATGAAAGAGCTTTGCGAATTGTGTGTTAGTGTCAAGGAGGTTCCATCGGACTGGAGAGAGGCGGTCATTGTGCCAATTTACAAGGTAAAGGCGACTACCGTAACATCAGACCGATTAGCCTTTTTAGTGTGCTAGGTAAAGTGCTATGCAAGATTTTTATCCATATAGGGTAAGATTATCCACACAGGAGAAGGTATATATACAACGATGAATTCTCCAAATGAGATTGAAGAAGTAGTGTAAAGAATTTTTAAGCAAGATGGAACAAGTCAGGAACTTCGTAACTAAGCAAAGTTAAATTATTACAATCTGGTTTAATGCCAGAAAGAGGTTGCGTAGATCAGATATTCGCGCTTCAACAGATAATCAAAAAACAGCTGGCCGTGAATAAAAAGGTCTACGCGGCTTTCGTGGATCTTGAGAACGCCTTTGACTCGGTGGATAGAAGTATGATGTGGTGTGTGCTTGAGATGTATGGTGTGAACAAAGCACTTTTGAATGTGATACGCGTCATCTATCAAAATAGCAGGGCGTGTGTCAGGGTGGATTTTTGTAAACCACTTTGGTTAACTTTTTTTTTCATGTTGGATACTTGGGGTGCAGTAGATTATTTTTTTTAATTTTAATTAAAAAAAAATTAAAAAAAAATAGATTTGTGAAGAGGAATGCAATTCACCAACCTATTCTGCCTGGCCAGAAACAGGTATTAATATCATCATTTAATAATTCATTAGTGTATATTATTAATTAATTATTAAATAATAATTACCCAATAACA
The DNA here is from genome assembly GCA_951799405.1 of Agapetus fuscipes. Lineage (NCBI taxonomy): Eukaryota > Metazoa > Arthropoda > Insecta > Trichoptera > Glossosomatidae > Agapetus > Agapetus fuscipes. Next base: position 9,851,691 of record OX637363.1, read on the forward strand.
TCTGTTGAACCAGGGTCAAAGTTAAAGTCAAGTGACCCAAGCGGGGATCGAACCAACGTTGTTCCATTCGAAACACACTAGAAAGATCAGCCCTCTTGGTCCCCGCGGCTATTACCCCGACATTTAATAATAATATCTGAAAAATTTGCAAGCTCATAATATTATAACATAAGGACGAGGGAATGACAATGCTTTTTGACTATGCTCTTTTTATAGAAGAAGTTAGTTTATATGGCAGTATAATATATCGTCGGTGGCAAAAATTACAATATGGAAGTACGCCATTGAAGAACTTATGTAATTCGTAATTGAAAAATAATTATGAAAAAATATTGTTCACTTGTAGTATTTTGTTTTTTGTGAAATATGTATAGTCTATGCACAGCCAACATACGGTAGATCAAAAAGGTTTTTTTTTTTTTGCTGGAGAGGTGTTATGCGGGATCTGGTGCCGTGGTCTATGGGATCTGGAGCTTCCGGACGTTTCGCTCATGCCTACGATGGGCTTCTTCAGCGTGAAGTGTGATGATGAAGATGATCTTCATGAAACTCAGGGTTTAAATGTGGAGTAAGTGTTCACATTTAAACCCTGAGTGTATACACACTTTCATCAAGATCATCTTCATCACCACACTTCACGCTGAAGAAGCCCATAGTAGACATGGACGAAACATCCAGAAGCTCCAGCTCCCACAGACCACGGCAACAGATCCCGCAAAACATTTCTCCAGCATCATCAGCCGGCCGTGTAAGCCTAAAACTCTTGTTTTTTTTAAATAAATAAAAAGTGATTTCTTAAAAAAGGATAGTTCATCATTAAACATGATATTTAAATATTAAAGACATTCTTTCTCAATAAGTATACAAAATATATATTTTTTTAATTTTACGAGATCTATCTTATTTTTTATTCAGTCACATACGCTCTTTTTCAATTCTTGCCACCATTCCCTGAAACAATGTATGACAACATTAGTCATTTTCTTATGTTTAAATGTTCAACCTATTCTGTTCTTGTCTATTTCCAGTAATATAATTATTTTTAACCTAATTTTCCAAAAATACATTGAATTTAATTATACTCCAGCGACCAGAACTGGAAAAGGAAATAAAGCTATATTGCAAACAAAGTCCTAAGTATAAAATGAATACGTTGAAACTTGACGGAAGATAGCGATACCCAAAAAATATATGAAAACATAAACGCTTACTAGGGGCAATCTTTTACTTACCATACAATTTTTGGAAACGATATTGTTTAATGTTTACTTCGGATAATGTTTGTTTCTAAAAGTCTACTCGCCTTGGGGCTAAGTAGAAAACTTTATCAATTTAAACCTACCCTATAATATAATATCCATGAGTCCTTTACTACATAATTGCCACATACTACGTATTTGTCGGAAAGCGCCATTAAAACTTATAAGTTGCACTAAAACCGAGTAGAAATTAACCTTGAAATAAAGTACGGTCGATAGCTCAGTTGGTAGAACGGTCGACTTCAAAACTAGTACAAGATGATTCGATCTCCACAGAAGTTGGCAGACGTGAGTTTTTGAACTGTAGAAAGCGCCAAGTCTCAAGCAAGACCCAGTTGCTGTAAGCTTGGATGGACCTTTTGATGACCCGGTCTTGGGTAAAGGTTTATGAATTTTTCAACCCAGCGACGAGCAAATTTGAAAATATAAATGGGATTTTTTTTGTGCTCCGCCGGGATTCGAACCCACAACCTTTCATTTAGTGTAGAAGTGTAACCACTGGACTACGGACCGGTCATCATCATAATTCACATCCTTATAGTGATGCTTATTTTTATAGCTGGGCAAGGATCGACACAGCTTCACAAGTTCAAAAGTTATTGATTTATTTCAAGGTTTTTATAAATTAAATTTAACTGGGTCTCATATCTGCAAATTTTCGTTTTCCCTTCGTACACAAACAAGCACTTTACCTGTGTAAATAAATCAGCTCTGAAAATTGCTTCTGTCACTGCGTGTCTCCTGCATACATTAGTCCGGCCTAGCCCAACCCCGTACGGAGGGGAGGGTGGTAAAAGTTGTTTGCTCCAAGGTCGCTAGGGGAAGGTTTAGGTACACCTTTCTGCAGTACCTACCTCTAATATAAAACAACCATTAAGTTACACAAAACAATATAAAAACCTCTAGTGAGCGTTTTAGCGTCCAAATACATTTTGATTTAGTTAAAACGCTAATCTTTATTTCTGGGGTAGGTACAGACTCGTTCAACTGAGTAGAATTTTGCATGTCAGATATTTTCAATGCATTCGTTTCTACATTATTTTGCAAAAAGTGTTTTTTTTTTGGGTCAATGTGAGTTTTTTCTATTGTAATAGTATGTAATGACCTTAGTAGACGCAACTAAGCTACACATATAGTGTAACTTTTTGCTGCGTTATCCCCGAAGGCGTTGCATGTGGCGAGTTGCACCTATTTATTTTTACAGGTAAGGTGACCGTCCTTATGTCAACCACTTCAGTTGAAGTGGGGGTTTTCCAGGTTCCTAGAGGGCTGGTACTCATTTCTCGTGAAGGCTGAATAAACCTTGCCGGTATTTTATTTTGGGGTTTGAAAAACACCGAAACGGGAAATCATTTCGGACACCCTTGGTGGGATTCGAACCCGAGCTCAAGGCATGGAATGCAAGCGCTCTACCAACTGAGCTATATGGTTTTCCTCGACCATTCCTCGATTTATAGGTTGGTATGAGTAAACCAAGCTACCTAAACTAAACTAAAACAATTAAGCTGCTCATATAGTACAACTTCGTAACAAGTTGCCCCCGAAGGAGTCACATGTGGCGTGTAGAACCTATTTATTTTTAAAGGCAAGAGGTATGGCCTAACGTCAACTACTTCAGTTGAAGTCGTGCTTTCTGAGCTCCCGAGTGAATGGTTTTTATTTAATGTGAAAGCTGACCTTCCCGGTATTGTTTTGTTACCGTTTAAATAATCGGGAAAAACAATTTGACACCCTTGGTGGGGATTGAACATCTGGGTAGAAAGCAAGCGTTCTACCAACTGAGCTATCAACTGGACTAAAGCTTCAGGAATAAAGCTGAAGTTCTTCCATTTTAAAATTTGTTGGTTTTAATATTTGATAGACTGAATTTGGATTTTTGCGTGATGAGTGGGGTAGCGTATTTCTAATTCTCAAAGGATTGATTTCTTAGCCCATTCAGTTTCATATAATCGATGCTAGGACCTATCATGACGATCCTTTTGAAAGTACAAACAGTAATCGTAAAATACGAGGCGCGAAAATCTAATTTTCTCCAACTTGTCGCCAGTATAACCATTTTCCCAGAAATAAGAGCCTGTTCGTTTGTTTGTCTCAACTTTTGTTTTCCGAGTCTGCCATCTTGAAAGGTCGCAGTGTTTGGTTACCAAATAAAAGGTCTACTTAAGTCTCAGAATTGGGTTTTGGCGCTCTTAACTTAATGCAAGGACTATAAAAACCATTGACATTTGATATCTGTGGACAAGAAATTACTTTAATATCTGTTTCAACCTACTTACGAAAATTTCTTTAGTAAGAAAGAGAACAAAGAACTTCCAAGAGGTAAGGGACGACCGAGAAAAGTATGGAGCGATCAGATTGAGGAGATTGTGAAAGAATGGGATATACAATGTGAGCGTTCCCCACTTCAACTGAAAGTGGTTGGTGTGAGGCCGACCCCCTTACCCCTGAATATAAATAGGTCCCGAATCGCCACATGCGACCCCTTCGGAGATAACGCAGGGAAGAAGTTACTCGATATGTGTAGCTTAGTTGCGTTGCGTAGCTTAAAAGAAGAAAATGCATGAAAAAGGTGATGGATATGAATGAATTGAAAGAGGTATATCAGGATAGGAAAAAATGGAGGCAGCTCTGCAGAGGCTCTAGCCACCCCTAGCGGAATGGCGACAGAGTTACAGTTACAGTTTGTTTCTCCAGAACCAATTGTTTTAAACATTGTTCCAGACTCATTCTAACCCTACATGAATTTACGTATCATATTTCACAACATGGGTTACACTACTGGATGGAATAATTCAATTTTGGTTACGTAAATTGATAATAGTAATGCATATTAGTGGATATTGAGTTACTAAGTAATTGCGTTATGGCATCATGGTAGTGTATTAATAGAATTGTTAAACAGTTCCGTTAATTTCAATGTTCAATAAATAGTTTAATCTATATTGTATATATTAAAAAATATATCTTTAATTTTAGGTTTTCACGGATATTATACATGTTAATAAGTTTTCGGGTCATCCGTTGACAATTATCACTTTTTAGCCGACGTTTCGGATCGGTATCACGATCCCTCATCAGGGCGGTCCTCCTGTGTTATTCCGAATCGTGATACCGATCCGAAACGTCAGCTAAAAAGTAATGATAGTTAACGGATTACCCGAAAACTTATAAAAAAATAAATGTATCCATAACCAACGTTTCTATATAATGCAAATCAATATTCCTTGACTTATACGTTGGTATGAGGCTGACCACCCATACTGTAAAAAATGATTCACTTTGCCAATGTCACCCCAGTCAGTGTCAGGGAAGGTCGGCAAAAGTTGTGGGGGTTATGTTCATTTGAGGTTTGGATTTTATTTGTAAGTAGGTACACATTCAGCATTTTTTGTAAGCGCGAACTACACGTGTTGGTTTGTGGGCATACATCTGAGAGCTTTAAATGAATATGTCCTTGCAAATTGGATAATAGATTATTATAGAACAAGCAAACACGTGTAAGTATGTATGTGTATCTTATTTTTAAAATCAAATGAACATAACAATCAAATGAACATGAATAATCAATCTAAAAGTTATTTTTGATGGTTGACAAAATTGCTGCGTTGAATAAATAGATCGTTGAATAAATCGCACAAATCATAACAATATGTTTTTTATCTAGACATCAGGCGCTTCCTTACCTCACTCAAATTTATTCGGCACTCATACAAGTGTCAACAAAGTACTCCAGGTTCTCTGAGATTTGAGGAGAAAATCTTTGATAAACTTGTTAAAAGCAAAGTAGTTGCGTCAAATATAAAACTTCACGCTTAAAATCAAACAAAGAGTGAAACAAAAACAAAAGATGGCGGACCACTGTATAGAAAAAGACCATTCCTTCGATACAACAGGAGTAAAGGTCCTCCACTCAGGGTGCAAAGGCAGACAAGTTGTTATTGCCCTTGAAACCCTCAAAATCCAATACAATTGAAATAATATTATTAATCAAGCAAATACCTAGTCCTTCACAGTTCACCCCTACTAACAGTACCTGCCCGAAAAACCCCACCCACTTTCTCTTTCCTACCTTGAATTTTAACCCTTTTGTTTTTAACCTCAGTTAGCCTCTGAAGATGGACGAATAAAGTTCGATAGCGTTTAGGCATTGTAAGCTCAAAAAATGTGAAAATAAAACTTTTTAAATTTTTTTTAAATTAAAATTAAAAACAAAAGATTTAAAATGAAGAAGTGCCCACCTTCCCCGACATATATGTGTATCCAAGGGATCCTTAAACAGGGAGACTCTATACGGCTAGAATAGGACCTCTTTGTCCGTATTTTTTCGATTCTTTGATTCAATTGAAAACCGCCCTCTGGGGTCTACATTTGCGAGAAGAAAACGTTGAAGGGATGAAAGGGGAAAGAAGAAGGAAGAGGCGCGGATAGGTCCCCAAACGCGTCGCGAGGAAACGCTTTATACGCAGTAGGTGCCTACTTTAAAAAACACGGAGATATCGGCAGAGAAAGAAAAATAATTTTAATGAAATAAGATAAAAGTAAAGTACAAAGCCGGTATTTTTATTAATGAAATTCTGTAAAATTGTTATAAATATTTGTCTTTTTTTCGGATGAAAAATGTTGGATGTTCTTGGATTATAATTTGGCATGAGGTTGACCCCCTCACAGTAAAAATTAATTCCCTGATGCAGGAAAATGTGACAAGAGTAACAGAGTCTACGTAAATGTGAGGTTTGGCTTCTATTTTGTAAGTACACATGTGGCATGTGGAAGCGGGAACTTACATAAAATACACACATTGCTTGCTTGTGTGCGTGCATCGAATGTTTTCAATGTTAATAGATCGTTACAACTTAGATTATTGATTGCGGTAATAACAAAATTTTTTTTTTTAAGTTTTCTATTTGGAAAACCTAAAGAAAAGAACAGTTGTTTTTCTTAGAATAAAACATAGAGAATAAAATAATGGTAAAGTCATAAAAAGGATGTTTTATAAGGGTTCAGATAGCTGGAGGTAAAATACGAAACATATTGTAACATTCGTAAAATAAAGTGCTTGATGTTTCTAGGGTTATCTGAACATGGGAAATACTCGTAGTTTCAAACACAGATCTTTAATTAAGTGTAAGTTCGCACTTACACATACTGCATTACCGGTCGCACTTCGGACTCTGAATGGGAAGGTTGTGGGTGCGATTCCCGGCAGAGCACAAAAAATATCCCATTTACATTTTCAAATTTGCTCTTCGCTGGGTTGAAAAATTCATACAACCTTTACCAATGACCGGTCACCAAAGGTCTATCCAGCCTTACAGAAACAGGGTCTTGCTTGAGAATTGGCGCTTTGTAGCGACGACGATCAAGATCGTAAAAAGGTCGATAGCTCAGTTGGCTTGCATTCCATGCCGAGAGCAAGGGTTCGATCTCAAAGGTTTACTCAGCCTTCACAAGAAATGAAAACCAGCCCCCCCGGGAGCTGGGAAACCCCCGCTTCAACTGAAAGTGGTTGGTGTGAGGCCGGCCCCCTTACCTGTAAAAAAAATAGGTCCCGAAGCGCGACATGCGAACCCTTCGGGGAAACGCAGGCAAGAACTTACACTATATGTGTAGATTAGTTGCGTTTTTTTTTGCATGTGTACCTACTCAGAAAATAAAAACAAATCGTACATAAACATAAGCCTTGTATACTTTTAACGAAGTAGTTTATTTGTATTTAAGACGGAATGTATGAAATAAAACAAAATATTAAATTATAATATTAAACGCTGGCATTCTTGAAAGTATTTTTCATCAATGTAATAAAACTAATTGTTTGGTTTTTAGTTGGCTTTTAACATGTTAACACTGTAATTTAAGAAAACATGTTGTATGAAGGAAAAATACACTAATTTTTGTTTTACAATCAAGTAATAATTTTATTACACGAGTTATTGTTTTGAAAATGTGTTTTTGGATTTATTATTTTGTTTGAATTCAGGTTAATTTTGATTTGGACACAATTCAAAACATCAAAAAGTTTTTGGAAATTAAATAAATTTACCTTCCTTTTATATTCCTTGATTTATACGTTGGTATGAGGCTGACCACCCATTCTGTAAAAAATGGTTCACTTTGCCAATGTCACCTCTGTTTCAGGGAAGGTCGGCGAGAGTTGCAGGGATTATGCTCATCTGAGATTGGGTTTTTATATTGTAGGTCCACATGCAGCATGTGTAAGCGCGAAATTGTACATGTCTGCTTGTGGGAATGCGTTTAATATGAATCTTAAATAATATAATATATAAATATATCTTTGCAGCTTTGCAGAGGTCGCACTTCGGACTCTGAATGGGAAGGTTGTGGGTGCGATTCCCGGCAGAGCACAAAAAATATCCCATTTACATTTTCAAATTTGCTCTTCGCTGGGTTGAAAAATTCATACAACCTTTACCAATGACCGGTCACCAAAGGTCTATCCAGCCTTACAGAAACAGGGTCTTGCTTGAGAATTGGCGCTTTGTAGCGACGACGATCAAGATCGTAAAAAGGTCGATAGCTCAGTTGGCTTGCATTCCATGCCGAGAGCAAGGGTTCTATCTCAAGGTTTTACTCAGCCTTCACAAGAAATGAGAACCAGCCCCCCCCAGGAGCTGGGAAACCCCCACTTCAACTGAAAGTGGTTGGTGTGAGGCTGGCCCCCTTATCCATAAAAATGAATAGGTCCCGAATCGCCACATGCGACCGCTTCGGGGGTAACGCAGGCAAGAATGTGCACTATTTGTGTAGCTTAGTTGCGTTGCGTCTTAACCTATTTTTTTTTACAACAATGTGTTTATTTTGTTGTTGCTTTCCTATGTTGACATTGTGAAAGCTCGCTCAGTAAACTGTGTTATCGTGTCAATGTCAAGCTGGAGGAAGCTGGCGTAATGGTGGCGTGACCAGGTTAGCGCATTTCACTTTATTATTCAAAGCTTCACTGAGCTGACTGCCCACTTTGTCTGTGAAAACTTTCAGAAATTGATTATTGTTATTATTGCAAGAAAAACGAATCTATAATTTTTTTTTTTTTAATCAAAGTTTTATTTTCACGTATCATGACTTATGAGTTAACACTTGAGGCTTTGAAAGCGCTTGTCAATGCCTTTGTTGTGTCCAAGGTGGACTACTGCAATCCCATCTATGCTGCACAACCACTATATCAGCTGAAGAGACTGCAGTCAATACTGAATGCCGGTGCACGCCTGATATTCGGGCAAAACAGGTACTGCCACACAGGCCCGGATTAAGGGCGGTTCGAGCTGTACAACCGAACCAGGGCCCCCACACTCAGGGGGCCCTCACAGGGCCAACAAAACTATTATATTTATATCAGTGCCCAGGTCTTTCCGGGCATTTGTGACCAAAGGAGTCCCCGATGACAGACTTAATAGTTTACAAGCATTACAACAAAATATCTTTGGGGTGTAAGTCTTATGAGGCATACACTACCAAGGGGCCTCCCAAAAGCTAAAAAATATCGTATCGAAAAAACTTTCTTTTTTTAGGAAAATATATGCATCTTTAAGGTTATGGAAAAGTAGGAGGGAAGGGGGGGGGATTTTCATGGAATGGGGGGGGCATATCGGGGGCTTCAAGCTTTACCCCGCACTAGGGCCCCCAGAGGGGTTAATCCAGGCCTACTGCCACATCACGCCACTTCTACAAGGACTCCACTGGCTGAAAGTTCTTCAGAGAATTAACTTTAAACTGAACCTCATGGTGTTCAACGCTCTACAAGGAATGGCTCCGGAGTACTTGCAAGAACTAGTGCAACCAAAGGTTATACAGGAGAGAGGACTGACGCTGCGCTCGGCAGAGAGGGGCTCCAAAACGTTGGTGAACGAGCCAACCAGGAAACTAACCACAGTGTTTGGCAATCGTGCGTCTGCTATTGCGGGTCCCTCTTCGTGGAACCAGCTGCCACCGGAAGTTCGAGCATCAAAATCCAGGGAAAACCTCTAAGCATCCCTCAAGACACCCTACTTCGCCGCGATAACACAGAAAGCGCCCTTGAAGTGACAATCTTCACGAAACGGCGCTATATCAAGTCATCATCATCATCATCAAGGCCTAAGCGCTATCGGACTTCATGCATCCATCTTCATTATTGTTTCTATGATTGTTTTTAGGCTTTTCAAGGATGGATTCAGATGCTTGATTTTTTGGTTCCGGGTTTTGACCGTGGTCCATAGATTTTGCTTCTTTTTCTTCTTTCTTGATACTTCTTGAAGACTTTCAGCTGACGTTTCGTCTCCTCCGTGGGTGACTTATTCGGAGCTCTGCTCACTTCTGAGCTAAACTATGGACCACGGTCAAAACCCGGAACCAAAAAATCAAGCAAAACTATTCTATTTACTAAACGATATGATTATTTTTTTAATGATAGAAGAAAGCTGATTTCAACGAGTAAAGTACTTTATTATTTAAGAAAAAAACATCATGAGGGGAAGGGAAGGTCGGCAAAAGTAGCAGGGTTTATGTTCATTTGACGTTTGCTTTTGATTTGTAAGTACACATTCAAAATTGTAAGCGCGAACTTACACGTGTCTGTTTGTCGGCATGCATTTGATATGAGTTTTGAATGTTAATGTATCTTTGCAACTTAGATCATAGATAAGTCTGTTTTATAAACATTTCTTAGCTTGATGCTTTGTATTCAATAATAAGTAGGTAAGTAAAATAAAGCTTCTAGGAATATTTTTAATGCCGGTTCTATGACTGCAATATGAACTAAATATAGTAAATTATCATAAAAATATTAAAGAAATCATATCGAAGGGTTAAAATATGAAGAAAAAACTTTTATCTAAAAAATATATTTATTTAGGTAACAACAATACCTAAAATACCTATGGCTACATATTATGGCTATCAAAATATGTACTTAATAGCCTTTTTAAAAACAATGTCATGATTTGAATTTCGAACAAAAGATTGGCAGTAAAAGAAATTTCGTAGCCGGCTTATTATTTTGAATTTGGAATACCTAACTTATCAGGCTACGAATAAATGGCATTTGAACATGAATTGCCATCGACAAAAACGTGTCTAGGTTGCTACGGAATAGGGATCACATATTTTCTAGTGGTTGCTAAGGAAAATAGTCTTATCCAAGCGTGATGTTTGCCGGCTGAGAAAAAAGTTCCAAATTCAAAATCTTGAATTTAAATTTTTCAACTTTTTTGATTATTGAATATTTCTTGATTTTGTTAATGCCGTTTTCCTAAAAATAAACGGCGGAAACGGAAATTGAAAATAAACAAGGTTTCGCCTGTACAAGGTTAAACCATTTAGCAATCAACCTATATCGAGGCAGGCCGACTTGGAAACTCAATTTGCCATCATGGCAAACCCAACCATCGTGGCAAACCCAACCACCACGTTCAACCCAACTATAATCTATAAAGTTGTTTTAAGAAATCCTGTGCGGGAGACTCCCTAGACGTCAGAGACTCTAGGGGTCTATGACACTTGTTGTAGTGCCGCAAAGGTGTTTACGAGCTTGGTCGTCGCTACAAAGCGCCAATACTCAAGCAAGACCTACTGCTGTAAGACTGGATGGGCCTTTTGATGACCGGTGTTTGGTAAAGGTTTTATGAATTTTCCAACCCAGCGAAGAGCATATTTGAAAATATAAAATGTTTTTTTTGTGCTCTGCCGGGATTCAAACCCACAACCTTCCATTTACTAGTGCGAAGTGCTGCCACTGGACTACGGACCGGTCAAGGCTCAAATTAAATGCATGCATATTATGTAGACAGCCATATGTAGGTTCGCGCTTACACATTCTGCATGTGTGCATACTAATAAAAAAACTCACATGAACATAAACTTTGCAACTCCTGCCGCCTTTCCCTGAAACCGAGAAGGCATTGGCAAAAGTGAACTAATTTTTACAGCAGGAGTGGTCAGCCTCATACCAATCTATCAGTCCAGGAGCAGTAACAATTTCATAATTTTGTTTGAGCTCTCTAAATTATTATTCTTCTCTTTTGAACAAAACCATCAAAGATCTATCAAGCTTTACAGCAACTGGGCCTTGTTTAAGAATTAGTGCTTTCTATTGCGACGACCAAGCTTGCAGAGGGCTCTTGAAGTGTGGTTCACACAAAAAAACATCCTAATTTTTATTCCTCAAAATCCTTGACTTATAGGTTGGTATGCGGCTGACCACCCATGCTGTAAAAATGGTTCACTTTGCCAATGTCACCCCTGTTTCAGGAAAGGACGGCAAGAGTTGCAGGGTGTATGCCCATTTGAGATTTGGTTTTTATGTTGTAGGTTCACATGCGGCATGTGCAGGCGCGAACTTGTACGTGTCTGCTTGTGAGGATGCATATAATGTGAATCTCCAATGTAACATATCTTTGCAATTTAGATTATATTAGATTAGAAAATATGGAAGAATGTTCATTTTAAATCTACTTTATTTTTTTATCTGAAAAGTGAAAGGTTTTGGATGAAAAAGTCGTGTGTATTTTTTTGTCAAAAGGCGCTGGAGCGAGTTTTCGTTTCTAATGAAAGGCAGAAAATATGGCGGGAAAATATTGTAAATGGCGCGAAAGCCAGACGACAAAAAAACACGACATCTGTAAAAATGAATTCCCACAGTGTTTCACAAAAATCTTTTGAAAATATAAAACGATACATATTCAAGTTACTCATCTAAGTTGCAAGGATATATTTATAGGTACATAAGGAATCCTTGAAAATAATAATTGTACATAGCTCTACAGTCTACAGCAGTGATTCCCAAACTATGGTACGCGTACCACCAGTGGTACCTACGCGACGCTTCTTTAGGTGGTACGCAAAAGACATGGCCGTAGGACATTCATAGTTAATAATAAGATAGATAGGATAGATTAGATAGACGTTATCAACACGAACTACCGCGGTTGAAATTTTCAACAAGCTGAGTGAATTATTTGCTAAAAATGGATTTGATTGGATGAATTGCGTTGGCTTCTGCTCTGATGGCGTTTGAGCTATGACAGGAAGATTCAGAGGTGTAGCCACAAAAGTTACTGTTTCTTATTCCATTTATAGCCACGTCTCTGAGAGAGCGAATTTTCAGCTATGTTGATAATATAAAACAAATACTGTTATGAGCTTAACAAAGACCCTAATTTGCGCTTAAAATTAAGTACAACTGAGCCAAATATTTCCTCTCTTGTCTCGAACATGCAGCATCATTTTTCGCACTAAGAGTATTGTATTTTTTTCTATAATTAATAAATAAACATAATGTTGTCATAAACCGTTGTTGCAGTTGTAATTACTTTAACATTTTGAACGTTTTTTTTAACTCTTAGGTACACTTCAGTGGTACGCTACTGATTTATAATTTCGTGAGTGGTGCGCGAAACTAAAAGTTTGGGAACCACTGGTCTACAGTGTTTACACTCTAATGAACTAGATTTTGTTTTTTTTTATGAAATAAAAAAAAAACTCTATTATTTTGTCATCTAAATTGCATAGCTACATTACCATTAAATATTCACATTCAATGCATACCCACAAACGTTTTAGTTCGCCCTGACAAAAGCTGCATGTGTAGGTACAAAAAAAAACATAACCTCAAATGAACATAAACGCCTTTATTTTTTTAATTTTAGAGCTGTTTTGATTAAAACGATATGATAAAAAATAAAAAAGTTATGCTATTATTCTGCAATCCCAAACTGCTCTCCTGAACAATTTAGTTTTTGTCGCTTATGCCCCATTACCTTTAACCGTCGATATGTATTATAATTTATAGTGTGGTGCCCGTTTAGACCACAACGCTAAGTATTTGCTCATTTCACAGGAATCCCTCGGGACCATGGCTGTGGAAATATTTCTAAGTGTCAGCCGTCACTTAAGTGTCAGAGGACAGGTGTGGGGAGCTTATTGCTAACGCAACTTATAACCGTAGTCAAGAACGATGCTATGAGTCCTGCAACTCTTGCCGCCCTTTGCTGAAACACAAGTGGCATTGACTAGGCCGCTAAATACATTTGCTATATGGTTTTCCTGTCCATGGCATGTCTAATAATTTCTCATCTGAAAATTCAAGCCATTTACAATATCGCTTGTAACATTGCTTATGGAACATTGCTTATTTCCATTCTTTACAAGGCCACCCCTTCCAATCTAATCTAATCTAATCTAAGTTGCAAAGATATGTAACATTGGGGATTACCATTATATACATTTTCACAAGCAGACACGTATAAGTTGCCGCTTGCTCATCCCGCATATGAACCTATAAAAAAACTAGTTTATCTCCATTCTTCCTAAATAGTATATCGCAACGCAAAAACGCAACTAAGCTACACATATAGTGTAACTTCTTGTCGCGTTATCCCCGAAGGGATCGCATGTGGCGATTCGGGACCTATTCATTTTTACGGATAAGGGGGCCGGCCTTACGCCAACCGCTTCAGTCGAAGTGGGGGTTTCCCAGCTCCCGAGGGGGCTTGTACTCATTAATTGTGAAGGCTGAGTAAACCTTGCCGGTATTTTTATTATGGGGTTTGAAATAAACACCGAAATAGGAAATCATTTCTGACACCCTCCTCGGTGGGATTCGAACCCGAGCTCACGGGGTAGAATGCAAGCACTCTACTAACTGAGCTATCGCCCGGAATACCATTGTTCCCTTTTGTACTTTCACCTCATATTCTCGTTAATACCGCATTTATTCATAACCCAGTCCTTTCCTTTCTTAACAGTCATTCCCATTGGCCTTTCAAATGCTTAGCAGTCATTCCTACTGGCCTATTAGGCCACCATACATACTTCACCAAACATCCTTTCATAAACCGTCAATACCTCATTTCCATACATTACAGGCTGACTTATAGGTTGGTATGCGGCTGACCACCCATGCTGTAGAAAATGGTTCACTTTGCCAATGTCACCCCTGTTTCAGGGAAGGACGACAAGAGTTGCAGGGTGTATGTCCATTTGAGATGTGGGTTTTCTGTTGTAGGTTCACATGCGGCATGTGCAAGCGCGAACTTGTACGTGTCTGCTTGAGGGAATGCATATAATGTGAATTCCCAATGTTACATATCTTTGCAACTTAGATTAGATTAAATTAGACACAGATAACATAAGTCAATGCTGCAGACCATGTCAGAGATAACTTTGTAAGAGCGTGTATTATTTGGTGACCCAGTCAGGTCGCCACGTAGAGCTGTAACTCTTCCACCGCGAGGTCAGATTAAGGTCACGGACTGGAGGCTCGAAAGAGTCGACAGGTGTGACGTCATTGCCACCCTCTCCCCCCTAACACCCTCCCTAAAGGTATCCACGCCTCACACCCCCTGACCCAGACGATCATAGGCGAGTGCCAACCAATACCACAGGGAAATTTTTATTCCAAATAAATTTCTACTTCTTAATTTTTGTATTTTGTGATTGTTTTAATGCTTATACATATTATTATTAGTGTTAGTAGATTTTCGGAGGATGCGTTGAATATTATAATTTCTGAGCCGACGTTTCGGATCGGTTACACGACCCTCCATCAGTGCGTGTGACCACTCATGCTGTAGAACAGCGGTCACCAAACTTTTTGACCTCACGGACCAGTTAATTCATAATTTAAATCCCGCGGACCACTAATAGGATTTTTTAAGTGTTAAATATATTTATAAAAAAAAAATGTGATCAAAGAACACATAAAATGTACCTAGTTTATAAAATTAAACTATTAATAGTAACCAAGTTATGAAAGCTTTATTAATAAAACATAATAAAAAAAACAAAATAAACAAAAATTGTAATTGTAGTAAGTAGGTATATTCCACATTTTTCTGCGGACCAGCGAAATTTTCTCGCGGACCACTAGTGGTCCGCGGACCACCACTTTGGGAACCGCTGCTGTAGAAAATGGTTCACTTTGCCAATGTCACCCCTGACCCAGGTAAGATCGGTAAGAGTTGCAGGGTGTAGGTTCTTTTGAGATTTGGGTTTTTTATAGTAGGTCCACATGCGGCATGCTAAAGCGTGAACTTATACGTGTCTGCTTGTAAAAATGCATATTATGCGAATCCCCAATGTTACATACATATCTTTGCAATTGGAAATTGCCAACTAATAATTTGTTATTGGTTGCGTAGGACCCCAGTCATACAGTGTGAGAACTACATTGAATATACATTTTACAGGATCAAACTATATCACTTGCCTCTTGTCTAAGCCTTGGCACTAAGCACTTGTGCACTTTCCTCGTCTAACTAACCACTAAGCAAGCGTCGAAGTGGAAGTATTGCCCCTATTGAAGATTCCAAGGACCCTCGAATTGGAGTTTAAAGTGTGGACAGAGTAGATGTGATAATATTATCTATATCCTCAATAAAGTCAAGTTTACAGAAATGGCATCAGCACTCGAAGAGCGCGTAAAAAAGCTTTTCGAAGTTTATTCACTGCCAAAAGAGTGAACAAAAATTGGGAAAATATTTTTGCACAATAAAACTTTTAAAAGATTTTAAAGTTCAGTCGAAAGCAAAGTTGATGAAATTCCCCTAAGTCAAATTTCAGCCTTTACAATATATGAAAATCTACTCATCCGGAAGCAGGTAGCTCCATCTTTTTGTGTGCGTGTTAATTATTGTAAATATCTCAAACGAGAGAGGGAAATCTCAAATATTATGAAAGAGAGAGGAATAAAAGTTCTTTGTGTGACTGAGACGAAAATGATAGGAGATGGAGAAAAGGAAATGGTAAATGGTGAATTTTTTGTATGGTGTGGGGTGAAAGATGGATACAAGAGACAGGGTGTAGGTGTTATCATTGATGAAAAAGCGAAAGGTTGTATTACTAAGTATGAAAGAGTCTCCCCGAGAATATTGTTAGTGAGAATGAGATTTGGACGGATGAAAGTTCTACTGATTGCGTGCTACGCCCCAGTGGACTCGGAATGCAGGGTAGTGAAAGAAGAATTCTGGGAGAAAGTTAACATTGTTATGAGACAGAAAGAAGAGAATGAAAGAACGATTCTACTAGGAGATTTTAATGGATGGGTAGGTATGAGACAAGATGATAGCGAAAATGTGGTAGGACCGAGTGGTAAAGGTGTAGCCAATGATAACGGTAGAGCGCTTATAAGCCTATGTATGGAGCATAGACTCTTTACGTCGAATACCTGGTTCAACCACAAAAGTATACATTTGTATACGTGGCAGAACAGAGCGGGCAACCGTACAATCATTGACTACATCTGTGTGGATGAAAGAATGAGAGGGGATGTAAGAGACTCTCGAGTATACCGTGGAGCTGTGCTGAACACAGACCACTATTTGCTGTGCTCGAGAATAATGATAGGAGATGTAAAAAGAAGAGCACAAAAGGAATTGGTGAGTATGAAGCGAATAAAAGTTGAAAAAATGAATGACGTAAGTATAAAAGAAAAGTACAAATGTGAGATGAATGAAAGACTTAACCACGATGAGTTAAAAAAAACAAAAGAAGAAGCATGTGTTGAAAAAATGTGGTCAAAAATGAAAGAAAATATGATTGAATGTGCGAAATCTGTTTGTGGTGAAGCGAAGGTCTGTAAAAGAAGAGGTGATGCATGGCGGAATGACGAAGTGAGAGAAGCTATTGAACAGAAGAAGAATGCTTTTAATAGATGGCTGAATGATAGGAAAAATCAAGCTCTAGAAGAGATATATATAAGCAAGCAAAACGAAGAGCCAAAACCGTCGTCTTAGAGAGTAAGATGAAAATAGAAAGTAAGGAAAATGAGAGAGCGCAGCAGAATTTCCTCACCAATAAAAAATCATTCTGGAGCTGGGTACGTGATAAAAACGAAAGTCGCGGATCAACCACCCCAGGCATTAAAAACGCTGAGGGAATCTTGCTGTGGGACGAAAGTGATGTAAGGAAGAGATGGAATGAATATTTTAAAAATTTATATGGCCAGGGCGAAAGAGACTATTATGATATTGAATATAATGACAGCGATGAAGAAATTGTGAAAGAGGATGTGATAATAAGTATAAAAGATCTGAAGAATGGAAAAGCTGCTGGGAATGATGGTGTGAATGCTGAGATGATCAAATGTGCTGGGGAATGCATGGTTGAATGGATGTTTGAACTGTGCAAGATGTGTGTGAAAGAGAGTAAAGTGCCGATGGACTGGAAAAAGGCGGTCATTGTTCCTATCTACAAAGGAAAAGGTGACAAAAAGGACTGCCAAAATTTCAGGCCCATCAGCCTTCTCAGTATAGCTGGTAAAGCATTGTGTAAGGTTCTCATAAAAAAAGTGAGACTGTCTACCGGTCATGGGGTTTCTGATATCCAGACTGGCTTTATGCCAGGAAGAGGGTGTGTAGACCAGATCTTCACTCTCAGACAGATTGTTGAAAAACATCTGGCTGTGGGTCGGAAGGTCTACACGGCTTTTGTGGATCTCGAGAAGGCTTTTGACTCGGTGGACAGAGGTATGATGTGGAAAGTACTCCTAAAGTACGGTGTGAACGGCAAGCTTCTGAATGGAATACGCGCCATCTATGAAAATAGTTTGGCGTGTGTAAGAGTGGATGGTAAATGTAGCGAATGGTTTGATGTTTACAAGGGAGTACGACAGGGGTGTGTAATGAGTCCGTGGTTATTTAACATAATCATGGAAAATTGTATGAAAGAAGCAGAAATTTCTCATTATGGTGTGAAAGTGGGTGAGACGAATGTTGGAGTTCTTCTCTATGCTGACGATGCCGTAGTGTTGGCTGATACAGCGGAGGAGCTCCAGATGATACTCACCAAAATGAATGATGCTTTTAGTAAGAACGGTTTAAAAGTGAATGCCAGTAAGACGAAAGTATTAGTGTTTGACAGGACTGAGGAATGCGAGGAAATTGAGATAAGACTGAATGAAACAAGAGTGGAGGTCGTGAAAGAATTTGATTATCTGGGAAGCACGTTTGAGTCGAATGGGAAATTGACGAAAGAATTGGAAAAGCGTGCTAGTAGAGGAAGAAGTGTAATGGGAACGATTGGAAGAATTGCAAGAAATAGGAAACTTACGAAGAATATGAGATTGGCGGTCCACAATGGCATATTGGTTCCGACATTGATGTATGGAAGTGAGGCGTGGACAGTTAATGAATGTGAGCTGAGTAAAGTATGTACGGTTGAAATGGCTTACCTGAGAGCAATGGCTGAAAAGACACTGAATGATAGAGTACGTAATGATTGGGTGATGAACGAGTGTAGTATAAAAGAGAATATGAGAATGAAAGTACAAAAAAGTACGATGAGATGGTTCGGACATCTCGAAAGAATGGATGATGAACGACTAACGAAGAAAGTGTACAAAGGAAATGTCAGAGGAAAGCGCGGAAGGGGAAGGCCGAGGAAAGAATGGTTAGACCAAATAGGTGAGATTGCGAAAGAATGGAACCTGCAGAGTGAAAATAAGAGAAGAGTATGTATGAAAAAGGTGATGAATGTTGAGGAAATGAAAGTGGTTTGTAAGGACAGAAAAAAGTGGAGGCGCATCTGCGGAGGTACCGGCCACCCCTAGTGGAACGGCGGCAGGATACAGTACAGTACCGTAATTCCAACCTAAACCTAACAAATGTAAAAATGTTTCTAGAAAAATGGCCGCATTGCCACGTGCGTACTATGCCCGAACTAGTTCGAAAATAGACGCATGCGGTATGAATCTTGAGATCAATAAAATTGACAAATTTCAAAGGAAAAAAACATTACTTTAAGACATTATGGCATGTGTTGTAATTGCGTGTCAAAATTCGCGTTCCACAGGGCTCTATTCTAGATCTACTTCTCTTCGTCCTGTACACTGGAGAGCTTGAACATGTAATGCACACATCAGGACTTAAAATGTAGTGCTATGATGACGATTGCCAGATCTATGGTGACTGTGAACCTGAAAACCAAATGGCCCTAAAGAGGACAATCGGGGAATGTATTGAAGACGTGGAGCGCTGGATGACTGCAAAAAAATTAGTCTTGAACCCTGATAAAACAGAAATCTTCTGTGCAGTGACTAAAAAGCGCAAGGAACTTCTTGACTTGTCGCCCATGATTATCTGCGGAGTATAATAAATAAGATTTGACATGCAAGCACATGTTTTGTATGACTACACAACTGCAACGTCTGAGAGGACTGAGACAAAGATGGTAGATAGTATGTATCAATGCAGTAAGTTAGTTTCTGCTCCTATATTCTATTACTCAATGGTAAAAATATTAATTTTATACGTAGGGTTGTACACCTCTTAAAAGCTTCTTCATCTTCTCTTTACATTACTCTACACCGGAGTGTGCCAAGGATCAAAATGCCTTTCGTGTTCCAGTCGACCCCGTGACATTTACCCAGGTTGGGTTCTTTGAAGTTCTGTGAACACTCTGTCAGGCCTTAAAACATTGTGCCTTGCAAAAAAAAACAGAGACTTTGAGATATAGGTATACCGTCAGATGTGAAAAAAAATCGTGAATGGATCGTGTCACACTTTTCACTATGAATAACAGAGCTGATCTCTTGACGTCTATCAATTTAATTTTTAAGGGCCTGTTGCACCAAACTCCAATCAGACAAAAATGAAAATTAAATGTGTTTTCTCCCATCAAATAAAAAAATTGGTTGCAAATACGTTAATCGGCTGATGTAGATTATCTTTCCTGTTCAAATTCCATCATATTATTACCCACTTCCGATAAATATTTAACCGAGGTTCTTTACCAGAATTAAGCAAACAAATTTGATGTGTCAATTGATAGGAGTTTAGTGCAATAGGCCTTTAATATAATATTTCAACTTAAATTACAGATTATGGGTAGATTGGGAATTTTCATTGAAGAGGCAAAAGAAGACGAAAAAGGCTTTTGAAAAGGTGTTTCTGTGACCTACAGAGGAGGGGCTTTGTCGGTCCGCCTCCAGGCTCACTTACCGCCCCTCCTGACCCCACAGGCCGCCCACTTTCCCGCCCTAGGCTACCTGCCCCAGACAGGCTAAAAATACCCACATAAAAGTCTCACCTCAAAGCTTTGAATCATTCGATGCCGTGTGATTTTTCTTCACTAATCAACTAATTACTTTCAAAAGCCAGAGAGAAACAAGTATGTAAAGAGATAGAAGTATGTAAGGACAGAAATAAATGGCGGTTGATCTGTAATGTGGGCGTCTAGGACTAGAGTATCTCTCAAAATTTTAAATTTTGTAATTTTTTAATTAGAATTTTGTATTTGTTTTTAATGTTAATTTATATTATTATTTGTCCTGATGATGCCTTGTAGGCGAAAGTGCTAGACAAAATTAAAAGAATATAAAAGTGAATTGAAACTTTGTTTTATTTAATTAATAAATTATTATTAATTTATTTCTAAAATGTAATTTGTTGTGTATGTTCCTTGATTTATAGGTTGGTATGCGGCTGACCATCGATGCTGTAGAAAATGCTTCACTTAGCCAATCTCACCCCTGTTTCAGGGAAGGTCGGCAAGAGTTGCAGGGTGAATGTCCATTTGAGATTTGGTTTTTATGTTGTAGGTTCACATGCGGCATGTGCAAGCGCGAACTTGTACGTGTCTGCTTGTGTGAATGCATATAATGTGAATCCCAATGTTACATATCTTTGCAACTTAGATTAGATTAGATTGGATTAGTCGTATGCAAGCTTGTTCGTTACTACGGATCGAAAAGGGATAAAAAAAGGCAAACCAGTATAATGTTTAGTGGGTGCTTAGGACGGCAGTCCGAGAAAAAGTTCGAAATTCAAAAATTTCCCATTTCAACACCCCGTACTTAACGGGCTAACCCCGTTGGGTTATGACCATTACGCAACTGGCTGTGGAAATAAATAGCATTGTGATACCGTTAGAAATATTGTATTGAAATTTTGCACTCGTGCTGTCCATTGTGCCATTCGGCTGCGCCTCATGGCACAAATTAGCACTCGTTTTACAAAGGCTACCGAGGGTGTTAGAAAAGTTCTGACACTCTCGGTGGGATTCGAACCCGATCTTTCGGCATGGAATGCAAGCACTCTACCACCTGAGCTATCGACCGGACTAGGCAGTGGCATAAATAACTGTTCTCCTTCACCAATGTTATAACTCAATGGATTTCAACTAAGAATATTAAAGTGATATTTTTCTCGACGCAGGAAATAGAGCATCAAAATAAAGCGGTGCCGGAAATATGCCATAGATAAGATAGATACCATAGATACCCTCGGGAAATTTTCCCAACTGATTTCCGGTGTCAGGTGGGGAATCTAATATCCTGCGATGACAGCACTGGCGGCCATTTTGCTTTCGGTGCGTGCTGCCATTATTAAATAAAGCGTTTGTGTAGGTATTACAGCGGCTATAAACAACTTTTACAACGACGTCAGGACAAAATGGCCGTATAAAAACAGTGGCGTCACACCTGTAACTGTAACTCTGTCGCCACTCCGCTAGGGGTGGGCAGAGCCTCTGCTGAGCTGCCTCTATTTCTTCCTACCCTTACATACCTACCTCTTTTAATTCATTCATATCCATCACCTTCTTCCTGCATTTCCTTCTTTTACGCTCGCTTTGTATATCCCATTCTTTCACAATCATCCTCAATCTAATCACTGCTGAAATCACTGGGAAATTTAAAATTGCAAGTAAGCTAGTGCGAGGGAGACAGATTATAAGACGAGAACCATTCACGAAAAGATTATTGTTTGTGTGCATTCGCAGTTTGTAGAAAAAAAAACAATGAAGCGACACAGGTTTTTAACAGTGAGAATCAAAAAATGTGTTTCGATATAAAACGCAAAAAAAGACAAAGTGTAACTTCTTGCCGCGCTATCCCCCAAGGGTGTCGCATGTGGCGACTGAGTGGAACCTATTTATTTTTACAGGTAAGGGGACCAGCCTTACGCCAGCCACTTTAGTTGAAGTGGGGGCTATTTTTTTGTGAAAGCTGAGTAAACCTTGCCGGTTTTGGTTTTATATTGGGATTTGAAATAAACGCCGAAGTGGGAAATCATTTCTGACACCCTCGGTGGGATTCGAGCCCCAGCTCGCGGGATGGAATGCAAGCACTCTACCAACTGAGCTATCGACCGAACTATGTATTTCTAAAAAAGTATTCTCGTTCTCTTGAAAACTTTGCCAGAGTTGTTATACAAATATTTCCTACCCCTGTTCATTCGGGCTACATTTAATTCTCACATTAATATGTCCTTGAACTAATTATTTACCTACCTATTTTTAAAATGGCCGCCACAGCGCGCGCGGCTTTGTGATTTGGGGAATAATAGAAAGGTCAACAATTTAGCGAGATATTTAATGGAGCGTAAATGATAATTTGACATTTGACAGTGTAATTTTCCTTTGCTTAGTGCTAAAAAAAACATAGGTCAGGGCCTTTCATATTTTACAATTGACAGCATTTTCCGCTGGAGAACTCAGTTGGTACCTATAATCTAAGTTGCAAATATATATTAACATTTAAAGCTCATATCAAATGCATGCCCACAAACAGACACGTGTAGTTCGCGATTACAAATGCTGAATGTGTACTAGCAAATAAAATCCAAACCTCAAATGAACATAAGCCTTACAACTTTTGCCGAATTTCCCTAACACAGGGGTGACATTCATTCAGTGGTCAGCCTCATACCAGCCTGTAAGTCAAGGAATACAAATAATAAATAACATTTAAGAATATAAAAACAACAACGCAACGCAACTAAGCTACACATATAGTGTAACTTCTTGCCTGCGTTATCCCCGAAGGGGCCGCATGTGGCGCTTCGGGACCTATTTATTTTTACAGGTAAGAGGGCCGGCCTTACACCAACCACTTTCAGTTGAAAAAAAAACCAACAAAACCTTAAAAATGAATCAATACTTTCGCTTAATGATGCTTCCGTTAAATGCCGGAAGTATAAGGTTTGATCCCCACCAAGAAAATAGTTTTACTCAACCTGAACAAAAAATGAGAAGCAGCTCGGCCGGCAAACGTCATCCGTGTATGAGACTACGGTCCTTAAAAGCAGTATAATAATAATTTTCGGATAATTTATTTGGTGAGCGCTGTTTTTGTGTATATCACACCTCAAGAGCCCTCTACGAGCTTGGTCGTCGCTGTAGCAAGACCCAGTTGCTGTGAGGCTGGATGGACCTTTCAGTGACCGGTCTTTGGTAAAGGTTTATGAATTTTTCAACTCAGCAAAGAGCACCTTCGAAATATAAATGGTATATTTTTTGTGCTCCGCCGGGATCCGAATCCACAACCTTCCATTTACGAGTCCGAAGTGTTGCCACTGGACTACGGACCGGTCCAAGATGCCAACGACACGCGGCGTACCTGAACGGTAACCCATCCAAGTACTATCCGCGCCCAATGTTGCTTAAGACTCCGGTCAATTGATGTAAAGTGATGCTTGCCATTTCCTTAGCAATCCGGCCGTGTGACGCCACAATTTTTTTGTTTGTTGAATATTGTTCGACGTGCATTGCTAAAGCCGTGAACAAATTGTGAATAGTTTGGCTAAACTAAACCAAAATCGAAACTGAAAAGCATGTGAATTTAGGTCAAAGTTCTTGGGTCACGCAATGCAGGTAGGCAATAATGCTCTTGGACTGGAAACCTAGAACTTGACATGACAGACAAACCATGCGGCTCACATAAATAAAGATGGCCAAACAGTCAAAATGACATTCGAGGTTGACGTTGAAAAAGGCGGCAAGCTTTCATAATAATATGACGTGTGAAAAACTTTGTTCGAAATTAAATATTTGTACAGGTTTTTGATATTTTTACATTGGTAGTTGTGACAGCTTGGCAATCGTACCAACTGGAAAATGTAAAATGATACCATACGCGTATTTTTTTTGGAATAATATGTAGGTAGCTACTTTCAAGAAAAATTACAAAATGCATAAGAAAAAAAACTGCTTTAAAAATAGTCATCAGTATCTGAGCTTCACTCTCCATGCACACGTAGTTCGCTATAGACAAAAGTGTTCATACATACAATATTTTACAGAATGGTATGTTAGTTTCAAGTCAGTCAATCCGTTGACGGACATGATTTTCAGATAGAAAAAAAAACATGTATGTACTTGGCTTACATTTCACAGACAACAAAATATGACGTTATACGACTGGGTGTCTTGGAAAAAGGCATACACATTTCATTATTGTTTTTTATTTCTTTTTAAATCCTGTGCGGGAGACTCTCTAGGTTCTAGAGACTCTAGGGGTCTATGACACTTATTATACCGCTACTATTAGTGCCGCAGAGGTGTACGAGCTTGGTCGTCGCTACAACGCGCCAATACTCAAGCAAGACCCAGTTGCTGTAAGGCTGGATGGACCTTTGGTGATCGGTCATTGCTAAGGTTTATGAATTTTTCAACCCAGAGAAGAGCAAATTTGATATATTTTTTGTGCTCCGCCGGGATTCGAACCCACAACCTTCCCAATCAGAGTCCGCAGTTTTTAAGCAGAGTTTCAAAACATTCATTATAACATTTGAAATAAAAAGGTTTTTGAAAATCGAGCTCGTTTTTGAAAAAAGAACAGGTGATTTAAAATTCCCGCGCTGTAAAGGGGCACGAGACATTGAAACGTCAAACGAGGAAACCGTTCTTTTCTTTGTAATGAATTTATGGCTGTTCGACGCTCGATTTTCACTGCATGAGACTATCGACGAACGGAAAGAGGTACATAATACCAACATAATATATACCTAACTAAATGGATATTTGAAGAGGAAAATCTCAGGAAGGTTTTTTTCTGATAGTAAAACGTCAATTTACCGACCGGTCCGTAGCTCAGTGGTAGCACTGCCGACTCTGAATGTGAAGGTTGTGGGTTCGAATCCCGGCGGAGCACAAAAAACATACCATTTATATTTTCAAATTTGCTCTTCGCTGGGTTGAAAAATTCATACAACCTTTACCAATGACCGGTCACCAAAGGTCCATCCAGCCTTACAGCAACTGGGTCTTGCTTGAGTATTGGCGCTTTGTAGCGACGACCAAGCTCGTACACCTCTGCGGCACTACAACAAGTGTCATAGACTCCTAGAGTCTCTAGAATCTAGAGAGTCTCCCGCACAGGATTTCTTTTTTTAAAAAAGGTTATTTTTCTTATATCAATTACTGAATGAATTGTGTCATGGTGATTTTCTTCCCGTAGAATGTTAATAATGAATGAAAAATGAAAAAGGTAAACAAGGATTGTTAACCTTTTTTTGCAATGAAGTGATACAATTTCCTAAGACTGTAGAGAGTTAATTGTAGGAGGAAGTTTAAACGACATACATATCGATAAAATGGTGAAAGTTCGGAGTTAAGCCTTTATAAGTACAAAAACTTTAAGCCGTGAATAAAAGATGACTTTTAAAAGTTATCCACGGACCACGATGCGCTTGTCCGCGGACTTTTCTCGCGATGCCACTTCGCGACATAAAAGAACATCACAGAGAAGAAATGAGTAAAGATGATGATGATAAGGATGTAGAATCCATCTTTCCGGGCTTGTAGACCATGTTCAATAATTCTTTTGTAGGCTGCCTTATTATTTTTGGAAGGCTGCTACGTTTCGTCAGTAACATACGACTGACTTCTTCAGGGCTTGTACTTAGACTGATCGCTTTGATTAGAGCATGCGGTATTTATGTGTCATCTGTGGAGTGGGCGGGGCTTGCATACATATATGTAAATACCGCATGCTCTAATCAAAGCGATCAGTCTAAGTACAAGGCCTGAAGAAGTCAGTCGTATGTTACTGACGAAACGTAGCAGCCTTCCAAAAATAATAAGGCAGCCTACAAAAGAATTATTGAACATGGTCTACAAGCCCGGAAAGATGGATTCTACATCCTTATCATCATCATCTGAAGCCGGTTATGAAAGCCTAAAAACACTTATAATGAGTAAAGATATTTGCTGTGTGCTGTCTATGGAAAAGTGCAAATGTCTTGACTTTTTATAATACATTTTTTTTACAGTGCACACTCGACACAACATTCATACAGAGCCCAATTGTCTCTGAATAAAATAAAAAGTGATAATATGCCAACACTCTTTGTTGCCATATCACTATTTTGGAGAAAACATGGAAAAACTGAATTTACTTGATAAATTACATTTCTTGAAAACAGTATTTCCATATTAACTCAAAAACCATTGACATAATAAAAAAATGGCCCGATACTGCATTAAACAATGTATAGTTCCATAATCTATAATCTATCTATAATCTTGTCAATGTATATATTGTTATTTTATTGATTTTAAAAATGTAATTTGTCATGTATGTTCCTTGACTTATAGGTTGTTATGCGGCTGACCACCCATACTGTAAAAAAAATTGGTTCACTTTGCCAATGTCACCCCTGTTTCAGGGAAGGACGGCAAGAGTTGCAAGGCTTATGTTCATTTGAGATTGGGTTTTTATATTGTAGGTCCACATGCGGCATGTGTTAGCGCGAAATTATACATATCTGCTTGTGGGAATGCATTTAATATAAATCTTAAATGATATATATCTTTGCAGCTTAGATTAGATTAGATTAGATTAGATCTATGTTGCAAGGATATATTCATTCAAAGCTCTCAGATGTATGCCCACAAACAAACACGTGTAGTTCGCGCTTACAAATGCTGATTGTGTACTTACAAATAAAATCCAAACCTCAAATGAACATAAGCCCTGCAACTCTTTTGAGATATATTTGTATCTGTTTTAACCTTTATAATTTAGGTTAAATAAAAAAATCAACCCCTCTGATTTTTTTCATAACTGTCACTCATTTGCCAAGACTATAAAGTGTAAGAAACAAAAACGGGAGATTTAGGGTATAAACACTCTTAAGAATTAAACAGCTATTCAGTTTCGTAAGTATCGTAGTATATGAGTTCCCGCCAGCTTTAATCGTGCCAAAGACAATTTAGTCAGTCATGAATCTGCCTTATTGTAGATTCTTTGTTTTATTAATGTCACCCCTGCTTCAGGAAAGGTCGGCAAGAATTGCAGGGCTTATGTTCATTTGAGATTGGGTTTTTTTATATTGTAGGTCCACATGCGGCATGTGTAAGCGTGAAATTATGCGTGTCTGCTTGTGGGAATGCATTTAATATGAATCTCAAATGATACATATCTTTGCAGCTTAGATTTAGATTTAGATTTATATCCGCACGTGAATTGACTTGGACAAGATCGTGTCGTCACCCAGCCGGGTTGCTAGGGATAATACGTACAAATAATTTGTTATTGGTTGCTAAGGACGGTAGTAAAAGACTGACGTTTGCTGACCCATACAAGACTGGCGTTTCCTCGCCGAGAAAAAAGTTCCAAATTCAAAACAATTCGGACCTCATTGTGAGCATAAATTTGAATGTAAGGAGTTAGTTGGAAGCACAACCTTATACAATTCATTTTTTAAATAAGGTTTAGGAATGAGTCGGGAGTTTTTAATGGGTAGCAACATTAGCAACGCTTTTTCTGACAATAGCGAAATTTTACTTTTTTTTCTTGTCGCTCCTTGGTTTGAATTTTCTGTGGCTGTGATGTTATTCCTTGACTAATAGATTGGTGTAAGGCTGGCCACACATACATACTATAAAAAATGGTTCACTTTGCCAATGTCACCCCTGTTTCAGGGAAGGTTGGTAAAAGTTGCAGGATGTATGGTCATTTGTAAGTACACATTCAGCATTTGTCAGTGCGAACTTATACGTGTCTGCTTGTGTGATTGCATTTAATATTAATCTTAAACTTAATATTTCTTTGTACCTTAGATTAGATTAGATTAGATTAGACGTGCACCCATTTTACACAGCATTTATAAAATAATAACATTTCAGAATTTCATCAACCATTTCTCAGCATTATAGTTGGCATTGGATACGCAGTATGTCTATGGTAAATAAGTTAATACTGGGTGTCGGGAAATTTGACGCGAGGTAAAATAGAATGCAGCATGCAACACTGAAATTCCCCATTACCCGTCACTTTAAATAAGCGTGCAACACTGAAATTCCCCATTTCCTGTCACTTTCCCGCGCGAAATGTAATCCAATGATACCAACGTCATAAAGTAATAATATCAACTCGTTACACACACACTGCAAGTAGAAAATTATTTTCAGGTTTTAACCTGTCTTACAGTTTTGGGTTATAGTTATCTGTCAAATAGTTTTGGGTTAAAGTTAATTTTTCTTATTTCATAATAAAAATGGTGGAAAAATATAATAATAAAATTACAGATTATGAAGAATGGAATTGTAAGATTCCATCATTATTTTGATAACCAGCCTTTAAAATGCTTTCCGCTAATCTAATCTAATCTAATCTAATCTAAGCTGCAATGATATATATCTTTTAGGATTTATATTAAATGCATTCCCACAAGCAGACATGTATAATTTCGCGCTAACACATGCCGCATGTGGCCGCATACATTATAAAAACCCAATCTCAAATGAACATAAGCCCTGCAACTCTTGCCGTCCTTCCCTGAAACAGGGGTGACATTGGCAAAGTGAACCATTTTTTACAGTATGGTGGTCAGCCGCATACCAACCTATAAGTCAAGGAACACTAAAAATAAACCAACTAAAAATAAACCAAAACATGAAGAACTTCCCAAATTTGGATTTTTCTCAAAGGAAAACTGTCCTTAACGAAGCGTACGGAAACTCCAAAAGCAATGGACCACTTTGAACTGTTTTGTTTTTGGCTGCTACGGATCTTAATCACACAGACCTCAGATGTTACCTCTTCAAGAAAAAAATCAAACTTTGTGTCGAGTCCATTTAAATATGGCAGTACATAGCTAATTTATGGTCAGTACCCTTAGTACGAGTTGCAAAACTTGAGTAAAGTAAAGTTTACAGAAAGTATCAAATAGTGATTTTCCCCAAAATCTGCCGTTTTTGTTTCTTACACTTTATTGTCTTAGCAAAAGAGTTACAGTGATGAAGAAAATCAAGTTCAAACAAACAAAAGCGGCAGATTTTGGGGAAAACCACTCTTTAATTCTTACCGGAAACCTTACTTAACTCAAGTTTTGCAACTCGTAATCAGGGTAAAAAGAACTGCCACATCACCTCACTCCTGCAAAAGCTCCGCAGGGTGAGGAATTAGGATCCCAGAAAGGATCAAATTCAAGCTGGGTCTCACGGTACATAAAGCACTGCATGGAGTGGCGCCAGAATACTTGCAGGAAATAATAATCCCGAGGAATCTGAGTGAGAGGGGCTCACTCTGCTATCTGTCAACAGTGCTCTTACCTCTGTCAGTACACAATACAGAAAAAGAAGCACAGTGTTCGGAGACCGCGCTTTCGCCGTTGCGGGACCGTCCACCTGGAACCAGCTGCCCCAAGAAGTGCGCGCCAAAGAAGGGATCGAGAAGGGATGAAGACCCATTTCTTCACCGCCGCGTCAAGCCTGAAAGCGACCTTGCAGTGACAGTACGCTCCCCCAGTTCTTGTTTACCGTGTACGCCAATCTTGTTAAATATGACTTTTCCATGCAGTTGTCTTATGAATCAAATTCTACACAATCTGAGCTAAGAAAAACCGTAAAACTCGATAATGTGAAAGTTCTTTTAAATATTTTTTAAATAAATTTCTTGTTTTCATAAGACACATTGGTCCAGTACACATGCAAACATTGCGCATGTAAAATTTTCTCAATGGCGTTTACGACAAACAAGAACTAAGGCAGCGAGTTGTCACAAAACGGCGCTCTAAAAATCATCATCATCATCTAATAACAAAGTACGGTCTGATTTCAGCCATAAATTCTCAAATAGTTTACAAAATTCCGTTGGAGAAATTCCGCTGAACATTACTGGGGCGAGTTGAACGAGGAATCGGTGATTTACATTTTGTAAATCCTCTCTTGGTTAAGAGCAGAATATTTATTAAATAGGCGCAACATTGTTGTCCAGGCATGCCAACATAAAAAACATAAAACTGATAACTACCAACTGAATAAAACTGCAGTTTTTATCTATGTTACAGCCGCTGTGGTTGTATAATCTCTATTATTTATGTTGCAAAAATATATTGTCATTTTATGCAAGACAGGTGTAAGTACGCGCATAAACATGCTGCATTTGTACTTACAAACTAAATCAACCCCACAACATAAGCCTTGCAACTCCCTCCTTCTTTTACTGAAATACAGCATGGAGTTCAGCCTCATACCAACCTATTTGTCAAGGAACTGATTGCAATGCTTTTTATAGTTTTTTTTTCAATTCGGACTTACCGAGTTAAATTGATACTAGTTTTGTTACATCATTCACTCTATAATCTAAGTTACCAAGCTTCAATGCGTTTTTTACCATATATTGCCTACCTTTAAGGCACATGTGCCTGTATGGGATGCACGCCCCTACAGTTAATCTCAAATCAAATGCATGCCCACAAACAGACACTTGTAAGTTCACGCTTGCAAATACTGAATGTGTACTTACAATATAAAAACCCAATCTCAAATGAACATACGCCCGCAACTCTTTCTGACCTTTCCTAAACAAGGGGGGTAATTTATCAAAGTGAACATTTTTTTTACAGTAAAGGTGGTCAGCCTCATACCAACCTATAAGTCAAGGAATACACTCATACTGTAATAAAAGTTTAACTTTACTAAAAACTCTGCTTATGGAAAAAGTTTTATTTTTATGTGTGATCTGTTTTATACACACATGCGGCATGTTTAAGCACAAACTTACACGTTTTTGCTTGTGGGTATGTACCAAATATGAAACATTAATGCCAACATACTTTTGCAACTTTCAATTTTATTTTATGTAGTACCGGTTTTAAATAACGTTCATCCCCTCTTACTAATTGGATTTTCAATTCACGTTCGCTACTGAAATAAAAATTTACTTTTACCCGCAACTGAAATACGTATATTTTTCCCCTCTAGAATCATTAAATATTCATCTGTGGGTAATTGAAGCGAATCTCCATCTATTTCGGTTTGAAATTTTGATGTGTTTTGCTATATACACACCATTCAATTCTGATTCGGGTAGGTATGTAATCCATTATTTCATTCCAAATTCAAACTCGCCACCTCGTGCTCCTCGATACATGAATCGGGTGTTCCAGAAACGACGCAAGTATAATACATATTAAGTTAAACAAAAATAAATAAAAATATATATGGTTTGTGTATTAACCTGTGAAAATTCATATTGATTGATTAATATTTATGTAATATCAAATAAGATAGGTATATGTGAAAAGAAACAGTGTTTTATTTAAAAAAATGTTATTTAAAAAACATAAATAATTAATCAAAAAAAAAAAAAAGTTCTAATTGAATTCAATTAACATTTTCGTACGCAACGCCAGAAACTTGCTTAGAGAGAATGAATGGGTATTTGGAACTTGGAATGTCAGAAGAATGAATGAGTGTAAGGAGAAAGAAATTGTGAATGTGATGAATGAAAAAAGAATACAAGTGATGGGTGTGACAGAGACAAAAATGAAAGGGAATGGTGAAAAAGTATTAATGAATGGTGAACTGTATATCTGGTCAGGTGTGGAAGATGGGAATGAACGACAGGGTGTGGGTGTGGTTATAAGTGAGAATGTGAAAGGATGCATAACGGGCTACCAGAGAATCTCTCCAAGGGTTTTGACTGTTAAACTCAAAACAAACAGGATGAAAATTTTCTTGGTGGCCTGTTATGCACCTGTAGATTCAGAGTGTATGGACGTGAAAATGAGATTCTGGAATGAGTTGAATGCAGTTGTGCGTGAAAGCAAGAAGAATGAATACATTATAATTTTGGGAGATATGAATGGATGGGTAGGTACGCAAAGAGATGAGTGTGTGAAAATTGTTGGTCCTAGTGGACGAGGTGTGGTCAATGATAATGGGCGGCACCTGATAGCTTTGTGTGCAGAACACAGCCTTTTTGCATCAAACACATGGTTTCGACATAAGGATGTGCATCTGTACACAAGGCAGATTGTGGGAAGTCGCACAATCATTGACTACATCTGTGTGGATGAAAGACTGAGAGGAGCCGTAAAGGCTAGTTCGCACAAGGCCACTGATTTAGTCAAGTAACGAGTAATTTAGTAGTGGGCGGGGCGCTACTCGCCCGTGAAGCGTTCGCATTACGGTCCAGTACAGTACACAAGTGCGAAGTTGGCTGCAGAAAGCCCTTTCTATAATGGCGGAAAATTTGAATTGGCTGCAGTTTGAAAATATTAATTGAGTATTAAAATCATGTTATTATAAAGTCTTTTAAATTGGCTATGGTTTGGTAATATTAACTGATTTATGCCCGGCCACCTAGCTAGGAGCCTGTTTAGCAAACAACTTCGAAACTCGACTTTTGTAAATTCGAAATGTATTTTATGGTTTATAAAATAATATACACATTTTAAATAAAAACAACACATGACTATTTGATGTTTATAATAATATCTACCATTTACGCTGCAAACATTATTTTTTGATTGAATTTTTATCTTTTCAATGATGTGTACAAAGTATATTTTGTATGCACACACTATAATACGGCTCTAGTCTGCAGCTGCATTCAGATGCATTTCTCTGTTGCGTTTTTCGTTGTTGACAATTAACATCAATATTCGACATGTAAAATCGGCATTTTCAAATACACGGCGGTCACCAATCAATTATCAAGTTAAAGAAGAAACATGGTTCAACTTTTCAGAGGCTGACCGCGAGAAACTTGTTCAATCCTGCTACATACGCCTCTCACGTCTGTCACAGATACCAGCTGATGGCTTACAGTGGCATAAAATTGTAATGCCTCTAATTAGTTATCCCCGTGTGTCACTGAATTGTTTCTGTACTTAAAACAATAAGTAACAATCCATCTGAAGGATATCATAAGGCCTGTGATATGACAAATTTATGGTAGGTACCTATAAACATCGATCAATGTAAAAGATCGATGTTTTTAAATACGTAATAAATTCATGGACGATAATAGTTATTTCCACAACATCTTTACCAAAACTATATTTGTACAGCTCTATTGTCCGAAAACTTAAAAATTACTACAATTTCATCCAGCAAGGAGCTAAATGATTGTATTTTTGACAGCTGATATCCGCACCAAAAATCGATGTCATACTATTCTTATCGAAAAAAAATTACCTTTCTCAAAACTTTTTGGACGTAGATAAGTCCTAGCAACTTCTATATTCTCAAGAGTTTCAAAAAAACCAAGGATATCGGTGTGCATATCCACTTATTTACAGTTTAAACATGACATAACCTCACTGACAGGTCGCTAAGTTTAGGGAGCGGAACATCGGGCTCGCAAATATAAGAAGTTCTTAAGTACTTAAATATTTTTAAACAGCACTTTATCTTTAAATATTCTTGCTGAAAACGGGCATTATCTTTTCAAACTGCAGCCAATTTAAATTGCCGCCATTCTTGCATTTCCGTTTCCCCGCCAAGAGTGAGCGGCCAATGGCGCGGCCGCTAATAAACTCGACTCAGACTCGGGCTTTTCCGTGGCTCTTCGGACTCGGACTTTTCCGTGGCTTCTCGGCAACACTCGCCCACGGACGGTGGGCGGGGCCGCTACTTGCCCGAAAAAATAGAATGAAATGGATCGGCTTGACTAAACCATTGACTTAACTACTGGACTAAATTGTTGGGGTTCGCACACGTTTAGCCACTAAATTACTCGTTACTTGACTAAATTACTCGCCTTGTCCGAACCAGCCTTAAGAGATAGCCGTGTCTATCGTGGGCCTGAAATAGGCAGTGACCACTATCTCTTATGCGCTAAAATAATGATTGGAGAAGTAAGAAAGAAGAAACGTAAGAAGAAAGTAAGAAAGCCAAGAATAAAAGTAGAAAGTCTGTGTGATGAAAACGTAAAAGTGAAGTATAAATCAGAATTACAAAAAAAGTTAAGTGTGAATGAACTTGAAAAGAATGTGAATGAAAAAGATATTGAAAGCATGTGGAAGGATATGAAAGAAAGAATGATTGAATGTGCTCGAAAAGTATGTGGAGAAACGAAAGGTGGAAGATTGAAAGGGGATGCCTGGTGGAATGCTAAAGTAAAAGAGGCTGTGAAAGTAAAGAAGGAATGTTACAAAAAGTGGCTGAACGACAGGAATGATAGAAAGCTAGAAGATGAATATAAGATAGCCAAGCGAATGGCGAAGAATGTAGTTTATGAAAGCAAAGCGAATGAACAGAGAAAGATTGATGAAAAAATGAACAGAAGTTTCACCGACAGTAGAAAGGAATTCTGGAGATGGGTCGGTGCCATTAGGAATAAAGATTCTGCATTGACCACCCCAGGAATCAAAAGTGCTGTTGGTGAGATGGTATGGGAGAATGATGAAGTATGTAAGAGATGGAAAGAATATTTTGAAGGGATTTTTGGTCGGGGCGAAAGAAATTTGTTTAGAAAAATGACAGAAGAGAATGAATTTAGGATTTTGAAAGAAGAAATAAAAGTATCTATTGAATGTTTGAAGAATGGAAAGTCTGCTGGGTTTGATGGAATAAATGGTGAAATGTTGAAAGCAGGAGGTGAATGCGTGATAGATTGGATGTACGAATTATGTAAGCTTTGTGTGAATGCAGGAGTAGTACCGATGGATTGGAGGAAGGCAGTCATTGTTCCCATTTACAAAGGTAAAGGGGACAAAAAAGACTGTCAGAACTTCAGACCAATCAGTCTACTCAGTATACCAGGAAAAGTCTTCTGTAAGGTGATTATAAAAAATGTGATTCTGACTACTAGTGAAAGGGTTTCCGATATACAGTCCGGCTTTATGGCCGGTAGAGGCTGTGTTGATCAGATTTTTACTCTACGACAACTTGTTGAAAAACAATTGTCGGTGAGGCGGAAGCTGTTCACGGCCTTTGTAGATCTGGAAAAGGCTTTTGACTCAGTAGACAGAGGTATGTTATGGGATGTTTTGAAAGCATACGGAGTGAATGGGGCTCTCCTAGGTGCGGTGCACGCCAACTATGAAAATAGTAAGGCATGTGTTCGTATTGATGGTGAGTATAGCGAGTGGTTTGAAGTTTATAAGGGTGTGAGGCAAGGATGTGTGATGAGTCCATGGCTATTTAACATAGTCATGGACAAGTGTGTCAGAGATGCTAGACTTAATGATTGTGGATTGATGATAGGAGAGAGCAAAGTGAGTGTTCTACTGTATGCAGATGATGCAGTTCTTGTATCTGATTCAGCAGTAGAATTGCAAACAATGCTCTCTAGATTGAATGAAGCTTTGTTAGGTAACCATCTGAAGTTGAATGCAAGTAAGACGAAAGTATTGATTTTTGAAAGAGATGATGAAAGTATGAATTATGAATTTAAAATTAATGGAATGAATGTTGATGTCGTAAATGAGTTTGTATACCTGGGAAGTAAGTTTGAAAAAGATGGAAGAATGACCGGTGAATTTGAAAGAAGAGTAATGAAGGGCAGGTGTGTACTGGGTGCCACAGCTTGTATCGCCAAAAATCAAAACATATCAAAAAATGCTCGATTGGCGGTACGCAGTGGCATACTTTTACCCACCTTGATGTATGGAAGCGAGGCCTGGACGGTGAATGAAAGTGAAATTAGTAAAGTCCATACTGTTGAAATGGACTTTCTAAGAAGTATGATTGGGAAAAAACGGAGTGACAGGGTGAGGAATGATTTTGTTAGAGAAGAATGTGGTGCAAGAGAAAGTGTGAAAGTGAAGATTAAAAGAAGTTTGTTAAGATGGTTTGGGCATATGGAGAGAATGAATGAGGAAAGACTGACGAAGAAAGTATATGTTGGTAGAATAGATGGATGTCGTGGTAGAGGAAGACCGAGAAAGGTATGGATGGACCAAATATCCGAAATTGCGAATGAATGGAATATCCAGAGTCATAATAAAAGAAGAGCTTGTATGAAGAAGGTTATGACTCTGGAGGAAATGAAAGAAGTATGTAAGGACAGAAAGAAATGGCGGTTGATCTGTAATGTTGGCGAATAGGGTTTATTAAATTGGAATTTGTTTTTGTTTGTAAATGGATATTTTGTATTTGAATATTATTATTTAATGATGTATAAAATGTAATTTGTCGTGTGTGTGTGTTCCTTGACTTATAGGTTGGTATGCGGCTGACCACCCATGCTGTAAAAATGGTTCACTTTGCCAATGTCACCCCTGTCTCAGGGAAGGACGGCAAGAGTTGCAGGGTGTATGTCCATTTGAGATTTGATTTTTATGTTGTAGGTTCACATGAGGCATGTGCAAGCGCGAACTTGTACGTGTCTGGTTGTGAGAATGCATGTAATGTGAATCTTCAATGTAACATATCCTTGCAACTTAGATTAGATTAGATATTAGAACGCAACTGCTCTGCAAAAAGAGTGTAACTTCTTACTAAAGATGGATATGATGTTACGGATATGAATATGGATAAGGATATTGCAATTACATTATTTCGGTTATGGATATACGGCTGACCACCCATGCTGTAAAAATGGTTCACTTTGCCAATGTCACCCCTGTTTCAGGGAAGGACGGCAAGAGTTGCAGGGTGTATGTCCATTTGAGATTTGGTTTTTATGTTGTGGGTTCACATGAGGCATGTGCAAGCGCGAACTTGTACGTGTCTGGTTGTGAGAATGCATGTAATGTGAATCACCAATGTAACATATCTTAGCAACTTAGATAAGATTTAATATGTTATGGATATGGATATTGCAATTACATTATTTCGGTTATGGATATGGATAATAATAATAATAGGTAATATTAGGATGACTTATTTGGTGAGCGCTGTTTTTGTGTGTATCACACCTCAAGAGCCCTCTGCGAGCTTGGTCGTCGCTGTAGAAAGCGCCAATTCTCAGGCAAGACCCAGTTGGACTTACATGTTCAGTCAGTCATTTAGGGACTAAAAACTATGTGTGAGTGGGTGAACTTAAAGTTTTGTGTGAGTGAGTGAAGAATAAAGACAAACCAAACAATAAAAGGGCCCTTGAGGTGTGCTACACACGAAAACGGCGCTTTTTTAAAAAAACAAATTATCCAAATATATATATATTGTAAGGTTGGATGGACCTTTCAGTGACCGGTTTTCGGTAAAGGTTTATGAATTTTTCAACCCAGCGAAGAGCACATTTCGAAATATAAATGGTATATTTTTGTGCTCCGTCGGGATTCGAATCCACAACTTTCCATTTACGAGTCCGAAGTGTGGCCACTGAACTACGGACCGGTCCAAGAATATAGAATTATTTCGGATATCCGCTAGTTTCGGATAGTTACGGATATCAGGTTTTTAAGCTATTGTAAAAAAAATGTAAAATTACTGCGTTTTTTACACTGCGTAACACGTGTTTCAGTACCTATGGTTTTCAGTTGTTACTTGTTTGTCGAAAGTCGACGGGCGAAAACGAAAACTTGTCAAACATACTTCATTTAGAACATTCTACGATTATCCGAAACCATCAGAAACTTTATTTCGGTTTCGGTTACGGATATTTTTTTTATTTCGGAAATCCGATAGTTTCGTTTAAGGATATCAATAACATCCCTGCTTCCTTCCACGTTGTCCCGGAAGGGATCGCATATTGAGTGTGGAACCTATTTATTTTTCAGGTAAGTGTGCTGGCTTTACGCCAACCACTTAAGTTGAAGTGAGTGACGTCGTATAAAATTTTCCAGTGTAAATCGAAAAATGGAAAGAATATACGAAAGCACTCTTAGTGAGTGATTTAGTTTTCATACATTTTTTCGATTAACGCGATCGTGAAGAGTTTACGTAAAGTTTTACAGTTGCGGCACTTTTGGCAATTTGGAAAGAAATGGAATTATTTTTGGAAATGTAACTTGTAATAGATTGTTACAAACTAAGGATTTGAAGTACCTACCTACGCGCGCCTAAATATGTATGCAAGTGTGTAGAACAATCTGCCTCTAGTGTGATGGTAGTAGTAAGGTACATAGAACGGCGGTATGGTCGAATATGGAGATCGAATGATCTGGAATATGCCAGAATGATCCCTTTTGTACTTATATATACGGACTGCAAAGGGCATCAGTGGATAAGTCGCTCCAAGCATTTTGCCGTGAAAACCAATGTACGCAGAGATTATCAATTATTGTAAATTGTGAACCAAGCCGTATAAAATAAATTCTGTTAAAATTTGCATTTTAATTAAAAGAGAACCCCAACTTAAATCATAACAATACCTGTATTCATTCCCTTCCAGCCTTTTGAAAAAAAACATAAAAAATAAAAATAGATTTTGTAAAAAAAATACTTAAGTTTTTTCTGAAACACCCGATAAACATCTGGGTACTTTGGTTGTGAGGTAGAATATTAAATCATTGACATTGTATCAGTCACGCAACCCTCCAGTTCGGTAGTAATAGGTATGGACAGAAAATCGGTGTGTGAATAGCAAATACCATAATAATAATAATATTATGATGATTTATTTGGTGAGCGCTATTTTGTGTGTATCATATATATATATATATGTATATTTCGCTGTTAAAAAAACTACACTGGTTTCGTTTCCCGGAGAGGGTGGTCTACCGTGTTTGTCTGATGGTATATAAAGCCATCAATGGCGTGGCTCCACCTTATCTGACTGACATGATTTCGCCTGTTGAGATGGGTGTGAGGAGGCAGACACTCAGATCTGCGGGCGATGGTGCAATCAATTTGGTTCAGCCGCACCGTCAGATCCGTACAAATTTTGGAGACCGTGCTTTCTGTGTTGCGGGTCCGGTGGAGTGGAACAGACTGCCACCCGGAGTGAGGAACTCCAAATCTATGGGCATATTTCGCGGAGCTCTCAAGACGCACCTTTTCAAAAAGTCTTATCCGTGATCGGAGAGGGCCCTTGAGGTGTGACACACACAAAAACGGCGCTCTCTTATCATGTGCAATTAAAAATAAATAAGCCTGATATATATATATATCACACTTCAAGAGCCCTCTGCGAGCTTGGTCATCGCTGTAGAAGGCTCCAATTCTCAAGCAATACCGAGTTGTTTTAAGGTTGGATGGACCTTTCAGTGACCGGTCTTGGGTAAAGGTTTATGAATCTTTCAACTCAGCGAAGGGCTCATTCGAAATATAAATGGTATATTTTTTGTGCTCCGCCGGGATCCGAATCCACAACCTTCCATTTACGAGTCCGAAGTGCTGCCACTGGACTACGGACCGGTCCAAGATGCCAACGACACGCGGTGTACCTGAGCGGTAGCCCATCCAAGTACTATCCGCGCCCAATGTTGCTTAACTTCGGTGATCTATGGGAACCGGTGCTTTCAACATGGTAACGTCGTTGACGTATAGTTGACGTATGTATAGTTCCATACCATGTATAGTTCTATCAGTGCCAGTTTAAGGGGGGTCCGCAGTGCCCGCAGCGGACAGGGCCCCAAGGCCGGAGGGGCCCCGCGGGGCCACCGGAGGGGGCCCCGCGCGCACCCTTTTGGGTAAATTTTTTTACAGTACTTAGCTCCTCTTGAAAAAAAAATTAAAAAATATGAGAAATAATTCTTCACTATAAAAAA
The DNA here is from genome assembly GCA_951799405.1 of Agapetus fuscipes. Taxonomy (NCBI): domain Eukaryota; kingdom Metazoa; phylum Arthropoda; class Insecta; order Trichoptera; family Glossosomatidae; genus Agapetus; species Agapetus fuscipes. Next base: position 9,891,490 of record OX637363.1, read on the forward strand.
AAATAGGTAGGTACATAGGTTGTTCAAGACATCGGGGAACCAATGGGGGCGGCAGAGACATACAAATTCATGTCAAAAAACGACCTAGAAGTTGTTTTTCCGAGTACTGCTGCGGCTTTAAAAAATAATGGTCAGTAACGCAACGGGAGAAAGGGTGTTTTCCAAATTAAAATTGACAAAAAATGACCTCAGGAGTCAGGACTACAATTTCCCAGCACAAACTGAATCACCTGTCAGTGATGAACATAAATTACGACACCTTATATAATTTAGATTTTTCGACTATACTAGAAAAACTCGTGACTGCGAAATTACAAAAAAAAATGTTTTGAACCGTTACGTTGTGCCTAGCTACCTAATGTAGGTAGGTACCTACCTATAATAATGTACCTACCTACTTTTCTACAAAATTGCCATTAAATTGTGTTTAAAAAAATGTCATTACCTACTTATTTAGGGGGGGGGGGGCCCGCATGAGCAGCGTTGGACCCTACCCAAAATAGCTTAAAATGCCCCTGAGTTCTATACTTATATTATACAATTGATTTTACCGTCGGCGCTTTGGTTAAGCGGGTCAGGACGATGTCTTTGACTGGCATTGTCGAAATAAAAACAACGCTGGTTCGATTCCCGTCCACCCTGCTTCAACAGATGTCATTCAGTTATTGTTACCGTTATTGAAACCGGTCCGTAGTCCAGTGGCAGCACTTCGGACTCGTAAATGGAAGATTGTGGGTTCGAATCCCAGCGGAGCACAAAATATATAAAATTTGTATTTTCAAATTTGCTCTTCGCTGGGTTGAAAAATTCATAAACCTTTACTAAAGACCGGCCATCAAAAGGTCCATCCAGCGTTAGAGCAAATGGGTCTTGCTTGAGTAATGGCGCTTTGTAGCGACGACCAAGCTCGCAAACACCTCTGCGGCACCACAACAAGTGTCGAAGACCCCTAGGGAGTCCCCCGCACAGGATTTCTCAGAAAAAAGAATAGATGACAAAATTATTTCATCACATTTTTCCGAGGCCATAGTTTCAGTGAAACCCTGATATCTAGGTTTCGTGCCGGTCTCTCTCCCCATTACAGGCGCGTGCTGCATGACACGCTAAGCGCCATATATCTACAGCACTTGGCCACCTTTAGTAGCGAGTAGGCAGCCTCATACAACAGGAAATGGACACGATTCTGGAGCAATGTGAAACACGAAGGGCCGTAGGTACCGTGTACTATGTGCATGCCATTGAGTAATTACATAGAGGAGCAGAAACTAACTTCCTGCATTTTTTTAAAGAAATCCTGTGCGGGAGAATCCCTAGATTCTAGAGACTCTAGTGGTCTATGACACTTGTTGTAGAGCCGCAAAGGAGTACGAGCTTGGTCGTCGCTACAAAGCGCCAATACTCAAGCAAGACCCAAGCATTGATACTATCGTTCATTTTTGTCTCAGTCCAGTCAAACGTTGCAGTTGTGCAGTCTTACAAAACATCTTTTTACATGTCAAATTTTATGTTTTCTTGCTTTCTCCATTTTGTGTTTTGACACACCAATTACAACACATGTCATAATGTCTTAAAAGAAAGGATTTTTCCTTTCAAATTCGTCAATTTCATCAAGATTTATACCGCATGCGTCTAAGTTCAGACTGCTCCGGACATAGTACGCACGCTGCAATGCTTCCATTTTTCTAGAAACATTTTTACATTCGCCCGAATTTTTTTTGTACACATGTAAATGCAACTGTGAAGTTCTTTGTTCTCTTTCTTACAACTGAACATTTTTGTAAGTGCGTTGAAAAATATATTTATTGTATATTTTCGTTCTGTAACTATAACTCTGTCACCATTCCGCTAGGGGTGGCCAGAGCCTCTGCAGAGCTGCCCCCATTTTTTCCTATCCTTACATACCTCTTTCAATTCCTTCATATCCATCACCTTTTTCATGCATTTTCTTTTTTTAAGCTCACTTTGGATATCCCATTCTTTCACAATCTCCTCAATCTGATACTCCATACATTTCTCGGTCGTCCCTTACCTCTTTTTTCTTTCACACTACCTCAGTATACATATTTTGTCAGTCTATCATCATTCATTCTTTCCACATGCCCAAACCATCTCATCATATTCTTTTGTACCTTAACTTTTACATCCTCTTTCAAATTACATTCTTTCTTTACCCATTCATTTCTAACTCTATCCTTCAGAGGTTTTCCTGTCATGCTTCTCAAATGCTTCATTTCCACCGTACATACTCTACTCATTTCGCAATAATTCACTGTCCATGCTTCACTTCCATACATCAAAGTCAGTAACAATATGCCATTATGTACCGCCATTCTCAGATCCATCGTGGTCAATGGCTTGTTCTTTGCTATTCTTCCTATTGCACCGACCACTTCCTTTCCCTTGCACACCCTATTCTCAAGTTCTCTTGTCATCTTTCCATTCTTTTCAAACATACTTACCAAGTATCTAAATTCATCCACAATTTCAACTTTTTAAAAATAATTTCTAGTCCACAGATATCATAAGTCAATGGTGCATGCATTTGCTGGATGGAAATGTAAAATCCATAGTGCCTGTTAGAACGTGAATCATTCTCACACAAAATTAACCTATCGATAATATGTTCGCTAAGACATATACGTTAAAAAATATATATATATATATTAATACTTGCCTAATACGATGAAACCCTGAAACAGGGATGAAATTGGCAAAGTTTTTATGGCCAAATTTTACAGTATGACCAAATTATAAGTCAGGGAACAAAAATATGAAGTCCGGTTGATAGCTCAGGTGGTAGAGTGCTTGCATTCCATGCCGAAAGCTCGGGTTCGAATCCCACCGAGGGTGTCAGAAATGATTTCCTGTTTCGGTGTTTATTTCAAACCCAAAATAAAATACCGGCAAGTTTACTCAGCCTTCACAAGAAATGAGTACCAGCACTCTCGGGAGCTGGGAAACCTCCACTTCAACTGAAGTGGTTGGCGTAAGGCCGGCCCCCTTACCTGTAAAAATAAAAAGGTTCAACTCGCCACATGCGAACCCTTCGGGGATAACGCGGCAAGAAGTTACACTATATGTGTAGCTTAGTTGCGTTTTTTAAGGTAAAATAAAATACAAACAATGAATGAAAAAAAAAAGAATTACAATGTATTACTTAGAAAAGTTGAAATTTAAAAGCCGTAGACGCCAACATTGCAGACCAAATGCCATTTTTTCGGACATTGCATGCTTCTTTTTTATGCATACTTGTAAATAATACGTATATATGTACAATAGACTCGGTACAATAAAAAAACCCTCGGTGACGTCTTGTCTTGTCTTGTATCCTGCCGCCATTCCTCTAGGGGTGGCCGGTACCTCCACACAAGTTCCTCCACTTGACTTTGTCCTTGCATACTTCTTTCATCTCATCTAATTTCATCACTCTTTTCATGCACGCTCTTCTCTTGTTTCCACTCTGTAAATTCCATTCATTCGCCATCTCACTTATCTGATAAATCCATTCTTTCCTAGAAGAAGGGGAAGACCCCTTCTTCGCTTACCTATTACATTCCCTTTATACAATCTTTTTGTCAGTCGGTCTTCATTCAACCTTTCAATATGTCCAAACCATCGCATCACACTTCTTTGAACTTTCACTTTCACGCTTTCTTTTACTCCGCATTCATTCAGAACCCATTCGTTTCTCACTCTATCTTTCAGTGTTTTACCTGTCATACTTCTCAAATGAGCCATTTCTACGGTGCATACCTTATTTACTTCTCTTTCATTCACCGTCCACGACTCGCTTCCATACATCAGGGTCGGCCACAATATACAATTGTGTACCGCCATTTTCATTTTCGTCACGTCACAATCATGTGGTTAAGTACAAAGTTTACATTAAATTAATTACAAAACTATTTTTTCCATAACAATATTGTATCGAAGTAATGATTATCTGCCCTGCCTCTAGCCCGGCCAAGTGATATCACATTATTCTCCCACTTTACCGGGTCCATTAACTATGTCAAGTTTACAACTAACCTGCGTTAATCTCCGACCAAGTAAGTATTGCTCGTTAATCTTGGCACATTTCTGTTTTATAAACGTCAGCATTGCTTGTATGTATGTTAGCACGGGGCTAAGGATTTAGGTTATAATAGGGCTTCCGAATGTGGCCCAGTTATATCGGCTAATGCTTCACAAAAGCATTTATAAAAATGAAGTTTACAAACACCAACTTTAATCAATATTGTATTGAGGATAACCCTGAATGTTTTAAATTTGGCTTGGTGACTTTATGCTAACGTAAACATCTCCTTCACCATTCGCCGATTAAGATATGTGGTTGTATTGTCAACCCAGCTACCAAAAGTCGAGTCCTTAGAGTAGAGATTGACCAGCACTTCCCAAGTAACATTTTAGTCGGGCCTAGGTTGCGAAAATTGCCTGAAGGTCTGAGAAGGCTCCTAGAAAGATTAATGCTTTGCTATATGGTCATATTAAAGACTTGAGAATAACTGATAAGTTCTAAAACTATCTGTTTACTCATTGGCACTCGAGGGGCAGATAGGCAAAAAAACCAAGTCGGGTTTCTTCGCTCTTCGAGAAATAAGGGCAATCAGAAGAAACCTGACAAGAAAGACCCTAAAGACCGTAGTTAACGCCTTGGTAATGTCAAGACTTGACTTTTGAAATGCAATATATGCCGGACAGCTATAGATTCAGTTGAAGAGACTCCAGTCAGTCCTGAACGCAGCGGCAAGGTTGATACACGGCGCTTCAAAGTTCTGCCACATAACGCCGCATCTGAAGTCTCTTCACTGGCTGAAGATGAAGGAACTAATCCATTTCAAAATAGGCTTGCTGGTGTTCAAGACTCTGCGTGGGACTGCACCAAAATATCTCATAAACCTGATAGCTTCGATCAGCCGCATCATGCCGCAGCCAAATAGAGTTTCCAAGGAGGAATATCAAGACTGTCTTTGAAGATCGAGAAGTACCCACGCGCGCCTGAACATGAACTACTAGAGTTTAGAACAATCTGGTTCTAGTCCATGATGGTGGTAGTGCATAGAACGGCGCGGCGTTCTGGTGTGAGCGAGAAATCGAAGAATGATCTGGAATATGCGAGAAAGATCTATTTTGTACCTATATATAGGGACTGCAATCGTGCGGAGAGTGATTTTTCGCTCCAAGCATTTTGCCGGGAAGATCAATACCTATACGCAGAGATTATCAATCATTGTAAATTGTGAACCAAACCGTGTAAAATAAATTCCGTTTAATAAATTATTGCAGTTTAATTAAAAGAGAACCCAGTAAAATCTTATCAATATTATTCCAAAGATGACTTACCGAAGCTCTGGCTGACCCAGATGCCCAGCATGTCGAGCTGCAGCAAGCGGTGGTAGGCAGCCGCACCCCGCTTGGTGTTCATGAAGAGGTGGTAGAGGAAGCTGCCGCACCAGGGAGACAGGGCCCCGGCCAGGTGGCACCACGCCAGGAAGCCGGAGCCCGCCTCGTCCCACGGCAGCAGACCGGGGACCACGATCAGGATGTACAGGATCGGCAGACCTGCGGACAAATGGAAGATGAGAATCAGTCTAAGGAATGGACTAATAGGTATTTAGCCTTACAGCAACTGGATATTGCTTGAGAATTGGTGGTTTTTACAGCGACGACCAAGCTCGCAGAGGGCTCTTGAGGTGTGATACACACAAAATAGCGCTCACCAAATAAATCATCCTAATATTATTATTATCTACTTCATGTGCGATAAATAGCGTCAATTGATCAGATTGAAACATCTGGAGGCAAACGTAAGATAAGTATCAGTCATAGGACGTAGAACGCAACTAAGCTACACATATAACGCAACTTCTTGCCTGCGTTATTTATCCCCAAAGGGATCGCATGTGGCGATTCGGGACCTATTTATTTTTACGTGTAAGGGGGCTGGCTTCACACCAACCACTTCAGTTGAAGTTGGGGTTTCCCAGCTCCCAAGGGGGCTGGTTCCCAATTCAATGGAAGGTTGTGGGTACGAATCCCGGTGCGCGCTTGCACGTGCCTCATGTGAGCCTATAACATAAAAACCAATCTCAAATGGACATACACCCTGCAACTCTTGCCGTCCTTCCCTGTAACAGGGGTGACATTGGCAAAGTGAACCATTATATGCGACTTATTTTTAGGTTACGAACACAACCTTGTTTTTTCAGTCATCTGTCATTTTCCTCTGCTGGGATAAACTGTCTGATATTTCAGAGAAGTGACTTTTAATGATTAGTTTAAAGGAAACTGACAGACTCGATTAGTTGATAAGAGATTGTAGTCCATGAACTGGAGTATTTAATTTGATGTCATCTACAGAGACATTTTTAAATGCTTTGCTTCTTGACGTTAAAAGTGAAAGATCATTTTCCATTTTTATAACAAAAAAAAGTGTACAAAATCCAAAAAAAATGGTCTGAGACACAAAGTATAAATTAGTTTTCTATTGTAAGTAGTTTGGCGTTTTTTAAAAGATAATTTACAAACAAGACAACAATCCTTTTAATAACTTAAAAATTTGATCCGTTTAAATAACTTTGAATGAATTTACCTTCCTTGATTTATAGGCTTGTATGAAACTGACCAATTATACTGCTATGTAAATAGCAAATACATGTAAATATTTAGGTAGGTAGATATAACATTTGTAGCTGATGGGAGCTGTATATCTGTACTGTACTGTACTGTATCCTGCCGCCGTTCCACTAGGGGTGGCCGGTACCTCCGCAGATGCGCCTCCACTTTTTTCTGTCCTTACAAACCACTTTCATTTCCTCAATATTCATCATCTTTTTCATACATAGGTACTCTTCTCTTATTCTCGCTCTGCAGGTTCCATTCTTTCGCAATCTCACCCACTTGGTCTAACCATTCTTTCCTCGGCCTTCCCCTTCCGCGCTTTCCTCTGACATTTCCTTTGTACACTTTCTTCGTTAGTCGTTCATCATCCATTCTTTCGAGATGTCCGAACCATCTCATCGTACTTTTTTGTACTTTCATTCTCACATTCTCTTTTATACCACACTCTTTCATCACCCAATCATTACGTACTCTATCACTCAGTGTCTTTCCAGCCATTGCTCTCAGGTAAGCCATTTCAACCGTACATACTTTACTCAGTTCACATTCATTAACTTTCCACGCCTCACTTCCATACATCAATGTCGGAACCAATATGCCATTGTGGACCGCCAATCTCATATTCTTCGTAAGTTTCCTATTTCTTGCAATTCTTCCAATCGTTCCCATTACACTTCTTCCTCTACTAGCGCGCTTTTCCAATTCTTTCGTCAATTTCCCATTCGACTCAAACTTGCTTCCCAGATAATCAAATTCTTTCACGACCTCCACTCTTGTTTCATTCAGTCTTATCTCAATTTCCTCGCATTCCTCAGTCCTGTCAAACACTAATACTTTCGTCTTACTGGCATTCACTTTTAAACCGTTCTTACTCAAAGCATCATTCATTTTGGTGCATATAAGTAGGATTAAGATTATAGTACCTAGGGTAAAGAGATATTACAAGGAAGTAACTAGCAATCATCACCATTATGTACTTGAAGCTTTTGGAAGACCGTTCTCTCGACGGTTCCAGCAAAATTGGTTTCTAGTAAATTCTATCGCTGGAGTATCAAAAGCCGCAAACGGCTTGCAGGAGTCAATCTATATACGACACTCTTCTTCTAAACACGAAAGACAGTATAAGTGAACACAAACCATCTGGGAAATAAATGGAAAGTGCTAAATAAATGTAAAAGTGTAAAAAATAAATTTAAGTTTAAAATAAATATCCTGTAAAGAAGATCAGTTTTTTTTTAATTTGAAGACAATTTGAACCCGAAAAACATAAATAAACACGAAGGTTTTCAATGGGTTACTCGTACATGAGAAAGTATATAAAACGTTTACAAAAATAAATAGTAAATTTTGTCGTCAGGGAGATAAAATCAGATCCTCCCTTTTGACAAATTATTTGTAACGGCGCGGCTCAGTATTATGATTTTTTGGAAAGGTGTCTGTAGGTCTTATGTTGGAAGACTAATCAGCTGTCCACTTGCGGCCATCTTGGATTGACAGGTCTTCATTCAAACATTACCGTTATTCGGTAGGTAAGAATTACCGTTGTGATGAGACTTCAAACCCAGGTCCAGACTAATATATTCAGATTTTTAAACTGAAATATCACGAACAATCTTTACTTATAACTAAAAACTTAATTAAAGCTCTTCTTCTCGTCCTACTTGATTTCATTAAATCGCTATCGTTCATTTTCATTCCCTAGTTTCAACCCAGATGAAAGCAGTGAAAAAAGAAAGAATTAAAATAAGAAGTTGAGTAAGAAGTAAAAAGAGATTGGTTGTGATTGCAGAGTAAGAGAATGAAATTAGATTTCTGACTTCTTCTGTAGAACTTTTCCCCGCTAGTGAAAGATCTAGTTTTAACTCGTTGAATGCAGTGCGGGATGCCTTTTAAGTTATAGCTTTCATTTCAGATTATAATGAATTCAAGAAGAAATTTGTGTTTAAAAGTTATACACGTATAATTATGCTTTTGCGTCCACTAGTTCTCTTTATTGTAAGATATTGTTGCTATAATGTCGGTCTGATCCGAAGTTGGACATATTATTTCTGTCTTGAGTATCATTAAAAAGGAGGCTTCTCATTCTCGCGGGATTTGATTATCATTTATAATTTTAATTTTTATCCTGATTATTATTTTTTCCTTGACTTATAGGTTGGTATGAGGCTGACCACCCATACTGTAAAAAATGGTTCACTTTGCCAATGTCACCCCTGTTTCAGGGAATGTCGGCAAGAGTTGCAGGGCTTATGTTCATTTGAGGTTTGGATTTTATTTGTAAGTACACAATCAGCATTTGTAAGCGCGAACTACACGTGTTTGTTTGTGGGCATACATCTGAGAGCTTTGAATGAATATATCCTTGCAACTTAGATTATAGATAGATAGATTATAGATAGATTTTAAAACCATTTGTTTTAGGCGCATGCGCCTGTTATGGGTGCACGCTCCTGTTCCATAGACTACTCGACTTCCGATCCGGCATCCGATAGAAAAATGAAACACGGAAAAACTGAGCAGAACTCGTTTGTGCGAAAAGGAAGTTACAGATATTGGGTATTGTTTGAGTAATTGCATTTTTCTTTAGCGACGACCAAGCTCGCAAAGAGCTCTCTCACCAAGTAAATCATCGTAATATTCATTATGTATGATGGTTTGGACATTTGGAGAGAATGAATGAGGAATGACTGACGAAGAAAGTATATGCTGCGAGAATTGATGGACGTCGTGGAAGAGGAAGACCGAGAAAGGTATGGATGGACCAAATTTTCGAAATAGCGAATGAATGGGATATCCAGAGTCATAATAAAAGGAGAGCTTGTATGAAAAATGTTATGGCTCTGGATGAAATGAAAGAAGTATGCAAGGATTGAAAGAAATGGCGGTTGATCTGTAATGCCGGCGGTTAAAGCTAAGGCTTTTAAATTTACAAAATATGTGTTGTAGTTTTTTTAATTTTTTACTGTTTAATTGCTTAGAATTTATTTGTTTTATATTTTTGATTGTATTAATTGCTTGTACTCCTTGACTGATAGGTTGGTATGCGGCTGACCACCCATACTGTAAAAAATGGTTCACTTTGCCAATGTCACCCCTGCTTCAGGGAAGGTCGGCAAGAGTTGCAGGGCTTATGTTCATTTGAGATTGGGGTTTTTATATTGTAGGTTCACATGCAGCATGTGTGAGCGCAAAATTATGCATGTCTGCTTGTGGGAATGCATTTAATATGAATCTCAAATGATACATATCTTTGCAGCTTAGATTTAGATTTAGATTTACATCATCTCAATGTAATGGCTGATGTGCATCAAACCAAATCTTGGCCAGTTGGTTTTTAGAACAGCGAGCTTGCACGTACCACTCTTAGAGAGTCTGCCGAATGTGGGTCAGGGAGGGAGGTCGTGTGTTGTGGGAGGGGTGGAGGCGGCATTTATCCCTCTTCCACCCTTCTCACCCCCCTCCTACCTGCTGCAACCCTCCCACCTCCCCACAGTGCTAGACAATGCAGCCAGTGCAATATATCTCACCAAAGACTGAGAGACACACGGCGAACAATGTCCCGAACGTTGGACGAATATTTTTTTTTAAGAAATTCTGTGCGGAAGACTCTCTAGGGGTCTATGAAACTTGTAGTGCCGCAGAGGTGTTTACAAGCTTGGTCATCGTTACAAAGCGCCAACACTACTCAAGCAAACACAGTTGCTGTAAGGCTGGATGGACCTTTAGTGACCGGTCTTTGGTAAAGGTTTTATGAATTTTTTAACCCAGCGAAGGGCATATTTGAAAATATAAATGATATATTTGTTGTGCTTCACCAGGATTCGAACCCACAACCTTTCATTTAAGAGTCTGAAGTGCTGCCACTGGACTATGGAGTGGTAATGAATACTGGATCGCATGTTTGAAGATTGGTGAAGAGGGTGTGCGACGAAACTTCGACAGAGTAATATTCAAGTGGTTTGCAAATATCTAATATCCTAAATTGCATTTTTTTTAAATAGGTACATTAGAACACATCCGTAAAAGGAGTCAAAGCATGTGAACAAGCGTTATTTATGGCTTAAGTTATTGAGTAAGTAGAGAATTCACCCGATGGCTCACTTGGTACGTAGATATTTTGTTTTCTAAGGGCCTGTTGCACCAAACTCTAATCAGACAAAAATCAAAATAAAGTGTGATTTCTCCCAAGAAATCAAAAATTTGGTTGCATAAAGTACACCATCTTTCTTGTTCAAATTCCATCATATTATTACCCACTTCCGAGAAATATTTAACCGAGGTCCTTACCAAAATTAGGCAATCAAATTTGATGTATCAATCAAATATTGATTGGAAGTTGGTGCATCAGGCCCTAAGGGGATGAAAAATAGTTATATTATGAAGTTGCGTAGGTTCCAAAAAGTGTAGCTGGGATTATATTCGATGAAAAGCATAATTTTGGTGTGAACTCAAAATCAAAAGCTGTTCGATAAATATGTCAAATGTATTTTTGCCTATAAACTTAGTCAAGGATGTAAAATAAAGACTACAGTGGAGTCTAGGGTGCTTAGCAACCTATTACAAGATATTAGTTATCCTTTGTCCAAGCAACGTATTATGTCAATTGCTGGAGATGTTTTCCGGGATCTGTTGCCGTGGTCTTTGGGAGCTGGAGCTTTCGGACATTTCGTCTATGCCTACGAAGGGCTTTTTCAGCGTGAAGTATGATGATGAAGAATGAAAATTGTTATACAAGTGTGTGTGTGTACATTCGGGGTTTTCATCAAGATCATCATACTTCACGCTGAAAAAGACCATCGTAGACAGAGACAAAACGTCCGTAAGCTCCAGCTCCCATAGAACACGGCAACAGATCCGGGAAAACATCACTCCAGTATCATCAGCCGTGTAAGCCTAAAACTATTATGTCAATTGTTTGTAATCCATTACTTAAACAGCTAATGAGAGAAACGCAATGATAAATATGCTTGATTTTTTGGTTCCGGGTTTTGACCGTGGTCCATATTTTTGCTTCTTTTTTCTTTTTCTTCTCTCTTGATACTTCTTCAAGACTTTCAGCTGACGTTTCGTCTCCTCGGTGGGTGACTTCTCTTGGGTCAAAACCCGGAACCAAAAAATCGAGCATCTGAATCCGGCCGTGAAAGCCTAAAAACATTTGCAATGATAAATAATTTAAGTAATTAATAAAGTATACAATGAATAAGAGTTTAAGGCTTACACGGCCGGCTGATGATGCTGGAGTGATGCTTTCCGGGATCTGTTGCCGTGGTCTGTGGGAGCTGGAGCTTCCGGACGTTTCGCCCATTTCTACGATGGGCTTCTTCAGCGTGAAGTATGATGATGATTATGATCTTGATGAGAACTGTGATGAAGGAAGCTCCAGCTCCCACACACCACGGCAACAGATCCCGGAAAGCATCTCTCCAAAGTATACAATATTATGCCTTAATGCTTGGCAAGTAGCAAGGCAAAGATTCGCCCGAATATTCGTCAGATGTGCATCAGTCTCTGCTCTCGTGCGGAGGCGGTGGTACTTAAACTTTAGCGAATGGTGTTTAGTACAGTTGTCATATAGTTGCACTACAATCCTACATTTCTATGGTTCCAGTTTTCTAGCTTTGTAGAATTATCGGCCAACAGTGAGAGAGTATTTTATTTTAGCTACATCTGTTCCGACATTACTGCCCGAGTTTTATTCCTATAGTATAAAACTTTAAGTTCGACTAGCGTTCACCAAAAAATAAATGTAAACTAAAAAAGCGTCTCTAGTTAGCGTTTTATGTGTCATATTTTTTTGTTAAACGCAATGTTTAAGTAAGGACGTTAGTTTTGTACTTGAAGTAATCATAGTATAAAGTGGCTTTAACTTTAGCTGGTGCTTGGTTTCTTGGTAGATTTATGGCCTTTCGTTGCACCAGATGAAATCTTTTGTAAAAATGTAATTTTTCCTTTAAAATACTTACGATTAAAATTTAATCTACCCGTTTAATGAACATTAAAAAGTTTTTATGATTAATATCATAAATTAAAACAAAAATGAGAACGGCCCGTAGTCTAGTGGTAACGCTTCAGAGTCGTAATCGGAAGGCCGTGAGTTCGATTCCCAGTGGAAAACAAAAAAAATACATTTTTAAAAATGCTCTTCGCTGCGTAGAAAAAGATTATTAAATTGCCTTCACTAATTTTTTTTCCATCCAGCCTTACATCAATTGGGTCTTGCTTGAGAATATTGCTTGGGTAGCTCAACGCAACGCAACTAGGCTACACATATAGTAAAACTCCTTGCCTGCGTTATCCCCGAAGGGGTCACATGTGTGTGTACACTCGGAGTTTACCTATTTATTTTTACGGGTAAGGGAGCCGGCCTCACACCAACCACTTTCAGTTGAAGTGGGGGTTTCCCAATTCCCGGGGGGGGGGGGGGCTGGTTCTCATTTCTTGTGAAGGCTGAGTAAACATTGCTCTCGGTATGGAATGCAAGCATTCTACCAATTGAGCTATCGAACTTTTTACGAGATTGTGTGGTCAGCCTCACACCAACCTATAATTCATTCTTTGTTATAATAATGGAATACTTCACAGATATAAGCAACAATGATGAACAAGTTTTTTCATTATGTTATTTAGTCCGGTCGATAGCTCAGGTGGTAGAGTGCTTGCATTCCATGCCGAAAGCTCGGATTTATATCCCACCGAGGGTGTCAAAAATGATTTCCCGTTTCGGTGTTTATTTCAAACCCCAAAATAAAATACCGGCAAGGTTTACTCAGCCTTTACAAGAAATGAGTACCAGCACTCTCGGGAGCTGGGAAACCTCCACTTCAACTGAAGTGGTTGGCGTAAGGCCGGCCCCCTTACCTGTAAAAATAAATAGGTTCAACTCGCCACATGCGACCCCTTCGGGGATAACGCGGCAAGAAGTTCCACTATCTGCGTAGCTTAGTTTATTCATCTATTTTTTTTGCAAAGTTTTCTCTTCACGTTTGAGATGCGCTGGTATTAAGCGACGTCCATTGCACACAGCTCGCTTGATTCATAGCCTCAAACTATTTGAGAAACAATGGTCGACGTAGGTATAATGCTATTAGGCGACTAAAGCAACGACACCAACTAGCCCCATTTATCCAGTTATATGTGAAAATAAAAAGGTTTCACATAAATCATGACGCAACGCAATTAAAACATAAGCGCAACTAGGCTACGCATATAGTGTAATTTCTTGCCTGCGTTATCCGAAGAAGTCGCATACAGCAATTCGGGACCTATTTATTTTTACGGGTAAGGGGTCCAGCCTCACACCAACCACTTGCTCCCGGGGAGGCTGGTTCTCATTTTTTGTGAAGGCTGAGTACACATCGCCAGTATTTATTTTGAGTTTAAAATAGACACCGAAACGGGAAATTATTTCTGACACCCTCAATGGGGATCGAACCCTTGCTCTCGGCATGGAATGTATTTTAGTAGTAAGTATTCTACCAACTGAGCTATCGACCGGACTTTTTACGAGCTTGGTCGTCGCTACGAAGCGCCAATTCTCAAGCAAGACCCAGTTGCTGTAAGGCTGGATGGATCTTTTGATGACCGGTCTTTGGAAAGGTTTATGAATTTTTCAACGCAGCGAAGAGCAAATTTAAAAATACAAATGGTATATTTTTTGTGTTCCCCCGGGATTTGAACCCACAACCTTCCACCCACGAGTCTGAAATGTTACCACTGGACTACGGACCGGTACATGATAATATTATCATTTTCAATAATTCGGTTATTAGTGGTTAGTTGATTTATAGGTTAGTACGAGGGTGACAAGCCATACTGTAATAAAAGGTTCGCTCTTGCCAATGTCACCCCTAATTTAAGATAAGGCGGCAGAACTTGTGCAAAAAACGCAAAAATAACGCAACTAAGCTACACATATAGTGTAGCTTCTTGCCGCGTTATCCCCGAAGGGGTCGCATGTGGCGAGTTGAACCTATTTATTTTTACAGGTAAGGGGGCCGGCCTTACGCCAACCACTTCAGTTGAAGTGGGGGTTTCCCAGCTCCCGAGATTGCTGGTACTCATTTCTTGTGAAGGCTGAGTAAACCTTGCCGGTATTTTATTTTGGGGTTTGAAATAAACACCGAAACAGGAAATTGTTATTGACACCCTCGGTGGGATTCGAACCCGAGCTTTCGGCATGGAATGCAAGCACTCTACCACCTGAGCTATCGACCGGACTAAATTAAGTGCGGTTGATATTAATTTAAAATTGTTTTTTTTTTTTAATTTAGTTTGTAAACGTACACAACCATGCAGCATCTTTAGGCGCGATCTAACATGTGTCTGCTTGTGGGCGTGTATTAAATATGAATCTTGAGGTGTTTTTGATACAAAAAAAGCGCTTACCAGATAAATCATCGTAATACTATTATTGAATCTATTGCTAAATATTTTTAAATTTTGAAAAGATTTTTGTGAAACACTGTGGAAATTCATTTTAAAAAATTGATTATTTTTCAATAAAAAATTAAAAAAATTAAAAAAATAATAATAATAAAATTAAAAAAATAATAAAAAAATAATAAAAAAATAATAAAATAATAAAAAAATAATAAAATAATAAATTAAAAAAATAATAAAAAAATAATAAAAAAAATTAAAAAAATAATAAAAAAATAATAAAAAAATAATAAAATAATATATATATATTTAATTTTTTTAATTTTTTATTGAAAAATAATCAATTTTTTAAATATTTTTGTTTGCAAAAATGAACTTAATTATTTGACACATCAGCTTCTTGACTCATAGGTTGGTATGAGGCTGACCCTCCAAGCTGTAAAAATTGGTTCACTTTTTCTGATGCCACCCCGATTTCAGGGAAAGGCGGCAGGAGTTGCAAGGTTTATGTTCATGTGAGGTTTTTTATTTTTTATTTGTATGCACACATGTAGAATGTAGAGGCGCGAACCTGCATGTACCTGTTTGTGGGCATGCATTCATTATGAGCCTTAAATGTTAACATATCTTTGCAGCTTAGATTATAGATTATAGAGGCACATCTCGAAGTCTATACAATGACCTTCTGATTTCTCTCTTTCTTTTTTACGGCTCACAGAATTGGAGAAAGGCCAATTTTCTCCTTTCTCTCTTGAATTCTTTTCTTTTTACCAGGAAAGAAAATTAACACGGCGTTTTGAGCCCCTATTATAAAACTCTCACGTAAAAAGACAAAATATATGGAAAATACAAACGGCATTCAATTATTTCCGTGAATTGGAAGTAGCTCTGCAGAGGCTCTAGCCATCCCTTGTGGAAATACAATAGAGGTATTCCTTGACTTATAGGTTGGTATGGCGCTGACCACCCATACTGTAAAAAATGGTTCACTTTGCCAATGTTACTCCAGTGTCAAAGAAGGTCAGCAAAAGTTACAGGGTGTATGTTCATTTGAGGCTTGGATTTTATTTGTAAGTATACATTCAGCATTTGTAAGCGCGAACTACACGTATTTGTTTATGGGCATGCATGTGATATGAGCTCTATAATCTTTAATATAATCTAAGTTGCAAAGATATATTAACATTTAAAAGTAGAAAACAAGTCAATACTTCCCTATACAAAAAATGCAACATAAATGAATAAGCCAACATTACAAAGCAACATTGCAGATTAGCCGCCACTTCTACCTGTCCTTGCATACTTCTTTCATTTCATCCAGAGTCATAACCTTTTCATACAAGCCCTCCTTTTATTATGACTCTGGATATCCCATTCGTTCTTGTCTTGTCTTGTATCCTGCCGTAATTCCTCTAGGGGTAGCCGGTACCTCCACATAAGTCCTCCACTTGACTCTGTCCTTGCATACTTCTTTCATCTCATCTAGTTTCATCACTCTTTTCATGCACGCTCTTCTCTTGTTTCCACTCTGTAGATTCCAATCATTCGCTATCTCACTTATCTGATCCATCCATACCTTTTTCAGTCTTCCTCTACCACGACATTCATCTAGTCCTGCAACACACACTTTCTTCATCAGTCTTCCGTCAGATTGTAGTCTAAAAAATATTATAAACTGATCAACAATGAACGAGTTAAAATATTTAAAGGCAATTTGGATGATTTTATCGGTATAGTCATGTTTATTGGAAATAATACGTGACATCGCGGTCACATCGACGCGACGGTTAAAAGGCAATAGGGCATAAGCGACATAAACTAAATTGTTCAGGAGAGCAGTTTAAAGTTTGAGATTGCAGAAGAATGGCGTACCTTTTTTAATTTTTTATCATTCCTTGACTTAAAGGTTTGTATGAGGCTGACCACCCATGCTGTAAAAATGGTTCACATTGCCAATGTCACCCCTGTTTCAGGGAAGCTCGGCAAGAGTTGCAGGGCTTATGTTCATTTGAGATTGGGTTTTTATATGTAGGTCCACATGCGGCATGTGTTTGAATCTTTAATGATATATATCTTTGCAGCTTAGATTTAGAATTAGATTTAGATATCGTTAAAATCAAAACAGCTGTAAAATTAAAAAAATAAAGGCATTTATTGGCATTCCTATTAACGTGGTTTTACGATGTTTTACAAAAAAAAATTTGTCACAAGCGCCTTTAGGACAAAAAAGCCCAAAATTTTGTCAGTAACACAAAAACCATACTTTGAAAACGTAGTGGTTTGCCTGGGTATAAACAACAACAAAAGAATCATCGTAGAGCTATGGGAGTTAGCGCATTAGATAGAGCGGATTTTTTTTAAGTAGGATGGCATTCATAACTCATTTTTGACCAAAATGTCGCTTGTCGCCTTTTAACCGTCGATATGCACTACACACACCGTCACTTATTCATTCCACATCAGCTTCTCTTTATGGTTTGGCATGCAACACGCAGATGCATTTACATTCACGTACTGGAGTTTTATTTGATAAGCTAAATGGAAAAAACAATTGTAATGCACAGAACCGCATTAAGCTCATGGGGGCCCAGGTGGAAGGAAAAACATGGGGCCCTTCCCATAGTTTATTTTTTATTGTTATCCTAAAATTCTAAATGAAAAGTTGATTAAGTTTTTAAATGATTAATTCACACAGTACCTACTGGTGGCTTGGGTTAGGGTTTCTCATTTTTTTTTTTTTAAATTAGAATTCTGTATTTGTTTTAATGTGTATACATATTATTATTTCTTTTTCTAAAATGTAATTTGTTGTGTATGTTCCTTGACTTATAGGTTGGTACTTTATGCTGATGATGCAGTATTAATTGCTGATTCAGCAGCAGAACTTCAGGCAATGCTCTCTAGTCTGAACCATGCTCTGTGTGCAAGCAAGTTGAAAATTAATGCAAGTAAGACGAAAGTACTGATTTTTGACAGAAGGGATGAAACTGAAGAATGCACTTTCATGTTGAATGGTACGAAAGTTGAAATTGTGGATGAATTTAGATACTTGGGAAGTATGTTTGGAAAGAATGGAAAGATGACAAGAGAACTTGAGAATAGGGTGTGCAAGGGAAAGCAAGTGGTCGGTGCAATAGGAAGAATAGCAAAGAACAAGCGATTGACGATGGATCTGAGAATGGCGGTACACAATGGCATATTGTTACCGACTTTGATGTATGGAAGTGAAGCATGGACAGTGAACGATAGCGAAATGAGTAAAGTATGTACGGTGGAAATGAAGCATTTGAGAATGTATGACAGGAAAAACTTTGAGGGATAGAGTTAGGAATGAATGGGTAAAAAAAGAATGTAATTTGAAAGAGGATGTGAAAGCTAAAGTACAAAAGAATGTGATGAGATGGTTTGGGCATGTGGAAAGAATGAAAGATGATAGACTGACAAAGTATGTATACAAAGAAAGTGTGAAAGGAAAAAGAGGGAAGGGACGACCGAGAAAAGTATGGAGTGATCAGATTGAGGAGATTGTGAAGGAATGGGATATACAAAGTGAGCGTAAAAGAAGAAAATGCATGAAAAAGGTGATGGATATGAAGGAATTGAAAGAGGTATGTCAGGATAAGAAAAAATGGAGGCAACTCTGCAGAGGCTCTGGCCACCCCTAGCGGAATGGCGACAGAGTTACAGAGTTACGCGGCTGACTACCCATGCTGTAGAAAATGATTCACTTTGCAAATAATTCAGGGAAGCGCGACAAGAGTTGCAGGGTGTATGTTCATTTGAGATTTGCGTTTTTTTATGTTGCAGGTTCACAAGCGGCTTGTGCCAGCGCGAACTTGTACATGTCTGCTTGTGAGAATGCATGTAATGTAAGTCCCCAGTGTAACATATCTTTGCAACTTAGCAACTTAGCAACTTTGCAACAAAGCAGATACAAAAACATATGTCCGAAACTATAGACCTATCTCTATCTTATCGACATTTGCGAAGATCTTTGAAAGTTTAATTCATAAAAACTTACTGATTAACATTAAATCACGTATTACCATTCATCTACATGGCTTCCTACCAAAGAGGTCTACAATTTTCAATCTTCTCACATTAAGTGCAGAAATAGCCGAAAATCTGGATTCTCAGCACCAAACTGATGTGGTATATACGGACTTTTCTAAAGCATTTGAAAGGGTAGACCATGACGTCCTACTCAAGAAAATGCACTTATTTGGATTAAGTAAATCTCTTCTCTTACTTTTCGCATCATATTTAAGAAATAGACAACAATATGTTGATATTAATAGCTATACATCATTGACAATTCAACCACTTTCCGGAGTCCCGCAAGGATCCAATTTGGGCCCACTGGCTTTCCTCATATTTGTCAATGACGTTGTTGGCATCATAAAACATAGTTCGTGTCTATTATACGCAGATGACTTGAAGGTCTATACAAAGATTATAGACACTCAATACTGCGTAAAATTACAGGAGGACTTGAACGCATTAGCAGTTTGGGCTGAGCAAAACAAACTCTTCTTAAATTTTAAGAAATGCGTTATCATGTCCTTCACTAAATCTCATAATCCCATTATTCACGAGTATAGTATAGGTGGGCAAATACTAACTCGTGTGACCTCATTTAGGGATCTGGGAGTTGTCTTTGATCCCGGACTGAATTTCTCAGACCATATGACGCAGTTGACGACCGAATGCTATCGACTTCTGGGTTTTGTTATTAGACTCTGTAAACAGTTTACAGAGCCCAGGGCGATGGCGGATGTCTTCAGCTGCGTCGTTCGATCTAAATTAGAGTACGCTGTTGACGTGTGGACACCTCATCAGCGGAAGTACATTAATATGTTAGAACAGCTCCAGAAGAAGTTCCTAGGTAACCTCCGAGGTACCTCCTCATGAGAACGCAGGGAAACTACCCTCAGTTCATGCACCATGAGGACCTGCTTCAGGAAACTGGCTTCAGGAGCTTAGAAACTAGGCGCAACGGGACCCTGATGGTGCTCACTTATAAAGTCATCAATGGTTTAATAGACAGTCCCACCCTGTTGGAGGGTTTCAGGTTACAAATTACTATAATCGGGGGCGAGGTCATGATTTTTTTCATGTACCAATGAGCCGCACCGATGTCTTGGCACAGCATCCTTTAACTCGGAGTGTCAAACTCATTAACGAGTCAAAAATAGATATATTTCAATATAATGTAGACACCTTCAAAAGTATGGTAAAAGAGTTCCTCCCAGCTTGTTGATGGCTGTGAGGGTGCACTGTAATTAGGGCAACCTGCTGTGCACCAAAAAAAAAAAAAACGTAGATTAGAGATTATATTAGATTAGGCATTTTTATCTGGAGTAACCATAAATATTTATTAATCTTATTTGCACATTTTTTAGTAGCGAAAGCCTGATTTTTCTCAAATACACTGGGGAAAAGGCATTAAAATATTTTGTTATTGTCGCGGTAGGGATTCTAGGGAAAAGGAATTAAAATATTTTGCTATTGTTTGCTAAGGACGGCAGTCCCAAGACTGACTTGCTCGTCGAGAAAAAAGTTCCAAATTAAAAAAAAATCCAACATTATGCGCTGTTTAAGTTGAAAAAGTTAATTAATTTTGTTTAAATAGTACAGATAAAGTTTACAATTTTTCAAGACCGATTAAAAAAAATCCTGTTTACTTAGAAAGACAAAGATTTATGTTCAAATATGTTATAGTTACTTTATTATTCTTCTTTGGGTGTTCATGGCCAAAGGGTCTCTAAAAAGAATGGAATTTTCTTAAATTTATTACTCTCTTTGTGGTCTTCGCGGGCCCTGGTGCAGTCGCACCCTTCGAACCACCCTGAATCCAGTCCTGGTAACATATGGGACATATTGTGTGCAGTGAAAAACCATTTTATTTATCGATTTTATGTAAATAGTAAATTCATACTCGATTAAACCAACTATCGGGCTGTCCGTAGTCTAACAGTTAACTTCAATGTGAATCCCGAATGTAACATATCTTTGAAACTTAGATTGGATCAGATGAGTCAAGGAATACAAACTCATACTGTAACTCTGTCGCCATTCCGCTAGGGGTGGTCAGAGCCTCTGCAGAGTTGCCGCCTCATCTAAATCTAAATCTAAATCTAAGCTGCAAAGATATGTATATTTGAGATTCATATTAAATGCATTCCCACAAACAGACACGCATAATTTCGCGCTCACACATGCCGCATGTGGACCTACAGTATAAAAAACTCAATCTCAAATGAACATAAGCCCTGCAACTCTCGCCGAACTTCCCTGAAAGAGGGGTGACATTGGCAAAGTGAACCATTTTTTACAGTATGGGTGGTCAGCCTCATACCAACCTATAAGTCAAGGAATACAAGCAATTAATAACATTTGATAAATAAGCAATACAATTAAACAGTAAAAATTAAAACCTACGAAACATATTATATAAAAAAGTTAAAAATATTTTTTAAAAGCCTCAGCCTTAAACGCCAGCATTACAGATCAACCGCCATTTCTTTCGGTCCTTGCATACTTCAATCATCATCATTATTCCTATATCCGTATCGAGATCCGAAACGTCATATCCATAATATCTCTGTTACATTTGCCTGTAAGGGAAACACGCCCCTGCCTAAAGTAAATCTAGAAATTTAAGGTTTGCAGAAATTTCAGCATAGCCTGTGTTACGCGAGATAAACCAAACTTTGGGATGAGATTATCAACGGACCAAATAACTTCTAACATAATGTTCAAAGTTTTCAAATAAAATTGTCCTTAGAGAATTTGTTTTTGAATATTAATCATTTATCATTTTGGAAGCTTCTTGAAAATAAATGTTGTTCTTCGAGTTTTAGTAAACAATAAATTTTTATTTTGTTAAATTCACCAAACGAATCGTGACTTATAGGTTGGTATGAGACTGACCAACCATACTGTATTGTACATTGAAGCTTTCACACAACAACAATACTAATTCAAAGGCTAGCGTTGCTTCCAGAACACCAGATCCTGTAAGAAGATCACAGCGACTAGCCAACCGCTGATAATGCCCATCGGAGCAATGGGCAAAACTGTCGGGAAAGAATCAACCAGACCACGGCTACATAGTCCGAAAAAAGTGATTGTTAGTTCAACCATACTGTATATTTTCATTTCACTTTTTCTAATATCTGTTTCAAGGAAAGCCGCCATGAGTTGCAAGGATTATGTTAATTTGAGATTTGAATTTTATTTTGTAAGAACACATGAAGCATGCTTACATATGCGCGAGCTAACATGTGTCGTCTTGTGGGCATACATTATTTATGAATCTTAAATGGTATAAAATATATATTTTTAACTAAGATTATAGATTATATTTGTAAGGGTTTGGTGGTTCACACAGTGAAAGTCCATTGTATTTATTTTAAAAAATCCCACAGTTGTAATTCACTTACTGCTCCTGAGGATGCCTTTTTGGGGCGAAAATTTCCGTGTCCAAAAATATTTTTTTTGTGAATTAAAACTGTTTTTTTTAAATAAATGATACATTATACATTGGACCAGTCCGTAGTCCAGTGGCAACACTTCGGACTCGTAAATGGAAGGTTGTGGATTCGGATCCCGACGGAGCACAAAAAATCTACCATTTGTATTTCCAAATGTGCTCTTCGCTGGGTTGAAAAATTCATAAACCTTTACCAAAGACCGGTCACTGAGAGGTCCATCCAACCTTACAACAACTGGGTATTGCTTGAGAATTGGCGCTTTCTACAGCGACGACCAAGCTCGCAAAGGGCTCTTGAGGTGTGATACACACAAAAACAGCGCTCACCAAATAAATCATCCTAATATTATTATTATTATGGATATTCCGGTCGATAGATCTGTTGGTAGAGCATTTGCGTTCAATTCCAAAGGGCTGTGTTCGATTCCCACCAAGGGTCTCAAAAATGATTTCTAGCTTTTGCAAAAGAAATCTATAGATGAAAAGTTAAATTATAATATATTAAATTTATAGATTGGGTTTTTATATTGTAGGTCCACATGCGGCATGTGTTAGCGCGAAATTATACATGTCTGCTTGTGGGAATGCATTTAATATAAATCTTAAATGATATATATCTTTGCAGCTTAGATTAGATTAGATTAGATTAGAAAAGTCACAGTACACCTTATATTTGGGCACGAATTGCCATCTAAATATAGATCTGAATCTAAGCTGCAAAGATATGTATCATTTGAGATTCATATTAAATGCATTTCCACATGCAGACACACATAATTTCGCGCTTACACATGCCGCATTTGGACCTACAATATAAAAACCCAATCTCAAATGAACATAAGCCCTGCAACTCTTGCCGACCTTCCCTGAAGCAGGGGTGACATTGGCAAAGTGAACCATTTTTTATAGCATGGGTGGTCATCTAGTGAAGAATTAAGCAGAAAAGTGCTTTAGAATGAAAAAAAAACATGTTAAGTAAAAAAGAAATCTTATAATCCAAAATTGGGTTAGAGGAATGTAAATTTTTCTCTCCGTATTGTAACTGAAATGTGTTTTTTTATTTTTAACTGAGAATCGGGGCAAGAGTGCCCAACCCTCCTGGCAATGTCAAGTCTTTATGGAGCACCCTGAAGTTGTCTCCGAGAAGAAAACAAAAGGCAATCTGCCGTCGAGAGCGCCGCGAAACAAAAAGGTTTTGTTTCATCTAGAAGTCAAGATTGGATCGAAGCTTTTGATTGCTGAAATGCTGTGACAATTTTCTAAAATGTGCTGTGCCAACATCTAAATGGTATTTTCTCAACTTTGAAGTGAAGACTACCTTCTTACTAATCACTGACTACCTTCGAATAAATACTTTGTGACAAAGAATTTTTCAAATTCAGTTCATCCTCAGTCGCCGTACAGATAGGATGTTCTCCTGAAGACGTCGGCTACGTCGCTGACGAAACGTAGAGAATAATGTAAGTTCTCACCGAACGGTTCGTTAAATAGCCGAAAATTAATATAATTGTCAAAATGTCAAACGACCGTAATTCTAACTTAAACCTAACTACGTGTACATATGTTTGCGCTTACACATGCTGCAAGTGTTCTTACGAAATAAGACCCAAAACTCAAACGAACACACACGCTGAAACTCTTGACGACTTTTCCTGGAACAGAGGTGCAATTGGTAAAAGTGAACAAAATGTCTACCTTTTGAATACAAAACAATTAAAATGTAAGGTGAAGAATACATTATTGTGTACATTTACTCTTTCGTCGACCGGTCCGTAGTCTAGTGGTTAACTTTTCTGAATCGTAAATGGAAGGTTGTGGGTTCGAATCCGGGAAGAGCACAAAAAATATACCATTTATATTTTCAAATATGCTCTTCGCTGGGTTGAAAAATTCATAAACCTTTATCAAAGATCGATCATCACAAGGTCCACCCAGCCTTACAGCAACTGGACCTTGCTTGAGTATTGGCGCTTTATAGCGACGACCAAGCTCGTAAACACCTCTGCGGCACTTCAACAAGTGTCATAGACCCCTAGAGTATCTGTTGTCTAGGGAGTCTCCCGCACAGGATTTCTTAAAAAAAACATCCTATTCCACCAGCTCTTCATATTTTGATATTTTATTTTTTGCAAACAAATTATAAATGCAAATTCGTCAAATAAGCTAAATACAAGACTTTGAAAATTGAAACTTCCACAGTAAAAATGGTAAAGTAATTTTTTTGAGAGATGAGGAAGTATTCATCTGGGAAAATAACTTTTTAATATTTCCAGAACTTCGTGGAAAATACGTCGTTCCCGTTATTTACTTAGACTTCCGTTTGGTAATGTTTTTTGTGTATTTATAATTCTTTATGCTCAGCAAAATATTCAAACATTAAAAGTAATAAAGAAAAAACACTTTCCTTTTAAATACTGTGTTAAAGCCGAGGGGGCCAAGTGGGCTGATCTTTCTAGCGTGTTTGGAATAGAATAACGTTGGTTCGATCCCCGCCTGGGTCATTTGACCATAACTGGTTCAACAGATGTAATTGGGTAATTATTAATTAATAATTCTTTAAAATAAACAGTAATGAATTATTATTTGATGATATTAGACTTTCCTTGATTTATAGGTTGGTATGCGGCTGACCACCCATACTGTAAAAAATGGTTCACTTTGCCAATGTCCCCCCTGTTTCAGGGAAAGACAGCAAGAGTTACAGGGCTTATGTTCATTCGAGATTGGGTTATATTGTAGGCCCACATGCGGCATGTGTTAGCGCTAAATTATATATGTCTGCTTGTGGGAATGCATTTAATATAAATCTTAAATGATATAGATTAGATTAGATATTAGTTCATGTTTCTGGTCAGGCAGAATAGGTTGATGTATTGCATTTCTCTTCACAAATCTATTAAAAAAAAATACGAGTGTTTCAAGAAACTGATTTCTTTTAAAGAATCATGCGCTGGGACTCCCTTTATTTCAAAGAATCTAGAGGTCCATG
The DNA here is from genome assembly GCA_951799405.1 of Agapetus fuscipes. Taxonomy (NCBI): domain Eukaryota; kingdom Metazoa; phylum Arthropoda; class Insecta; order Trichoptera; family Glossosomatidae; genus Agapetus; species Agapetus fuscipes. Next base: position 9,916,974 of record OX637363.1, read on the forward strand.
ACTCTTATTGAAGTGCCGCAAAGGTGTGGATGTTTGTTACGATGCCGTTTGTTGTATTGATCCTTTGTTCCTTGACTTATAGGTTGGTATGCGGCTGATCACCCCTGCAGTAGTAAATGGGTCACTTTGCCAATGCCACCCCTGTTTCAGGAAAGCTTGGCAAGAGTTGCAGGGCTTATGTTCATTTGAGATTGGGTTTTTATATTGAAAGCCCACATGCGGCATGTTTAAGCGCTATCTATAATCTATAATCTAAGTTGCAAGGATATATTCATTCAAAGCTCTCAGATGTATGCCCACAAACAAACACGTGTAACTAACTTGTGTTACATTTATTTGCAACTTAGATTAGATTTGCAATATAATTTAAAAGCCTGAAAAATTCTTTTAAAGATACTGAAATATGAATTCAGTTTGCAAAGTTAAATTATGCAAATCATCGTATTGAAGTAATCATATGGCATTAAGCACAAATACTGCATGATGGTACTCGTAAATAGCAATCACGTGTAAGGACCACAAATTGTCCTCCAACAGATGCCAAATGACTGTAATTTACTTGAAAGATGGGTGGATTGGTCGTCTTTAATACCTCAACTATAATTCTACACGATCAAACTAAATCGTGACGTTCGCAAAAAAGATATCTAATCTAATTTAATCTAATCTAAGCTGCAAAGATATATATATCATTTAAGATTTATATTAAATGCATTCACACAAGCAGATATGTATAATTTCGCGCTAACACATGCCGCATGTGGACCTACAATATAAAAACCCAATCGCATATGAACATAAGCCTTGCAACTCTTGCCGTCCTTCCCTGAAACAGGGGTGATATTGGCAAAGTGAACCATTTTTTTACAGTATGGGTGGTCAGCCGCATAACAACCTATAAGTCAAGGAACTCGACGGTTAAAAGGCAGTAGTAATTGCAACATTTTGGTCAAAAATGATTAATGAATGCTATCCTACTTGAAATTTTCCGCTCTTTCTAATGCGCTAACTCCCATAGCTCTACGATGATTTTTGTGTTGTTTAACCAAGAAAACAACTGCGTTTTCGAAGTCTGTTTTTTTTTTTAAGAAATCCTGTGCGGAAGACTCCCTAGATTCTAGAGACTGTAGGGGTCTATGACACTTGTTGAAGTGCCGCAGAGGTGTACGAGCTTGTTCGTCGCTACAAAGCACCAATACTCAAGAAAGATACAGTTGCTGTAAGGCTGGATGGACCTTTAGTGACCGGTCTTTGGTAAAGGCTTTATGATTTTTTTCAACCCAGTGAAGAGCATATTTGGAAATATAAATGGTATATTTTTGTGCTCCGCCGGGATCCGAATCTACAATCTTCCATTTACGAGTCTGAAGTGTTGCCACTGGACTACGGACCGGTCAGTACACTTCCACATCATATTTCTCTATTTCTGCTAGAACATAATGTACTTACATACAATGAGTACCCACTGAATAATGTACAGAACAGCCTTCAGTTGTTCTGACCTGACCCTCCACTGTTAATAAAACATACGCCCTTACTAGCAAGCCTTACACAATAGAGTAAGACAACAGAAATGTAGTGTAACGTTTGACGAATCGAATACGGAAAATGGCTCAGAGCAACCATACTCAACCTTAAAATGCACCTAAGCTACACATACAGTGTAACTTCTTGCCTGCGTTATCCCTGAAGGGGTCGCATGTGGTGCTTCGGGACCTATTTATTTTTACAGGTAAGGGGGCCGGCCTCACACCAACCACTCTCAGTTGAAGTGGGGGTTTTCCAGCTCCTGGGGGGGGCTGGTTCTCATTTCTTGTGAAGGCTGAGTAAGCCTTTGAGATCGAACCCTTGCTCTCGGAATGGAAAGCATTCTAGCAATTGAGCTATCGACCTATTTACGAGCTTGATCGTCGTCGCTACAAAGCGCCAATTCTCAAGCAAGACCCAGTTGCTGTAAGGCTGGATGGACCTTTGGTGACCGGTCATTGGTAAAGGTTTTATGAAATTTTCAACCCAGCGAAGAGCAAATTTGAAAATATAAATGGTATAATTTTTGTGCTCCGCCGGAAATCGAACTCACAACCTTCCCATTCAGAGTCCGAAGTGTTACCACTGAACTACGGACCGGTCAATTGATTTTAATGTCAAAAATCACAATATTTTTTTAAATAAGCGCTTGGATACATGTTACTTGTAATCTTTACTGTTTTCACTACTGTAATTTTTAAGGAACCGCATGCTGATAATGATAAGTGATATGTAGGATTATTATTATGTTTTAGATTACAATATTTAAAATTTTAAATTGTTTTCCAAAAAATGGGGAGTTTCATGATTTTTTTTCGTCATACCAGTATAGTGTTGCGGCCCGCGTGGCTTTTCAAGTATATGTATGTGGCCCGGAGACAAAAAAGATTGAGTATCATTGGCTCAGAGGATAAGAAGTTTCTAGTTAACACAACGAACAAACTCATAGCTTGTAGAATATATGAGATAAATTATTTAGAACAAGGTAGGCTACTGTAAATTACTCTCAAGGACTAAGGGTGTTTTTGTGCTCTCTGTAGACTTCAATTAAACAACCTTCCATATTGGTACGTATTAACTGGCGTTCTCTTTCAATTAAACTGCAATAATTCATTTTAACAGAATTTACTTTACACAATTTGGTTCACATTATATACATGCTCACAAGCAGACGTGTTCAAGTGCAATTTCGCGCTTGCACAAGCCGCATGTGAACCTACAACATAAATACTGTTTCAGGTAAAAAGGTTTCAGCCACCCTTAGTGGAAGGATAACAAAACAACAGCTACAGTGGTTGACTAGTTGTGATGCATTGTAAAATTAATGAATTTTGCGCGGTGAGGTTATGAGGGAGAGTCCTCTAGCGCAGCGGTCCGCAACCCTGGGGTCGCGACCCCGGGTGGGGTTGCGAAAGATATTTATGGGGTCGCCAAAAAAGTCAACAAGGTCCTGTACTTATCGAATTTTATTAATGTTTATGCATAAAATATAACCTCTCTTTACATACACAATTACACAATGTCCTTAAAACGGAGAGAATCGAAAATAATTACGACTGTACGACCTGTCCAGTCCCGCCCGTCACAACCTCACCGCTCCCGCGCCCGCGCTCCTTTTTTTAAAAATAAAATATTAAAATAATTGCTTAAATTAAAATAATGTCCGTAGTTCAGTGGTAACACTGCGGACTCTGAATGGGAAGGTTACCCCCACTTCAATTGAAAGTGGTTGGTGTGAGGCCGGCCCCCTTACCTGTAAAAATAAATAGGTCCCGAAGCGCCACATGCGACCCCTTCGGGGATAACACAGGCAAGAAGTTACACTATATGTGTGGCTTAGTTGCGTTTTTTGCTTGTCTCATTTAATGCCATCATAAATATTACTCGTACGTTAAATGCATATTTTCTAGTTTGCTCTAATATTACTTTCCAAAATAAATAAACTCTTTAATACAAATAATTTACGAAATAAAAACAGCTAACATCGTTACCTGAACCAACCTTTGCACTTGTTAACTTAGTGTTTTTTTTTTCTGGGGTCGCTCATAACTCTTTTCTTAATTTTGGGGTCGCAATATCAAAAAGGTTGCGGACCGCTGCTCTAGCGTACTATCGCTTTATAATTTACACTTAAGGGTGGGTACCGCCACCTGTACCACATTATTTTCAAACTTACCCAGAGCGTTTGCCAAAAACGTATACAAAATTAAACAATCAACAGAGGCAGTGTTTTAGTTAACGTACATTTTGAGTTAACATGTTGCCTGTTCAAGTTCTTACCTTGGATGTGTAGACTGCAGAGGGAGGCAATCTCCCATCAGAACTAGCAAGGCATGTAAATGATCTGATTAAGGCCATACCTCATGTGAGACAAATGTTTAAAGTTAGATAGGTAACAACACTGGTAAGTAAGAGCCCGTTTTCACTTGTCGGGTGTCGGATCCGTATATTAATCGGAGGTTCTAGTGGCAGAACATTATGTATGAAGCTATTCACACTTGTCGGAAACCGATTTTGTCCGAAATGTTCTACAACTGGAACCTCCGATGAATATACGGATCCGACACACGACAAGTGGGAACGGGCTCTTATGTAACATTACAGATGAAGCGCCCTTTATTTCGTTTCATCCAAGTTATTTATATAAATGTTAATGCAGGGCTGGAAGTCTCATCACCACGGTTATTCTTACCTACCGAATATCGGTAATATTTTTATGAAGACCTGCCAATCCAAGATGGCCGCAAGTGAACAGCTGATTAATCTTGTCTGCCCGTGTCTGCATGTGAGCGTGCATTAAATATTTGCCTTAAATGTCAATATATATATGCAACCAAAGTTATATAATACTAACTTACTAAACCGACGCACAGGCCTTGAAGACTTTAACGCACCCCAATCCTCCCAGGGCTGGAAGTCTCATCACCACGGTAATTCTTACCTACCGAATATCGGTAATATTTGTATTCAGACCTATCAATCCAAGATGACTGCAAGTAAACAGTTGATTAGTCTTTATACATACAAATATTACCGATATTCGGTAGGTAAGAATTACCATGGTGATGAGACTTCCAGCCAAAAGCTCTTAGGGAACTTTATTAATTTCAGCAAAAACATTTCGGGCTTGCTCTAATCTGTTTTCGACACTTTCCATTGACCACTTGGCTTGTACATTTTTGCATTTTTGCACAAGTGCAGCTCTATGCTATTTAATGTGTCTCCATTGCCTTGAGAAGTTGTGGTATGCTCATTAGGAAGTTGTCGCGAGCGGAAGTGCGGCATTATTAATAACATTAGACTGGCATTTCTCGACAACGGAAATGTAAAGTATAACTCACTTATTGATTTAGGTGCCTACAGCAAAGTTTCGTGCAACAACAAAACAATCTAATAAAGATTCTAAAATCGGAGTTGAAGAGATAAATTAACATTTAACAATCATATAAGTGCATGCCCACAAAAAGACACGTGTAGGTAAGTCAGCGTTTCTCGCCTTGCAACTACTGCCGCCTTTCCATTAAACAAAGGTGACATAGTGAACAACAATTTACAGTTCGTTTTAATCGACATAAAATATATTTTATTTCTATCTACAACGACAAAACATCTGTGACACATCGAGGGTTAAAGATTTTTAGTCTGCGCCTTAATATAGGCAATACGCGACTACGAAATTAGCTGCACATGTAGTGTAACTTCAAACTAGATTAAGGACTGATCGCTTTTTGTCAAAAAAAAACTGAAGGACCAGAGTTACGTAAGGATATACAACACCTTCTCTCAGGGTCAGTCTCCCCTCCACTGACCCACGCCCTGTATATCCATCCCATCCGGGGATGTGTCACAGGACTCGCATGCAAAAGTTATGTGAGATGCGAGTGGCAGAAGGCCCTCCCGTGAAGCTACACTTTCCCAAGTGTTTACACACAACAAAAGAGGCTCAGAAATTACTGAAAGATTATAGCCGTGAGGGTTTATGGCTCGAAGAATTCAAATTTACAAAAAAAAATGCAAAGTGATTTTGAGCGTCTTGACATATATGACTTCGAGATGCTACTACTGCGACCTGTGACTGGACTGTTCGGGATAAGGATATACATGACCTTTTTAACATTAATACTTTCATCTTTAAAGCTGAAATAAGTGTATATTGAGTATTCCGAGATCAAAACAAAGGGATACCCAAGCATTTACATTTCATTAAACAATCCCTTGAAGAGCATAACAAACAGAATGTGTAATCAAAGAAAACAGAGAGGTCCTCGCAGTATGGATGATGAAGTCGCTTTAAGTTTTTTCCGATCGATTGCTCACAGGCCGGGATCTCGCAATTATAGATCTTTATTAGGATAGTTCAAACGGACCTCGATTGCGTAAATCAAAAATATTTATGAAAACTAGATCACTCTCTAGGAGTGTCGTCGTATATTTCATATGTTTTTAAATGTACACCACTGAAGTGAGATTTACGATTTGTTTTATGCTCGGGGTACTGAACCGAAGTCTTAGCGCAATTTGGTATTTTTTTTTTTATTATATAAAAATTTCCACGTAGCTTTTAATTGTTTTTATTAATTATAAATTCTTCTTCTTCTTCTTCAGCCTGTATTGATCGTCCACTCCTGGACGTAGGCCTCCTCTCGCATTTTCCATTCGTTTCTATCCTGAGCGATCCGCATCCAGGCAGTCCCGCACTTCTCTGAACATCGTCGCGCCAACGCAACTGTGGGCGCCCAACTCCACGCTTTGCCGTCCTTGGGCACCAGCACAGCAGTCGCCTTGTCCACTCTTCATCTGGATCGCGAGCGGCATTATAAATTATAAATAATAAATTGAATTACGCAAAATAACAGAACACAAAAAATAGAACACAATAAACAAAACACAAAAAGAAACTCTGCAAAAGAATCTTACGTATGCTCGTATTTCAAATAAAAAAAAGAAGGAAAATATTAATTTCTTTCTATTTATACAACATTTACCAGAATGAAATATCCAAAAATAAACATGACGATAAGTAATTGTTTTTGAATCCATCTCGATGTTTTTTTTCCCCAACCTGACAATGGCAGGGCTTTGAAGGCTGCGTTAAAAATACCCGCAATGATTACTTTGTTTATTGCCGCTGTTTTTGCCGCCTTTCCCATGGCCCGTGTGACGTCACTGCAGAGACTTAGCGGATCTCTTCCGGACATGGCGTAGTACGCTTCAATCCGCACCACGAGTTTAAAAAATATTTAACGTTTAAACTCACAGCGTTTTCTTATTATACTGTAACTGTAACTCTGTCACCATTCCGCTAGGGGTGGCCAGAGCCTCTGCAGAGCTGCCTCCATTTCTTCCTTTTTATTATATTTGTATATATTGATATACTGCGCCGAATGCAGATGTCTCCTCGGGAAATACCCGTCAGGGAGGCTTTCCCGTCAGGCACATTAGCTTCAGTAACATCGAAATTCTGGGGAGGGGGGGGTTCCTTAGAGTCATGCAATAGCCTCTGATCTGGAGGACTTTCTTTTCTTTGACACGAATAGAGTTACACTAGCTGATTAGCTTCATCGGGAAGGCCCTCAGCCACTTGAAAAAAAATTGTAATGTTGTTCACCGAGTGAAGCAACTCCGCATGAGTTGTATGAACTGGATGGGAGGTGGTGGGAGAGTGCCTATCCTTACATACATCTTTCAATTCATTCAAATCCATCCCTTTTTTCATGCATTTTCTTCTTTTACGCTCACTTTGTATATCCCATTCTTTCACAATCTCCTCAATCTGATCACTCCGTACTTTTCTCGTTCGTCCCTTACCTCTTTTTCCTTTCACACTCCTCTGTATCTATCATCATTAATTCTTTCTACATGCCCAAACCATCTCATCACATTATTTTGTACCTTAACTTTAACATCCTTTTTCAACTTACATTCTTTCTTTACCCAATCATTCCTATTAGAAGCTAAAATACTTATTAGAGGAGTTGTTATAGTTTTTTTTGCGTGAAAGCTATGGTTGCGTTTAAACGTGAAGTCTTATACTTGAAGTTAAGGCGTCTAAGTAAGCGTCTCGGCGAGCAGATCCACTAGGGGATGATTAATCGGTTTTTGCCACACCCACCCCTGTTTAAAACCGTGTACAGACGTAGGCAGAATACTTGTATGTTTTTTAGGATAGTGGTAAGTATCTCTCCGATGTCCTTGAGCGGCACTCTAATCTGGTTAACTGTTACAACAGCGGAGTGATGGGAGAGAATTTGGACTAGCAGCCGCATTTAGAACAGACTGAAATCTGTTTACTTGCTTTTTTGACTGGCCAATTGTATCTTCTTCTCCAGTTTCAATCCTAGGATTGGCTTGCAGCATTTTCTTTTACTCTTCTCCTCCATTCCTCCCTGTCTTGTGCGGCTCTTTTTAGGTCTGCATATGATAGCAGCGCACGTCCACCAACAGGTCCTTCTTGGCGTGGGCGTCCCCTAGAGTTGGTCCAAAAAACGGCAGATTTTGGGGTAAATCACTCTTTAATAATTGCCGTAAACTTTACATTACTCAAGTTTTGCAAATCGTACTAAGGGTACTGGTGATTATTATTTATTATGAATACTTTCACTACTACGTTTGTCTCGTTTTTTTCTAACCATGATGAGATTTTTCGTTTACTAATTCGCTGAAATTGTCTAGATAATAGTTAATAAATATAAGAAAATGAGTAATAATAAATAGTTATACGAAAATGGTTTCCTGTACCCTTAGTACGAGTTGCAAAACTTGAGTAATGTAAAGTTTACGGCAATTATTAAAGAGTGATTTCCCCCAAAATCTGCCGTTTTCGTTTGTTTGAACTTGATTTTCGTCATCACTGTAACTCTTTTGCTAAGACCATAAAGTGTAAGAAACAAAAACGGCAGATTTTGGGAGAAATCCCTCTTTAATGTTTTCCGTAAACTTTACTTTTCTCAAGTTTTGCAACTCGTACTAAGGGTACTGCAGACCTACAGTGATTTTCTCACTATTCTGGTGGGATTGTCAACTAACAAGGTGACACTGAAGGTCAACCCTAACCCGCCGTAAGAGACGACTAGTGGGTCTAGCCGTAGCGGGTCTGTAGCTTACGAAACTAAGCCGGGATATGGCTTAAACATCAACAAGCATCATCCCTGATAACAATTCAATAATAATGTTATGGAAATATTAGAATAGGTATTAGCTATAACTATGCAATAAGAATCCTCATAAATATGTGTGGGTAGGAATCATTGAATAAAATACTTGAAGCATCTAGAAATAATGATTACTACGTACCTACTTGAATCTGGAACTGTCTAGCGAATATAGTTCTAGATAGTACTGTTTTGAAGAGTATAAAAAGGATGCAAGTCGCTTGCAGAGTCAGTTATTATTCAAGCTCTCACCACTACAGTCTCATGCCAGCTTTACATATACATTGAACCAACTTGACCAGTGAACAGAAACCAAATGTAATGGAATAATCGAGACTATCTTTGTGAAAATAAATTATTTAAAGTGTAAAATAAACAACTGTAAAAGAAGACCAGTGTTTTTAATTGAAAGACTTTTGGAACCCTAAAATCGTAACAATAATAATATTAGGGTGATTTATTTGGTGAGCGCTATTCTGGTCTGGTCTGGTTCTGGCGACCTTGGTCGTCGCTGTAGAAAGCGCCAATTCTCAAGCAATACCCAGTTGCTGTAAGGCTGGAAGGACCTTTAGTGACCGGTCTTTGGTAAAGGTATATTAAATTTTCACACAGCGAAGAGCATATTTGAAAATATAAATCGTCGCCTTTCTTTCTCAACCTCGCATCTCAAAAAAATTTTTTTTTTGTTAGTTATATCTATTTGTTTTTCGATTTTACATAACTACTGCATACTCGTACAAGGTTTTTGCATAACCCATACATCGACAACTTCACTTCATATCAATAAACGAGTATGTCTAGTTATGAAATATCGAAAAACAAATAGATAGAAGTAAATAAAATAAAAAATGTTAAGCTACGAGGTTGAGAAAGTAAGGCAACGAAATGGTATATTTTTTTGTGCTCTGCCTCCTCCGGGATTCAAACCCACCACCTTCCTTTTACGCGTCAGAAGTGTTAACCCCTAGACTACGGACCGGTCGATTCTGAGGTGATTTACATATTTGCAACCAAATTTTTGATTTGTTGTGAGAAATCACACTTCATTTTGATTATTGTCTGATTGGAGTTTCGTGCAACGGGCCCTACCAAGCCCGTGCAAAGTCTACAAGTTTTACTACCTTTTCCTAAAATAGATACGAGTATAAAATTGGCAATATTCTATCCAGATACATAAAATTGTTCGTTTACGATTTTTTTTGCTCCCTCGGCCCATGTTAAAAACTCGTAAATTCCAGATTTGTTTGTGCCTAAGTCTGGTTGTTCCTAGATGGTCCATCTCGGCTTTCTGCCGGTTCAACATGTTGATGCGGCGACCTACATGTGTGTTGTATATATGTACACCAAAGACTAATCGACGAGTTATGTTGTTTACGTAGCTTGGTCGCAGAATACACAGTTTAATCCAGACGCCATTCTGAACTAAATGATGTTCAGGTAACACAGTTTGAAGGAAAAGAGAAAAGTTGCTTTCGCATAGCTACAGGCAAGGGAGAAAAACCTTTTTGATTTTAAGTCATTTAAAAATTGGTGTTTTTCAGCGCTACAGTCAGCGTTCATTCCTTGACTTATAGGTCGGAATGAGGCTGACCACCCATGCTGTAAAAATGGTTCACGTTGCCAATGCCACCCTTGTTTCGGGGAAGGTCGGCAAGAGTTGCAGAATGGAATTCATCAACCTATTCTGCCTGGCCAGAAACAGGTATTAATATCATCAATTAATAATACATTATTGTTTATTTAAAAATTCAATTGGATAAAAACAGAGTTTTCATTAAGTTAAAAAGTTACCTACATAAAAATTATACATGTCTAATCTAATCTAATCTAAGTTGCAAAGATATGTTACATTTGAGATTCACATTACATGCATTCTCACAACCAAGACACGTACAAGTTCGCGCTTGCACGTGCCTCATGTGAGCCTACAACATAAAAACCTTGTGGGAAAGGCTTGCGGGAATGCATTTAATATAAATCTTAAATGTTATATATCTTTGCAGCTTAGATTAGATTAGAAAAAGTGAATTTAAACTTTGTTTTTATCCAATTGAATTTTTAAATAATACAAATGGACTTTCACTGTGTGAATAGATTTACACTTAAAAATACATTATTGTTTCTTTGAAAGAATTTAAACTTAATAATTACCGAATGACATCTGTTGAACTAGGATCAAAGTTATGGTCAAATGACCCAGGCGGGGATCGACCCAACGTTATTCTATTCCAAATACGGTATAATATGAAAGATCTCCCCTCGGCCATAACAGCGACTGCTTGCTTGAGTATTGTCGCTTTGTAGCGACGACCAAGCTCGTAAACAACACCTGTGCGGCACTACAACAAACGTCACAGACCCCTAGAGTCTATGAAATCTGGGGAGTCTCTAGCTCAGGATTTCTTAAAAAAAAAAAACTCGAAGCATCAGCTTTCGTCGGCATCTCACAATAAGACGTCGACCGTTTTATCTTGTACCCCCAGCCATTAGTGTAGTATTGGCCGATATAATAGTACCTACCAACATCACGCTGCACTTATGTTACCCCAAATGTACCATCACAGTCGCCCAATATACTGCTAATCGATCTGTAGCTGTAAAGCCGATTAGGCTTACACCAATATTTGTCTGAGCTAATAAAACACACTCATAAATTTACTTTCATTGAAATTTCAATATCCAGAGTCATGTAGGTAACGCAAACGCAACTAAGCTTCACATATAGTGTAACTTGTTGCCACACTATCCCCGAAAGGGGTCGCATATGGCTGTACTCTATAATAATCTATAATCTAAGTTGCAGAGATATATTAACATTTAAGGCTATCAAATGCATGCCCACAAACAAACTCGTGTAGACCGCGCTTACAAATGCTTGAATGTGTACTTACAAATAAAATCCAAACCTCAAATGAACATAAGCCCTACAACTATTGCCGACCTTCCCTGACACAGGTTAGACATTGGCAAAGTTAAACATTTTTTACTGTATGGGCGGTCAGCCTCATACCAACCTATAAGTCAAGGAATACAAAGAATAAATGAAATGGCGAGTGAACCTATTTATTTTTACAGTTAAGGGGGCCCGCCTCACGCCACCACTTCAGTGAAGTGGGGGGTTTCCCAGCTCCCTTGCATGTTTTTTTTTATTTAAGGTTTGAAATAAAACCGAAACGGGATAATCATTTCTGACACCCTCGGTGGGATTCGAACCCGAGCTCGCGGCATGGAATGCAAGCACTCTACCAACTGAGCTATCGACCGGACTATAACCCGTACGTATATACTGGACAAGCAGATAAGCCCGGGACATTGCCCATAGATACATAATTATAGAACAACAATCAGGGATGCTTTTAATTTTAACTTGTGTGCATTCTACACTATATAATCTATAATAATCTATAATCTAAGTTGCAAGGATATATTCATTTAAAGCTCTCAAATGTATGCCCACAAACCAACAAGTGTAGTTCGCGCTTACAAATGCTGAATGTGTACTTACAAATAAAATCCAAACCTCAAATGAACATAAGCCCCACAACTTTTGCCGACCTTCCCTGAAACAGGGGTGACATTGGCAAAGTGAACCATTTTTTACAGTATGGGTGGTCAGCCTCATACCAACCTATAAGTCAAGGAATATGAATAATAAATTACATTTAAATATAAAAAAGAACAAAACCTTACAAAGAAATCTATACAAAAAAAGTCAAAAATTTCCTATGCAAAAAATGTAGCAAATGAATACACCAACATTAGAAATCAACATTGCAGATTAGCCGCCACTTCTTCCTGTCCTTGCATACTTCTTTACACTGATTCATAAAAAGGTATTATTTTTACTAAAGGAATATCCAGAGTCATAATCAAAAGAGGGCTTGTATGAAGAAGGTCATGGCTCTGGAGGAAATGAACGAAGTATGTAAGGACAGAAACAAATTGCGGTTGATCTGTAATTTTGGCGGCTAGGACTAGGGTTTTTAAATTAGAATTTTGTATTCTGTATTTGTTTTGATGATTATACAAATTATTATTTGTGATTTGAAAAATGTAACTTGTTGTATATGTTCCTTGACTAATAGGTTGGTATGTGGCTGACCCATGCTGTAGAAAATGTTTCACTTTGCCAATGTCTCCCTGTTTCAGGGAAGGACGGCAAGAGTTGCAGGGTGTATGTTCATTTGAGATTTTGGTTTTTGTGTTGTAGGTTCACATGCGGCATGTGCAAACGCGAACTTAAGCGTGTCTAATTGTAAAAATGCATATTGAATTAAATTGAAGCTGGTAGACTACACTTCAAGTAAAAAGGTTTGTCTATGGCTGGCTCTATTACCTGTTAAAATAAACAACGCAATATGCGACCCTTTTCAGTGATAACGTGGTAAGAAGTTGCTTGATGTGTGAAGCTTTTTTTTTAAGAAATCCTGTGCGGGAGACTCCCTAGATTCTAGAGACTATAGGGGTCTATGACACTTGTTGTAGTGCCGCAGAGGTGTACGTGCTTGGTGGTCGCTACTAAGCGCCAATACTCAAGCAAGACCCAGTTGCTGTAAGGCTGGATGGACCTTTGGTGACCGGTCATTGGTAAAGGTTTATGAATTTTTCAACCCAGCGAAGAGCAAATTTGAAAATATAAATGGTATATTTTTTGTGCTCCGCCGGGATTCGAACCCACAACCTTCCCATTCAGAGTCCGCAGTGTTACCACTGAGCTACGAACCGGTCAAAGCTTGGTTGCGGTTGTTTTTTTTTAACACAAAGACCACATAAGCCTCCGTACGGAGCACTTGCTTACTATTCGTAATTATTTCTTTTTTTCAACAACCTTAATCCTCCGTTGTTCCTACCGCAAATTAATCCTCCTACGCCAGTGCGTCAAGCATTTAACCATTGACTTACGATATCTGTGGACTAGAAATAATTTTAACGAAAATATACATTAAATATTTATTTCAACTTACTTTGGAAAATGGTCACTAGTAAGAAAGAGAAGAAAGAACTTCACAGTTGCATTTCCATGTGTACAAAAAAACTCGGGCGAATGTAAAAATGTTCGTAGCAAGTTGGTACTATTGTGAATTATAATGGCTGCCAGTTGACAGATAACACGCGTTATAATATTGTAATCGCTAAAATAGATGAATTTAAAGGAAAATGGTATTATTTTAAGATATTATGGCATGTGTTTTAATTGGTTGTCGAAACACAAAATGGATTTGAACAAAGTGGCCTTATTTCGTATGATTACACCACTGCAACGTTTGACAGGATTGAGACAAATGTTGGCTATGGTATGTATCTCTAAATCTAAGTTGCAAAGATATGTATCATTTGAGATTCATATTAAATGCATTCCCACAAGCAGACACGCATAATTTCACGCTCACACGTGCCGCATGTGGACCTACAATATAAAAACCCAATCTCAAATGAACATAAGCCCTGCAACTCTTGCCGTCCTTCCCTGAAAAAGGGGTGACATTGGCAAAGTGAACCATTTTTTACAGTATGAGTGGTCAGCCTCATACCAACCTATAAGTCAAGGAATCACCATGCTTATTGTATTTGTTATTCTATTATGTCTATAAAAGGTTATCCTGTATATAACCGGTTAAAACTAGACTAGGTATTAAAAATATGTGCAATGCAGTAAGTAAGTTTCTGCTCCTCTATGTTGTTACTTAATGCATTTAACATTTCATGCAAACTCATTTTTTTTTTTTTTAAGAAAGCCTTTGCGGGAGACTCCCTAGATTCGAGAGACTCTAAGGGTCTATGACACTTGTTATAGTGCCGCAGAGGTGTAGGTGATGTGGCAGTTGTCCATGTCCGGTTGCAGGGCCGTTAGCTGCGCAGCGCTGTGGTGTGTGTGGCGTTGCTTTGTTTTGAGACACTGAGAGGAAAGGGCGATTGATATTGGATTTGAAAAGGGCAAGGTTAAATTGGGATGGAAACACAGATACCGGTAACTCATTCCATAAGCGGGCAGTTTGGCAGAGGAATGAGTCGTGAAAACACCAAGTTCTCATAGTTTTGATATCGACTGCAAACGGTAGAATGTGAGCCGTTCTACGAGTTGCCCTTGTTGTGACGAGAGGAGGGGGTAAAATGTGAGGAGAAATAAAGCGTTTACTAAAAATTTACGGAAGTAAAATGCCTCCTGTTGACAGTGTTTCAGCTTCCATACATCTTTCAGTGAACGCCTTAGCTGAGTTTGAACGTCATACTGTATACTTGAGGGATAAATTAATTAATCCTTTTGAATAACTTACGGTTGAAGCTTTTATAGAAGCCCTTTTATACGCGGAGAGATTACAGTCAACGCAACTAAGCTACACATATAGTGAGACTTCTTGCCTGCGTTATCCCCGAAGGGGTCGCATGTGGCGATTCGGGACCTTTTAATTTTTACGGGTAAGGGGGCCGGCCTCACACCAACCACCTTCAGTTGAAGTGAGGGGATCGAACCCTTGCTTTCGGTATGGAATGCAAGCATTCTACCAATTGAGCTATCGACCTTTTTACGAGCTAGGTCGTCGTCGCTACAAAGCGCAAATTCTCAAGCAAGACCCAGTTGCTGTAAGGCTAGATGGACCTTTGGTGACCGGTCATTGGTAAAGGTTTATGAATTTTTCAACCCAGCGAAGAGCGAATTTGAAAACATAAATGCTATATTTTTTGTTCTCCGCCGGGATTCGAACCAACAACCTTTCATTCAGAGTCCGTGTTACCACTGTTACCACTGAACTACGGACCGGTCTCCACTACGTACTCGTAATTAGAACATAGAATATAGTGGGCTCGATTCCTTGCCGAGCACATAATATAAAAAAATATATAATCTTTAAAAAATATTATTTGTGATTTAAAAAAAATGTAACTTGTTGTATTAATTCCTTGACTTATAGGTAGAAAATGGTCCACTTTACCAATGTCACCCCTGTTTCAGGGAAGGACTGCAAGAGTTGCAAGGTGTATGTCCATTTGAGTTTTGGGTTTTTATATTGTAGGTTCACATGCTTATATAACTTATATAAAATGTTTGCTTGTGAAAATGCATAAATAATGTGAATCCCCAATGTTACATATCTTTGCAACTTAGATTATATTAGATTAGATAGACAGTCTTTATCTGGCATTCGCTGCTGTTGCCTAAGCTTCTCCAGTTTCCTGTATTTGCCTACACAATAATCCATCAAATCCGGCCTTCACGCTACACCGCATTTCACGTTTTAATTCCTCTAATATTCATCGCAGCTTTTTCAGGAGTCCCCTTCCCCTCTCTTCCCTTTCCGCGCAGCCCCCTCCTGAAAACCCTCCTACCCCAAACGGGCTCTGAACGACCTTGAAGCCTTAAGGATAGCGCTTGTCAAACTTGTGAATATTAAATGTGTACCGCAAAAAAAAAGGTCTTTATAATTACGATGTTGGATTAAGCATTTAAATAATGGTAGGTAAATTCAATACTTAAATAATGTATGTAGGGGACTTTGAATATTGTAGGTAAATTCAATTAAAATAATGTATAATAACAATAATAATATTAGGATGATTTATTTGGTGAGCGCTGTTTTTGTGTGTATCACACCTCAAGAGCCCTCTGCGAGCTTGGTCGTCGCTGTAGAAAGCGCCCATTCTCAAGCAAGACCCAGTTGTTGTAAGGTTGGATGGACCTTTCAGTGACCGGTCTTTGGTAAAG